>CM060262.1:8260661-8745370 GCA_030684275.1 Acipenser oxyrinchus oxyrinchus
GCTGTTCACGGAATGGGATGAAGATCGCAATTGTTTTCACCGCCTCCCAAGTCTGAAGGCTGAAAGCTTTGTGCAGTTGTTAACTCTGCATTGCACGTTCCAGGTCAGCGCTCTTCACTCCAGTTTGAGTTTGGAGAAGTACATTACTACGATAACATGTGGCATGGTTTCTGATTGGTTAATTTGCATAAACCAATGAGAATGTAGTACATTTTAATTAGAACTGCTTACAGTTCAGTAAAACAGTGCAGGGCTGTGATTTATGGAAATACATCCTGACCTCCTGCAAAGTTTGCTCTTATTGAGTAGAATATAGGCTTACAGTATTTATGTATGGATGTAACTAAAGTTTAACAAATCGCTTTATATGAGCGAAAGTAATTTGAGACCAATAGCATCCTCTCCACGGCCTCTTCTAGCAAATCAATGGATGAGTCCATGAAGGGGGTGCAGGTTGTAACTTCATGAGCTCTGATTCTAATTCATTCTACAGAAATTGAATAGATTCAACATCCGGTGAGGAATAGGAATGGGGGAAGGGTGGGAATCTACCTCCAGCTCCTAATTACAAAAGCAGATGCATTGCTTTATATTAAACCAGAACCAGTACAATGCATTGTTATTTATTTTTCTTCAGCTTTAATCATCAGCTTTCATTCCACAACTAGTTTTCAAAATGTGATGACATGTTTATGCAGGATAAATATAAATTGTATTCAGTGAGTGCTTTTTCTAATTCAAATACACTACTTTTTAAAAATATATATATATAAATATATGCTCATTTAATTTGTTGTGTATTCTCTGCAGGAAATATCAAGCTTATGAGACTTCAATGTTTTGGTGCCAAAAGACTGTTCGGTAGCTGCATAACATGGCATTCAATAAGATGGCAAAGACTGTAAGTAAACACTAATCATCAGGTTTTGATTTTGAGTATGGACAAGACACAACTTCAACCAATCTTACTGTTTGAGCATAATCTTGTACACATCCTAACAGTTAAACTAGGCTGATGGAAATAACCTTTTCTTGTATGTAAGCACATAAAGTGTGATATTACTTAAACATTTCAATTTTACATTTGTATTTAATAGGGTAGACTTAATTGATATCCTGATAGTCATTTGGCCATTATGCTAAGCTGCTGACTGATTGATTTGAAGGATGCCATGTCAAAAAGTGTTGCTTTGTTGGCACCCTTAAAGACAAATGGTTTCCATATTGAGCAGTTAATCACAGAATCCTACAATATTGTTTCCTCGTTTTGTTTTTCTACAGACTTAGTTTTGTTATACATTAAGTAGGGTTTCTAGACTGGTCGTACTGATTCAGTAACATTTCTCTATTGCTCCATATCCTTGCTTTATTTATGAGTAACCTCTTTTTTTTCAGCAGTTCTCATGGATTTTCTGACACTAAATAGTACCAAGCACTGCAGACTGCATTCAAATTTACATTTTATAGATTAGTATACATGCTAGATCTTGTCGATTTGTTATCTGAGGGTTTTTTATATACATATTTCTTTAAGAAGTTTAGCTGAAGAAGTTATGTTTTCAGATGCGTCTTGCTGGACAAAAGAATACATACATATAAAAGTCTGGCTATTATCCCATTTGAATGGATTAAAGTAATGTCTGTTTTTATATAAAAAGAAAAATCACCTTGAGTAATAATACATGGTGGCTTAATGCTCTTACATAACCACAAGTCTGAGGCATACAGCAAGACGTGTAACATCGCCGTCTCTTGATTTTTTTACATACATACTTTGGGCAATAGTCTTTCCTCTGTGCTTCCTGTGACCCATGCTTGCCAAACCCTCAGCTAATTAGCAGCCAGCTGTGCAGTCTGCAGTGACAGCTCTGCAGTCATTCTCATATTTTCCCTTCCCCCGGATCACAACTGTTAACCCCATCACCAGGGACAGGCGAAACCCTGCCACCGTCATCTCCAAACATGGGGAGCTGCTGTGCCTTTTTAAAGCTGTTTTATTTCATGAAAATATTCATCAAAAGAAAACCATGCTAAGTCAGCTTTTTGCAGAAGCAGCAGAGAAAACATTTATCCTTACAATTACAATACAATTTAAACAACATAACAGAATAGCGATTGAAATGACATTTGTGTAGTCTCTGCATCTCCATGTTATGAGAGCAGTACAGCACCCTGACTAGTAAGATGTGCCATTTTAAAACAAACAACATTAATTTGTATTTCTTTGTAACTGGTGTTTGTTTAGGTTGGAATAGCAAACATCAATGGAGACTTGAAAGCATTTCTAGACCAGAACCAAAACCTTGCCAGAAGTAAGTAAGAACATGTAGCATTATAATTAAGAATTAACAGTAAATAGGAGGAACAGTGCTTTAGAAAGAGTATTTAAAATGTTTGAACCATCACCATGTTTAGTAGTTATCTAGACGTATTTGCTGTTAGGAAGATAGAGATATTTTGCCATTCGGTACGCAACTGTGTTGTATGATTCTCTTTGGAATTGTGCAAGAAAAATAAGCCTTTTTCTTGAAGTAAACTGTGGAGCCTTTCTCTCTCTAACATCTTAAGATAGCATATTTGCAGGGTTAAGGGTTAACCCTTTAGCTTCACTGTGACTGCATCCAGTATTTAGTGTGATCTCTGGTACCTTTTCATAAACTTGCTGAAGCAAGCTTGCAGAATGGATTCACTTATTCCAACAGTCTAAAATCACTTTACTGATACTAACTAATCAACTCACATTTGTGAAGTTCACTTGTTGAATAGTTCTAATTTGCATATGTTTCATAGAATTACACAACCTCTGTTTACTTTCATGTTTTTTAATGCATTGATGAAATGGAATCGTAGTTGTACCCAGATGCAACAGCCTTAAATGGAGAATGTAGTGTCAGCAGCCTTTTAAAGTATTTCTGAGGCTCTTCTGTATGAAATAGCTACACATGTCTTTTGGGATAAGATTCCTATCTTTGCCCAGGCACTGACCCAAGTTTCCTTTGCATGTCAGACACAGAGCTCAATTTTTTATCTCTTCAAAATATGCTTTCCATTTCAAATAAAGCTGTTCATTTTTTTTTTTTTTTTTGGAAAAAGGGCAGTTCTAACAACTGCACATCAATATTTTAATCACTTGTTCCCTGCAATAGTCTCTAGTATTCAGGATGTGTGACAAACATGATTGTCCAAACAGAATTCCAATTAATTCCTTGTTTTGGTCCCAATATCTATTATTATTATTATTATTATTATTATTATTATTATTATTATTATTATTATTATTATTATTAATAATAATTCATTCTGCAGACACCTTTATCCATTTGGCTTTATGAGTTGAGAATACGTTTACTCATAAGAGCAATTAGTATTACCTTTTTCTTAGAGTTCAAAAGGTAACTAATATCAATAAGCTACTCCTGGAATTTAAAAAATAGGTACCTTTCAGAGGCCAGTGTCTTAAATATAAGACATGTTAACTATTATTTAATGTGTTGCAATCTAAAAAAGCTGTTTGTATTCTGCATGTATGTGGAAATCCTTAACATGAATTCTGTTTCTTTGTTCTTAATTCAGTTACATCTCCAAGTTTTATTATGAATTACGGCTTTGAGGTTTTTATGACAAATATCATTTCTCTTCCTGGGGTTAATGCATCACATTTCTTTTCTGTCCTCATCGTAAAAGGGTTAGATAAAAAATATATATATATATATATATATATATATATATATATATATATATATATATATATATATATATATATATATATGTAATTTCTGTGTTTGTGATATATATATTTATTTATTTATTTATTTATATATTTATTTATTTTTTAAGGGGGCTTAAATTCCTAAATAAAAACAGATGTGATCTTCATTTAAAACAATATTACCAGACAAATGGCCAGTCATTCTGGGGCTAATATATGCCCAAAATGAGCAGTACTTATTATCTCTCAAATGAAAGGTTCCACACGCAGAGATCCTCAGACAGCACTACAGTACAACACTTGTTTTCAGGGGTACACTTCCTTCTGCTCAGCAAGACCAAAGCAAACAATAGAGGAACTGACATAAGGGTTCATATTGTCACTGGAATCATTTCATTTGAATTGCTTTGACTTTGGGGAACAAGCAGTGCGGCTTGGCTGTAAAGGCACCGAGTGCGAATGCATGCTGTCTGTACAGACTTTGTTTGGGTAGTGGGTGAATGATCTCTGAGCTCCTCTGGCAATGCCTAACTAACTCTCAAGTTTCCATTGAATGGTAACAAAGACAGTAGAGTGTATAGTCAGTCCTGCAGGGAGTCAGAGGCATGGTTTTCTAGCCCAGGTAAATTACAGCTGCTTCTTTTTTTATTCTCCTGATTTATTGCATTGCATTTGCTCTGCGTATTTCCTGATGGTTCTCTTTTGTCTTATCCTAGGTCTCTCAAGTAGTGAACAGCCTCTGCCATGCTAGATTCTAACCATACTGGAAGTTTCAGTCTGAGAAACTGCATGGTGTAGGGGGAGGGGCAAAGTTAGCTTACTTTTGTTGCTAAAATAAATGGAGGAAAATGCAGATCAAATAAGATATTTCATAAGATGGGGGACGTGTAGGATTTGAAGTGATATAAAAAAAGTAATGCAAATAGCAAAATACAAGATCTATTCACTTGGTTTAAATGCTAAAATTGTTACAAAAAAAGCTAAATGTTGTTTTTGTATTCAACCTCTTTGCTGCTTTGAAACTTTGAAAATATTAGAGTGAAGTCAGTTTAGTATAGATAAGTTTCTAATTTAATTTACTGAGTCTTCAAAACTATTTTCAGTACTGGTACTACAAAGTGCTTTCTATTTGGGGTTGTATCAAATGAGAAAATAGATACATTTTGGGGTTTTATTTGATCATTTTAATTTCACAAAACTAATACTTTCTGGACTGGTTGTCCAATGTATTATAATGTTTAGTCATTGTTCATAAAGGTGCCGGTGCATTCCACTGCTTTATGGCTTTTTATCAGGCACTGTGTGCTGGAGTGTGGGGGACACCATTTAGTGTCTGCCACTTAGGGCAGAGGCTGTCATTGTGTTACTGAGGGATTGGTGCTGCGTAAACCTGTATTGTAAACAATGCATGCTGTCATGTTGTTCAAAGCTGCAAAAGCCTCATCTTACCTTACAGGCTGGCAATGTGCAGACAGTGCAGCTGTATATCATGATTTGCATTCATTATAGGCTTTTTGATGGAGACCTGTTTGGAAGTGCAGAGGTTAAACAACATACTGCATAATAGAACAACACAGGCTATGTATTAGCCTATCATTAACATTCCTGCTGTAAATACCAGCGAGAGAAGTTATCCAAATCTATCTAAGAAAAATATTGTTGATTTGTAGAGCATCTGCGTAACTTGCTGCCCACTCCAATGCATATCTGTAAAAGAGAAGCCAGGCTTGCAGGCCAGATATTTTTTTTTTTTTTTCTACCACATTGATGTTTTACTATTCAGTTAAACATGGGGATAATACTGTATGTTTGGGGCTTCAGCTGTTACCAACCATGCTGACATTTTTTTCATGTGGGAAAAGTATTCAAAACAAACCCTGCCTGAAATGCATTCAGCAAAAAGTTTGTATTGGTTCTTAAAACAAAATTTATGAATGATTGTATGAAAAAGATATCATGCAAAGGATAGCAGTGCATAGTGCAGGAGGATAGCTGTCCTCCCACAACTGCACCCACCTCCACACACCCCACCACCTCCATCATGCGCACAAACACATGCTCTTCCCATGTCCACCTGTTGCCCCTCTCTAACAGCTGGAAACCATACACTCCCAACTCTCCACACACCCACAGCCAGTAAATCCCACACCCTCAAACCCCAGGAACAGCTTCACTCCTACCCATCTTCTCAAAGCCACTCTTTAACCCATATAGCCCACCGTCACTGTGTAACACCCATATCCCATAACCCAACTGATAGCTCATCCAAACCGTAATAAGCTTTTACCTTCATCATCCCATATGCATTCATCACACAAGTCACCCAACTATAATCATAAGTGCATTCACCCCAAACCTTCAACCATAGTCTCCCCCACTCCCCATCAAGCCCCTACATACTTCCCTCCAAATAGCTAAGACACCCCTATCCAAACCTATAATCTGACACTCCCCCATAATGCAGTTTGCCCACTGTCCTATGTAATATCTCCCTCCAGGTGTGGAACAATTCAGTTAATGTTTTTTTGCTTGTTTTTAAAGCAGTTTGATTGGCATACTTTCAGAGGCAGGTGAAGTTAATTTCCAGCTATGACTAAACTGTAAGCCTGCATACTATAAACTCAATGGGACAGCCCAATAGATAAGTAGTATAGTCATTCATTAAATGAGCAGTAACAGTGCAGAAATCAAGGACTAAAAACAAGGGCAATAAAAACATTTACAATTCTATCTGTACTGTAGTGGCATACTCAGACAAGCACCTGTTGCACTTGCAGTAAGAACCCATTGAAGCCTAGTGGTTCATAAAGATTTATGCCTATAGAACTAAGGCAAGTAAGAGCTTAGGGTAGAGCTAAGGCTGGGGCTACAGATACCTGCAGGTCGTATAGCAGCGATATGTTCCATAAGATATAGATTTTGTTTCTTTAATTCAAATATTAATATATTTTAAGACCTTTAATACACATTGTGTGGGTCCCATTTACTGTGTCATAAAAACAGGTTTAAAAAAATAAATAAAAATGAAATGTGCATCATTCATTCTTTTATTTACAATTTGCTGTAGAAACATGTGCGTATATCTGTGGATTCTACTAAAACAACCATGGCAAAGTTCATTTGACACCTTTGTATGACAGCACGCATCAATTGTGTTGCATACTGTAGAGTTTGTTGATTTGGGGAGAATACAAATAAAAATGTGTACAAACACTAAATGGTTAATAGTGAGAACAAGAATATTGATGCAATTGTTGCCAGTAATTTTAATAGCACTTTTTTTTTTTTTTTTACATACAAGGGACAATCTGAATCTATCAATTTAAATTTTGTTAACAAAATATACAATAAGATTGGAAAAAAGTATGATAAAGCATTCTTTGTTGTAGCTGTTCAGAAGGTTCAATAAAAAAAGCATTACATTTTTAATGTGAGTTGCCAATTGAAATTGTGGTCACCTTATTTGCATATGCAGAAGGAGAGATTAATATTTGCTTTATGCATTCTCAGGGTACAGTACAATGACATTGAAAAACAATTTTCAATTAAAGTGCCAAAGCATAGATAAGAATTACAAAAGTAAGAATTCATGATTACGTTTTTTCCTGTTGGTTGCTTTTTACAATTTCAAAATATAGTGTGCTAAGCAAAAAATTAATTGCATGTATTCACTATGTTCTGAATCAGTATATAATATGAGTTAAACATTATAGGTCTTTGTCATACTGTATGAACTGGAACATTATTCTGACGTACACAAAACTATACAGAATGCATACAGTACTTCAGTAATACCAGATGGTGTGTTCTGTACAGGTGCCCAATCCACCTGTCACTGGGATAGGCTATCCTTTTATGATCTGAAATCTGATATGTCTAGTAATACGATTTACATTGCGAGTGTTAGTGGCCTTTTTTATTTATTTTTTTTAACAATAAATCTTCCCCAACCCCCAATACACAGTTTAACAGAAAGTATGCTGCATTGTAAATTGACCATTTCATACCAAACCAAACTTTGTGGTAAGTTTTAAAGTAAGATTCTGGTAACGTATTGGGTACGCAACTGTATTCTGTGATTCTGCAGGTCATTTTGTTGCAGTAGTTTTAGAAAACAGCTGCCACCACACTTTGTAAGCCTCAGATTTCAGAATAGACCATTTGAGGTACTGACTGCATATTTGCAGGTTTATGTAAACACTGCATGCAAAGTAATTTGGAGACCTCGGACCAAATATGGTTGCCGTATTGAGGTTGTGACTTTTTCTGCATGATGCAGCACGTTTTGAGATACTGTCTTCATAGTTGGTACACAGCTGTGTATGATTCCATTTAACCAGCCTTCATCCATCCAGGTATTGCCCCTGCTCGTAAGAAATTAAAAAATGTTTGTCTCAAACACTGATTAGTTTAGTTAATACTTCACCTCTTAATCTAACTGTCGTACAGATGCTGAACTATTAATTTGGCTGTGTATTTGACGGGCTTTTCATTTGTGCTCTGTTTGTTTGTCATTCATTTATATTGTGATTGTATTTCTTATAGGCAATATTTCAGTGGTTGCAGTCCCAGTTTCTTCTAATTTGTACTCCTCAGCAAAGATTACTTTAGCACCGATAAACGTGAATGTGGGACCCCAAATGGTAAGTTCATAATGTAAAGTAGACATTTAACATGTTGTTGTGCCCAGCTAACTCTGATACTGTCTGTACTAATATAAACACGTCACAATGTATATATTTTTTCCCTTTGTTTCAGGACCAAAACCCAAAAAGATAAATTGCAGTGGATCTAAATAGATTCGTCATTTAAATCATCACAATAGGATCCATCCTAGCTATTTTTTAAGACAGGTCTGAAGAGACTTGTATGTAGTTACAGTAGATATTTGATTTTTTTTATAATGTTGGTACCCAAAGGGCTGTGTGTTTAATTATCTAAACCGTGGTGGTATTTAGATCAAAGTGATGTTTTCATTTTTATGACCCAATAATTAAACAACGTGTGACCAGTAGTAAAATAGTTACTGTTTAACAGTCCTTGAAGTGACCCTGTGCCATCTACAATACCCTATCTATCGCTACTTTCTTGTGCTAAATTTCTTCCCTCCGTTTAGTTTACACTATAGGCATGCATAGCATCCTTCCCTTTTCTCAAAGAAACGAGTAGAACTGTACAAACTGATTCAAACTGCTGCTTTAATTTGTGTTTTTCTTGGCCTTTATTTTAATTTCAGTCTATCTGCATATAAGTAAAATGTTTTTGGTTTTTTTTGTTCTCTCTCCCAGCAGATATTGGAAGCATGTCGCCTTACCGTTTTTGGCATGTATTAGGCTTCAGGACACAGATTATTAATGCACCTTCACTCTAGAATGTATTTCTCTGCACTTGTCTTATGGATGTCAAGAAAGGAATTGCTTGGATTAATCCATTTAAAAGCCTGTATAATTTATTGTTAAAACTATGCAAATGTTCTTTTGAACAGTAGCCAGTTCTAATCTCTGGGAGATTTCTGTTTCTAGCTGCTGGTGAGGTTGCCAGTTCCCAGGTGACACAGAAAATCTAACACTCCTCCCCTTTAATTCTGTTTTGGGTTAACAACTGATGCATGCAAATGGAAAGAGCAAGCTATGTTTCTTTATGGAGATTGAAACTCAAATCTGTTTGCCATTCAGTTCTATTACTGGTGTTGTAGTTCTTCTATTTAAAAGCAGTCTATTGTTTATAACTGTAAGCAAATGTCCAGCATGTTGTTTTTGTTTTCATCCTCAAGACATATATATTTTTTTTAATTAAATGTATTAATGCATATGTTTATGTAGTTTTAACATCTAATGTAGTAGTATTTGTTTATGGTACAATTGCAATTTAAGATTCATTGGATTGAATACCGAAAAATGAAAACACAAATAGAATAATAAAGATTAATAACTAAAAAATATAGCATAATCTAATGCAGCATCCCCACACTGAAGATTCTGTCCTGACACTGAGCTCAAAATGAATCCTCATACCAACATTCTGAAATTCAGTTTTCTTCCTAGAAGAGGGAATCGTATTCCTCCTCAGGCATTTCCCACAGCCTCGGTTAGCATGCTCTGTCAAGCACACTCTCTCATTTACCAAAAATAGGAACTGTAGCACAAGTCAGCTCCTTCGTCACATTAGGCGTGTTTAGTGATTTTATTTATTTTACACATGACTTTTAAGTTCATGCTGCTACACTTCTAAACCTTCGGGGTGGGGGGGTGGTGATACATTCTTGCTTTTGATCAGTGCAAATACATGTTTGTGTCAGGAAACTACTCCATTAACAACAGATTGACATGAAATTATGTTTACATTGTGGAAGTCATGTTTTATATTCAGTGAAACAGCAGGAAAGCCTTTATCTTCTGAAGTTCTCATGGGACACTGTAGATGGCAGTATGTCACTAGATAAAATGCTTAAGTATAGACTCTCAAACATCAGTGACACCAAGTCGTCTAAAAACGGTTCGCTTTCTAACTACCTGTACCTGTAAATCTTATTTTGTATGTGTTTTATTTTTTACTTGTTAATCCATTACTGTATTATTCTTTTTAGAATGCAATGTAACTGCAATGCCAATCCTCTTTTGAAATGCAACCACACTTTATTTGGTTGAAGCTGTTGGTCGCACAATTAGGTTTTACCTTATCATGAATAAGAGTGGCTTTCTGTCACTTAACCCCTTAACTGCTGGAAGGAAATAAGGCACATAAGCAACTAAATAGTCACTTTCCATGCTATGGCATTAAAAGGTATCTATATTATATATAAGCTTGTACAGATCATGTGTTTTCATGCCATGCTTGGTCTATCGGAGAGAAATATTGTTTTGTGATGACAAGCCCCCACCAGTACAGCAATATCATCCATCCAGAGAAATCCCATCAGTGTTTTAGGCATTCTTCTGAGCCCTAATTGCAATCATACTTTGACAGCTTGGTTTTGGTTGAACTAAATCTGTTCACCTGGGAAGAATTTAAAGCCTTTTAACCAACTATGTCACACAGAGAGAAAACAACACAGTATTTTTAGTATATTGCCACTTCATTTTTTTTTTTTTTTAAATTGGGTTCTGCTGTGTAATTCTCCTGTTTGACATGCATGATTTACACACGTTTTCTGAGGGCCTTTAAGTTACAACCCTTTATTGCACATCTCATATTCATGGCACATACAGTAATCGTAATTATCCTGGTGTAGAGTAGGGTAGTATCATTCACAGGCTCTGTATCGTCCTACGAGCTGCAGTCTGAGAGATCACCTGGCAAAAATAAACACTTGGCTATTTCTACTACTCCTAGACTACATAATGCAGATCCTCTGATTGAATCTATGTTAAATCTTTTGAGCTGTAACTAAGCCATTTAACAGCATGTCTGCATATTAGGATATGGGTTTAGCTGCTAATGACATATTGGCCCCTTATGTAATGTGTTCCATAAAACATCAGAAGCCATTTAATGCCTTCACATATACAGCAAAGCATCTGTATTTAAGAGCACAAAGGACTATATAACCTACTGTAGCTACGTACATACTATACACCCACTTTCTGATCCAAGTGAACTGGATTCTAAAAGATGTGATTGGTGGATTAGAGAGGATGTGGAATTAGAATGGATGTGCCAGGAATTTTTTGTTGTTGTTCAGTTAAAATGTTACCGCTCAAGTGTAATCTAATAAATAGAAAAACTGATGGCAGCAATTACTCCCAAATTGTGGGTTTTGCATGTTTTCAATACTAGTAGCATGTTGTGTGTTTTTTTTTTTTTTTTTAAATCTATTTTTTTTGTGTTGCCTTTCTTTTACAGATTATAAGCACACCTCAGCGAGTACAGAACTCGGGCAGCATTCTCATTGGGAGTCCATACACTCCCAATTCAACAATGGTTACCCAGAGTCACATAACAGAAGCATCAGGGTGGGTTCCTGGGTACGTTCTTGCCTTGTGTTGTGCTTGAAAATGTAAATTCTTCCCTATTTTCACATAAACAGCGGCTGTTGTATATATTTTATTATATTAATAATGGATGCATTTTTTAGGCTTGTGGTCTGATGATGTGATACTGTATTTTGGTTTCTTCTCATCTCCCTTGTTTGCTTTCATCACATGAAATACTTGCATTACAAGGATTTGGGTCACTTTTAGAGTGGTGAAAGTAATCAAGGATATTGCCCTATGAAGAGGTCTATTTGTGATGAGATCAGTTGACAGTCTGGTATGTTGTAAAACAGAAATTACTTGAAATGTATTCAGTCAAATAACTTTAAAATAAATAATCACTATAATTGTCAATGAACATTCCTCCTCAGTTCTTCTGTTCATGAGTAGAACTGTGTGTGTGTGTGTGTGTGTGTGTGTGTGTGAGCTGTAATTCTGTTGGATTATTATTCTGCTGTTGGCAGCAGCCATTTTCTCTCTAGTTGGAGCGCAGGGATCAAGCAGCTGTAGGTGATACCCAGGAGGATTGATCTCTATCCTTGCCTCTACAGGCTGCTCTATATAAACACATCCAAGCTATTTGTTAAGTTCAGCTAAAGTCCAACAACCTGTAACCTTTCAAACCAGAAGGGCACAGATGCCTCTGATTTAAATCCGACTACAAGAAATTAGGCTGCTATGTGGGACGCCCCCCATTTGTTTCTTTTTGTGCACTGGGTAGATCCATTGATTAGCAACTCTCTTTGATTTGAAATAACCTGGACAGGAATTAATTTAGGAAGGCTGTTGTGGTGAAGACTTCTGTCACCATTTGAAGTGCAGCTGGATTTTAAGTGACCTCTATTTACAGCCATGTTATCTTTGCACAAATTAACTAGGGGTTTTACCATGTCCATTAGAAGATGCATCATGAGGTGACTGTGATAGCAACATGTTCAAATGCCAGGTCAATTGAAAATGTGAAGATTCAGCAACAGACCCAAGTGTTTTAATTGATATTTTTATAACGAATAAATAAAAATAACAAAAAGCTATGCTGTCAAATGGGTCCTGTGACCTAATTTTGGTATCCTGTACCCCTTCAATTGCACCCATCTGTAGATCGGATATGAATTGATGAATTGGTTCTGCTGAGTTCAGTGTAATCCAGGGTACATTGCTGGTCTAACCATCCTGTTTTATGCGTCTTTGTTTCTCATACCCCTTTTATATGTAATGTTTAATCTATTTAGCAGTAACATCTAAGTAAAACACAAGTGTATTGCAGTTGCAAGAAAAGAAGCAACAGAGTGTCTACTCTCGAGTGAAGCAGAAAGACTGTGTTTCTTTCTTTCTGTCAGCAGAAACTCCTGTGGTTAAACCATGTTTAAAACTGAAACAAACCGGTGCAGGATGTAGTGCATCACCCTTGACCTCTTATGCTACAATTAATGGTAGCCCCATGCTGTAAAACATGTACAAATATTTTGTGTGCATTTTCTGTCATTAGAAATCCAGTTAATCTTTGAGGGGCTGCATATTTTCCTGCTATTTTTCTGTGTGTGTGTTGTGATGGGTTTTTTTGTCCAAAGAAATTTAGCATCTGTTTGTTTATTTTTTTCTTGGGCTCAGAAAACCTGTTTTTGTTTTCTTTTTTTATTGTAATGATAAACACTGCATAGATTTGAAATTAAATATTTAATAAGCTTCAGCTGTTCCCCCCCTCCCCTTTAAAAATACCTCTCCTAATTCTAAATCACATTTCCTACTATTTATAATTTAGGGCTTTTACAGTTAATTGGACTTGTTGGATGAGTGATCATCGGTGTGTTGGTGGACAAATCCCTTTTTAGGCCATTAATTGCTTTTTCCCTCCCAATTATTCTTCCTGTCAATCGAGCTATATTCCTGTGTGGTGTTTATTTTAAAACTTGTTTATTATTATTACTATCATATATGTATTATCATTATTTCTGGTTAAACTGACATTTTACAATCAAAAGGAAGCTTGTAAAATCTAGCTATAATACCAGTAAGTAAATAAGAGTAATGTGCAAGTCACACAGAAAAAAATAGGTTGGCTAATATTGCATTTTCTTCATGTCATAGGGTCAGAAAGCGGACTCATGAATTTATAGAATCTGATTTTTCAGACAGGTAAGTGACTCCTCTGTCTTAAAGCATCTTATCTTTCTTTTCCTTGGTATGCATTTTAAAATGATTACGTAAACAGATATTGGGTTCTCTTGTGCACCATGGTCTGTCCATATTAATCTGTTAGCTGGGTTTGTTCTGAGGTCAGTATCCTTCTTGCGTATAAACACAACAGTGGATGCTTAAGCACAGGCCAAATCCAAATTATAGTTTCCATGACTAATAATCTTTGGATTGACATTTTTGGAGCAATTTTCTTTTTCTTTTTTTTTTTGAAGATATATATATATATATATATATATATATATATATATATATATATATATATATATATATATATATATATATATATATATATATAAAAGTAATTCATATTTAAAATGTAATGTGTTGCTCAAAATGCAGTATTTTAGCTTTAATATCTTAATTGAATCCCTGATCTTTGAATCATGTTCTGTACTAAAATGATCTTTTTGTTTTTAAGCTGCATGTTTGACCTCATTAGGTAATGAGTTTCTCTGTTTTGCATATCAGATTTATATTGCCTCCAGTTAAATTAAATTCTATTGATTTTAATATTGGTGCACATAAAAGGTGATTGACACACTGGGAGCCTTTCTAAGCGATGGGGAAGCTGTTCAGTCTCCATACCATCCAGTATTAACCCATTGCACCACCTTACATTTGTTGCATTTATATGAATAAAAAAAAGCAAAATGCCAGGTTCCTTAGCAGTACTTTTATCTTTTTATATGGTTATAGCAAAGATTACTTTTTTGTGGTGTTGTCAGTGTAACGCCACAGAGTAAATATAACATTTTGGACAGTCACTAATTTTCTTGACGTTTGCTTCGGCTTAAGGTTGTGTGTGCAAATGTTCCACCATGTTAGATAATGTGCATCTTGGCACACAAGCAAATTTAATCTTTGTTCTTTTTGGTGAATGCCATGTGCATGAACTGTGCTAAAGACTGAACTACAGTCCTCTATTCAAGCTACAGGCTTGGTATAAAAAAAAGTGATTTAATTGGTCTAACTATAAAATGGCGTCTGTCATGATACGAAACAATGACTGTGATTGTTAATTCTGAAGAAAAGAAAAAAAAACGCAGAAGAAGAAAGTTGGGGGGGTTTTACCCCTTGTGGCCAATGAGATAAGCCTACATCTTTTTGCATTTCTATGAATCTTTCTAAATAAAACTAGTTTTAGTAGCAATGCTTGTCTAACAAGAACAGATAACTTGGCATCTTTGACTAGGCGTCTTGCAAATGCTACTGATCAAAAAGATTAAGTACAAAATGGCTATAGTGAAATCCACTGAATGGCTGGCATGTTTAGGACTTTCTTGTGGTTGTATAACAGAGATAGTGTATGGGGGGGAGGGGGAGACGGATGTGAACGTGACTGTTGCGCCCTAAAGATTACCAAAAAAAAGGATTTGTGGGCTTTTATTTATTTATTTTTTAAAATCATTTTAAAAGAAGACAGTTATTCAAAGGTGTTGCATTGTATCTGCTGCTCCCACAATTCAGTATTGCATATGAATGCAGGCACAGCACATATGTTTCCTTATCGTTTTTTTTCCTTGGAACGTTGCCTTGCACTCCCGGTCGCCATTTTATTACTTGCCTTCATTCATTACTTCCAAGTTGTTTCAGACTGGGAATGTGGGAGTAATTCTTTTTGACAGCTGGAAAGGTTTGCCTGCCACCTAGCAACTACTGCAATCCTTTTTGATTCATTGTATGGGAGCTGCTGCTTCTGCTGGCTGTATCTATAAATCACGGATGCTGCATTCAACCTAGTTCAACTAATGTGTCCCCTTTTCACCAAATGCTGTATTTGCTGCAGTTTGATAAATCTAAGAACTCCTGATTTAATAGAGATCAATGGATTCCTGGCTCCCATCACCAGATTAACAGCAATAGTGTTACTGAGCTAGAAGCAAAGCTCTGATTTTGTTTTAATATTGTTGTAAACATATTGTAAAGGATTTCCAAGTTAAATGATGTGTATAGCACAGACTATTCTTTTATGTGTACTCTCGAGATAGCATTTTCTGTCTTGGCTGTTGGAGAATGCTATTTGCAGGTCATTGATCTAAAGTAAAATAATCATGTGCATTGATTAGCATGTCAGAGTAGCAGAAACATTCATACTAATAATTCTGAATAATGAGATGTAAATATTTCTGTGTATAGCATGTCAGTAGTGGCAATGAGAAGTTACATTGTGACTTAATGGGGGGGTGGGGGGTATTTCTATGTAGGCCTAATGATAATTGAGTAAATAATCCACTTCAGCATGCTTTTAGAGCTGTTTAGTGATGGTCTGTTAATATTGGCTGGTGCTTTTAAGAGATGCATATTTATTAAAATAATACCAGTTTCGACATCCATATGGGTGTATTGGATCTTACTGTTAGTAAATAGTAGTTGTTGGATCCCATGAATTATAATGAATATGTTCCACCTGTTTGTACCGCCAATCATACTGTTCATGGTTTCAACAGAAAAATATCATTTGGGGGTGAGAAGTCTCCCACTGCATATAAGCTTGATTATTGACCCTGCATAGATAAGAGAAGGAGCATCTAATTAAGCACATCATCCTTTAGGGACCAAAGCAATTTGTCATCACCTAACGTTGGCATTTGATGATTTGTCATTGTATATTAAACCTTTTTTGGTTTGTTTATCCTGTAGTAAAAGAATGAAAAAGGTGGGTGAAAAGAATGGGAAAGGACTGAGACATTTTTCAATGAAGGTGTGTGAAAAGGTGCAGAAAAAAGGAACCACCACATACAACGAAGTGGCAGACGAACTTGTCGCTGAGTTCACCAACTCAAGCAGCCTCCTGGCTGCTGATTCTGTAAGTAAAATTCTAAGTGTAGCTTCCTGTATTTGGGGCTGAGATTTGTTCAGCATGGAGCTAAGTAACATTTGAACAAAATATTTAGAATTCCAAATGTATTGATCTGGCATCTCTGCTGATTTTTTATTTTATTTTTTATTCTTTTATTTAGGAAAAGGAAGGGTTAAATCATTTGTGTGTTGAGCTCCCAAGAAATTCCCCCAACAACCCCCAACAAATACTTTTCAGCATTATTGCTTCTACAGAATGACTGACTGAAATGGCTTTGTGGATAATTAATCTGATTATTCTCTGTGGAATGTTTAAATTATAATTAAAAAAAGATTTATAAAAAGAGGTTTAATATATCTGATTATCTTTCTATTTATCTGAGGAAACTTACTGGCTGCTTTTAGTTTGGATTATTTAAAGTATATGTGCTTTAGTACAAAGATCGTGATTGCATATTTTGTCATTTTAATTGATCACTTCAAAAGTCAATAGCAAATTGATCACTTTGTTACATGTCAGTATACCAACTGCTAAAAGGATAAAATGGTAATAGCAACAGAAATACTTACAAAAACTGGACACCATGAATGAACCTAATGATTGTAAAAGCCTTGCAGTCTGAAAATACACCATGCCATTAATCTGGTATAAGCTGATCTGATGAGATTGCTTGTTATACTTCGTAATTTTATTTGCATTTGTTTTTCCCCCAGCAGGTTTATGATCAGAAGAACATTAGGCGCAGAGTTTATGATGCTCTGAATGTACTCATGGCTATGAACATTATCTCCAAGGAGAAGAAAGAAATAAAATGGATTGGGCTCCCTACAAATTCTGCTCAGGAATGTCAGAATTTAGAGGTACGGAGTACTGGGTTTGCCTGTAATGAAATCCTGTTTCATATGATGCATGTGTTTCTCCCACAGAGGTTTAAACAACCCAGTGTCCCTTTCCCTTAATGGTAATGTGAATTGAATCAGATGCAGATCAAGTTAACAACTGTAAACAGTCTATCCCTTCTATTTTAGTGTAGTTACTGCAATCGGAACCAGTCCCGTTGGCATGCAATACCACAGAGCCAATATTAAAAATATGAAAAAACTCATTTAATAAATTATCGCTTGCTAAAAAAAATGGAGAAAGCTGACAAAAACCGAATGAAAGTCTAGTATTTATGTATGAATGTATTTGATTATTTGTTATATAATATTACAAAAAATATATAATAATGTAAACCCTGTTTTGATAAAAATGAGTTGGGAGCATTGAATCAAATTGACCTCCTACTCCCTTTGTTTGCTGCCTGATTGAAGCAGTCAGAGAACTGAAGCAGATATCATTTTAATTAAAACCAGACACTCTCTTGAGAGATCCTTGTCCATGATATTTGAAGCATTATGCTACTCAAGGAGGCTGGGCATAAACGTGTTCTCGTAGATATGCAGTTTTAATTTCATTATGTCCTCACTAGATTCCCAGTGCAATTTTTTCGTCATTGGAACATAGAATGGTGTAAAGATTTTTATGGGCATGTATCAGCATACTATCGAATATCCAAAACACTGATTGGTTTATGTATGCGCGGCGTTGTTTCACTTTGTTTTGTGAAGGACGTTTAACGGTACATTGAGGACATTTGACAGCCTGTTAATGAGGGACTGGGAAAAGTCAGAAGCTTTCTTCTGGAGAATAATTTACGACTTCTTTAACTGTTTGTTTCAGTGGGTGGACTGGCAAGCTTTTAAATAATTGGTGATGGTTGTATACTTAGCTCTTAGCTGATATAGACAGGTTTTTATTATCCTCCTTTCCACAAATAACAATGTAACTAAGATGTCAAAAGAGAAGAGCCTTGCATATCTTTATTTAAAAAGTGCTGCAGTTTAAAACTCCTTTTAAGTTGATAAGAAGGCCAAGATACTGTACGATTATCTGATTATATAATGCCAAAGAAGTCATACTGGGTTTCACACTGTTAGTTGGCATGACTATTTTGGAGAACAAAAATCATGTATTGGCCTGTAGTTTTGTTTGCCTTGTCACAGGGATACATAAAGTACGGTTTTTGTCAGCCTTCACCTTGTTCTTCTCACTTTATCACATACAACACGTGGGGTAAATCCATTTCATATTTAAAAAAAAAAAAAAAAGGATTGCTGTCATCCTGTTTCATGGAGAAACCTGTCCTTCTGTGTATGTCTTGAGTACTGTACATCATCTTTATTTAATATGATCTAACCTACAAAACACCTTTTTGAGCTGTGTCCATTTTTATTCAATTTCAGTTGGAAAAACAGAAAAGGATGGAGAGAATTAAACAGAAGCGGTCCCAGCTACAAGAACTGATATTACAGGTAAAAAAAAAAAAGAGAGAAAAGCTGCCTTTGTAATGTGAAATACACCATGAGTGCCAGAACTTTGTAAACTTGACCTGAGGTAGCTTCTCATTTGCAGGTGAAAACAGGAACTTTTTTAACTCCTTGCTAATGATACATCCTGAATTTGACAAGAATAATATAATAAGGAATTCATACGGAAGTCTTTAGCAGTTTGTCTTTACCGGCACTCATTTATAAGGTCCACTCACATAAGGGGTTTTCTTTCCTTTCAGCTATTGAAGTATCTGTTATAACGTAGTGGATTCACAATAGAATGGGTCAGAGTTGGGGTCAATTCAATTTTTTTCAATTCCAATCCCAGCCCTTTTATACAATTCCTATTCCGTTTTACGGCATAGTCTTTACTGAGGTTTATGCCATAGGCTTTATCAGGTTACTTGACAAGTTCATTAAGTTGTATTCAGTATTTGTTTGCTCAATAAAGCCTTTGTTGTAAATGATTGGAATAGGAATTTGAATTGATTTAAAAGGGAATTGGGATTAGAATTGGAATTGAAAAAATGGAATTGAACCCAACGCTGGAATTTGTTGCATTGCATGATTTTCTTTTTTTTTTTTTTTTTTAAATTTAGTCGTCGCCAATTTTTTACCCCGGGTTTCTCCCCAATTTAGTATGCCCAATTATTATCTGTATCCTCGGC
The DNA here is from genome assembly GCA_030684275.1 of Acipenser oxyrinchus oxyrinchus. Taxonomy (NCBI): domain Eukaryota; kingdom Metazoa; phylum Chordata; class Actinopteri; order Acipenseriformes; family Acipenseridae; genus Acipenser; species Acipenser oxyrinchus. The sequence goes on from CM060262.1 coordinate 8,280,383, forward strand.
TCACCGCCGCAACCCCCGCCAACTCGGAAACGGCGGCTGGAACACGCGTCCTCCGAAACGTGCTCCTGCCAAGCCATCACTTTTCGCACTGCAGATCCACAGCAATGCCACCAGACCTATAGTGCCGGAAGACAACACAGATCTGGCGGCTCCACTGCAGAACCACAGGCGCCCTATCGGCCACAGGGGTCGCTGATGCGCGATGAGCCGTGGATTCCCCTGCCGACCTAAGCCCTCCCTACCCGGGCAGCGCTCAGCCAATTGTGCGCCGCCCCCTAGGAACTCCCGGTCATGGTCGGTTGTGACGTAGCCTTTATTCGAACCTGTGATCTCCAGGCTATAGGGCACTCATCTTTCTGGAACTATAGTCTTCATTCGTAACTATTGAGGCTTTATTTTGAAGCAAGTGCAAAGGCAGTTTACTGGAAAGGGTAAAATAAATAAATACAAATTGCAAGAAACTGCTTTCTTCCAACTACTGTTTTATTCCTCTTTGAACATTTGCTTGCTTTAATATATGGCCCAAAACAGTTCGATCCAAACTTATGCAAAAAAAAAAGTTGTGTAAACAAATTTTTGGACAAACTGGTGATTTCACTTTTTTTTTTATTATTATTAGCAATGCTTCCTTCCATTTTAATGTTTTTAAATGTGCAGCTTACCTTTTGTAACGTGTATTTTGTTGTGGTCAATTAATTCTACAGCAAATAGCTTTTAAGAACTTGGTGCAACGAAACCAGCGGTCTGAGGAGCAGAACCAGAGTTCTCCGCCACAAAACTCTGTGATCCAGCTGCCTTTTATCCTTCTCAACACCAGCGTGCGCACTGTCATTGATTGCAGCATCTCTAGTGACAAGTGAGTAACCGTTTGTTATCCGCCAATATTATGCAATATGTATTTGTGTGTGACATTGACCATATTGGTTTGTGTTACATATTAAATGCTATTTATACCAAAGAAATTGCTTTTAATAGCACAAGTTACATATTATGAAAGAACATTTGGAGTTTGGATTATTAAGTCACATTCTACAAAATATTGCATTTTTATTTATATTCCAAACATTATGTATAACTTTGCTATTTAATTTCCATGACGTTGGTTTTCAGCAAAAGGTGTGTGTATAGATAAGATGTATCTGTGTCTTAAAGGCACTTCCTCCACTTCCTCCATAATGACGTTGCTAAAAACCGATACAAACTATTATAAGGAAGATTAATTGGTTTTGTGTACTGTATATTATTAGATGTACAGTTTTTGTTGTTGTGTTGCCCCATTATTAATGTTATCCTTAAGTTCAGAATGCAAATCACATTTCACTCTGGCATGCCAACCTGGAAAATGACTGTATTACTCAAGCTAATGTGCTTGACTGGTCTCGAACCGCCATTCATTATTTCAATGTAGATGTGAATACCTCTTTAATTTTGACAACACGTTTGAGATTCATGATGATATCGAGGTGCTCAAACGGATGGGAATGTCCTTTGGCTTGGAGTCTGGAAAATGTTCCTCAGAGAACCTGAAAATTGCTAAATCCTTGGTGCCAAAGTCTTTGGAAAGCTATGTCACAGGTTGGTGTGTTTTATTTATTTTTTTATTACTGTTATGAATAACTCCATACCATTTTTAATATACTACAGGGATGGAAATAGGACTCCCATTGCAAAGCAGTTTGATCTATTTGATCTTAGAATTTAATAAGACTCAGCTGAGCTTATATTAAAACCTGGAATAGGTGAAACTACTATGCATCCCTGTACTATTAACTATATTATTATTATTATTATTATTATTATTATTATTATTATTATTATTATTATTTTTAGGTGGTCTTGTTAGTTAATAATTTAATTTGGTGGATAGTTTATATGAAAAAAAAAAAAAAACTTTTAAAAAATGTGTTACTCTGCCTGCTTTGAATGTAGCTAAAAGTGACATATCAATCTCCTCCTAATGCATGGCCTGATTTCCTGAGCATTTGAAGACAATATGGTGCAAACACTGCTTGTATGAATTTGATCAAACTTAGCTCAGCATTTGTTACAAGAAGTTATTCCACATATTGAAAATGTAGGTCACTTGCAGTAAAAATGCCTGACTGGGGAACTACTTTTCCATTCCTGTTGAAGTCATGCATTGGCTGTTATAATGTGCTATTCTACATGCTGTAGGTGTGGTGCAAGATGTTTTTAGTTTTTCAAACAAAGCCCAGAATACATAGCAATGACAAAAAGAAGGACCAGCCTTATAAATCTTAACCCATTCAGATGAGTCGTTTTGTGCTCCTGGATTTTCTCTGCAGACTGGTAGGGTGCAGAAGACTTTCTTGTAGTTTCCATGACCACCATTTGCAACACATCATTAATTAACATTCAAGTTAAGCCCTCTTGCTTCTCTCCATTCGGCTGGCATTGATTTGCTTTTATTCAGCACTTAAAGGGAGCTACTGTACTCGCTTTATTTGGGTGCTCATGCACACAGTTTTTGAAAATCCACTTATAAATCCCTTGCTAGAAAACAAGTGCATTAAAAGAGCTAGCATTACTGTGAGGCTAATGGCAGGATGAGGATTACTTCAATAAGCAGAACTGCTGTGCTTGCTGTAACGCTGACGAAGAGAGAAAATCATGGGAATGTTTATGTAAACTATCAAGTACGCACTGTGACATTTTCTCAGTTATAAAAAAAAATCTATTTAGCAGCATTCCTTGCAGCTGTGCGTTTAGTTCTAACATTTTGTTCACTTAGAACTATCTTTACAGCTGAGTTTCATAAATTCTTCAAACTCTCAAAACTGTTTGGTCTATTCTAGATAGTTTCTGATAAAGAAGGGGGTGGATTGCACAAAAAAAACAGGTAAAAAAAGGTTTAGTTTAAAACTTTATCTTTTTGTTATCTTTTCACTATTGGGACTGATCCATACTTAGAGAGTGCAGCAGGAGCATTTTTCTAGTGTTTAGTCTGCAGTGGTAATGTAATTATTTCCATATGCTTTAGCATCCATGCAGTTCATCACAAGATGCATCTGCGTTCTTGTGTTTCCACTACACAGGTTCTGATCTCAACTGGTGTTAAACATCAGGTAACTCAACCTGCAGCAGATATGTCTTCAAAATAAAACTAGGACAGCATAAAGGCACAAGAGGATAGATACATGGCAGAAATAAAAATCTGCACATCCTTTTCTGGCAAGCATATTGATTATAATTCATGGATCTTTGCTAGACTGAAATAGGGACTGCTGGAAATGTGTTAACGAAGAAGTTTTTATTTCGATAGGCATGACTGCTGGACCATCCTGGTTAAATCAAGACCAGTTTACTGGTAATTCAGAACCGACACTGCCAGCCTTGGTCACCGGAAGCACTGCCTCCACAGCTCATATAAGGTAAACTTTTAACAGGTGTTTCAACAAAGAAAACCCTTAAAAGCTTTTGCTGTTTCAGATCTATAGGTTATTAATGCAGGTGTGTATATTCTGTTTAATTCCCTACGTTTTAGACATTAAAAACCAAACATTTACGTTTGTATATTAGTGCACATATGTATAAAGATTACTACAGTACTCCATAGGTTTTTGATTTAAAAAAAAAAAAATTAATGTTTTGGTTAGCGGACAATGATCTTTTCTGGGATTCAAAGATAATTAGTATGCCAGTCTGAGTAAAACAAATTCCCCACACAAACCATCACAAGTTATACTTTTTTTTTGTTAGGCCAAACTGTTATATAAATACCAAACTGTTTCTGCTCTATTTAGATTGTTCTTAATTGTATAGACTGTTTAGCTCAGTTTGAACGTTTAAAAATAGTTTTTGGTTTTGCTTTGCTTTTTTTCACCCGACGGAGGCATTTGTCTCCTTGAATTGGTGCCTATAACTCTTTTCCTAAACCAGATTGTTTTTGTTATGGACACAGCTCAAACCCAGAACTTTGTGCCAACTCTGAAGTGACCTTATCAACCGGACAGTGTCTGACCCGCAGCAGCTGTCAGTCCAGTAGCACAACGACATCCCATTACTCAGAGTCGCGTGGAGAGACGCCATGCTCCTTCAACGATGACGATGATGACGAGGATGAAGATGAAGATGAAGACTCCTCATCTCCAGAATAAGTAGAGAAGATGACTGGGAAGAAGAAATCAAGCTGTTTTTCTGGTTTATTTTAAGCTGTTTGTCACCATTCCCCGTTTGTCTTCTTTTGAAAGCTATGTGTTCACAGTATGGTTGAAAGACTGCGGTTTGATAGTAAAAGTATTAAAGTGCAGTATTTAGAAAGTAAGGACATTATCAGGGCAAGCAAAAACCAAACTTCTCCTGTAGTTAGAGGACAGGGGTGGGTGGGCAGAAGGGGACAAACCTAATCTCCTGAAGGCTTAAATCTGGTATTCGCATGTCATAAACTTCTCATAATTCCCCATACATTCAAAATGAGACAGATTGTGCAGTCTTCTGTTTAGTTTGTAGTTGTATAAATATTTTTAAGGAACATTTGCCTGACTATCTTTTGACTTCTTAATTCTGACCTAGAATCTTTTTATTTTATGTTTCATTTTTGTGCTGATTTAATGCTGCTTTATTGTTTGATTCTTGTGTCCTCCCTTAAATCTTATATATTATCTAACAAAAAAACTAAACAAAACAATGAGGGGGGAAAATCACTCAAGATCAAGAATCCCAAAACCAGGGGCTTCAACCATTTGAAGAAAAGAAAAAAAGGATTTTATTAATATCATTATAATGAATATAATATTTACAGTATTTCTTTTGTTATCAGTTGAAATCTTTTATTTGTATGTGTCAGATTAATATTTGAGCTAACTAGTCTGTAGTGTGTGAAAAGAACCCTACAGTTATGCAGCTATGAGTGAAACTAATTAAAATACAAAGCTTAATCTGGAGGGTTTTGCTGTGTTCTCCCTTCCTTCCTCCCTCTTGTTCTTTTATGCTAACTCCAGACCTTCCTGTACCCCATTGCCTTTTCTTTTGAGCTGGCAACCAATACATGTTGTACTACCCCCACTCTTTTTTTTTTCTTTTGTTCCCTGTTAAAACTGTTTAAGATCAGAAGCTTTTCTCAGAAACGATGCAGATTTGCTGTTTTTCAAAATTCATGTGTGTGTGTACCTGCTGCAAAAAATGTAAATGTATAATATAATTTTTTTCTTTAAAATATGATGTTATTTTTGTATTTAGCACATTTATACACCTCTTTACTCCTTATCAGTCTTATAAATCACATTTTTACACGTTGACCTGAAATGTTAAAAAAAATACAGAACAATAAGAAGTTCTGTCCAGTAATGTGGCACATAAGTTTTTTTTTTCAAACCTGATTTTGGATTAGTTTATGTAGGTAATGTATTTTGTTTTCTGTGAAATGTCATTAGGTATTCAAAACAATGTCATGTCATATTTGACAGTGATCCCATGGGAATCCATTCGATGGTAGTTGTGTGACAATGCATTATGGGACTTTGAAGGAAATGGAGTCCTAAGTAACTAGTTTCTACCGATATTGTTGCCAGCCAGTGGACTGCTTCTTGCTAATAGCAAGTTGGCACATCCTGGTTAAACATATCCGTATAGAGCTTGGGAGCCCAATTCTGGTCCTGGACATTCCCCTCCAGGTTTAATATATACAGTTAAACAAGTAAATACTTTAGGGCTTCGATGCAGATTTAATTGGTCCAGTTTACATGAAAAAAAAATGTATAACATGATTGGAACAGAGAGCTGCACTGGAAGGTTTCACACCCCTGATGGGTAAAAGATAATTTAATTCCATTTTTTTGGTCAGCAAATTATTTTAATGAACACTGCAGAATGATGGCACTAGTAGAAAAAACGATCTTCATTGGCTTAATTTGTAAATAGTAGCCCGTTTCTTTTTCACACTATTTTTATACCATGTTAATAAAAGCTGTACTGTATTTAATTCATCAGAGTTGTGTTGTGCTACAGGTGGGATTTCTGAAGTGCATACACAGCTAGCCAGACAAGGGCTTTGTATTGTATGTGCTTACTGATTTTTCTTTTTCTTTTTTTTTTTTTGTACCCTGGCGGCCTTGATAAACTTTGCAGCTGTACACAACCTGTATTTGCAGGTTCATGTGGTTTTCTTCAGAAAGAGGACATTTTGTAGAAAGAATTATAAAAGTTAGAGACACTGTGGTTGTTAAGAATTTACCAAACTATAGGATAAGCCAGTGGGCCTTGTGCCTTCCTCTGTGTGTGTTTGTTTTTTTCCCCTCTTGAAAGATCCAGACATCAACTTGAGCCCCTTTTTGTACCGTTTATTACCTCCCAAGTGTGAAGCATATTGTATGTTATACACTGTTCACATATTATAATATTTTTGTATATGACATTGAAGTTACATTACTTCCATGGGCTGATAGATTACAGTCTAGTTTTTGTGGTCTCCACCAAACAATGACAGCTTATGAATGCAGAGCCCTGGAGAATTAGGGAATAAAAGTAGCAAAAGAGGTGAGTTATGTTGATAGAAGAAAATAATAAATAGTGTGTTTGTGTGGGGATGCGGGTAAAATGAAAAATTAAAAATGACATGATCGTTTAAATATCTAGTTGTAAGTGAAACCAAGTTTACTGTAGAGATGTGTGTCATAGACAGGGTTAAAAAATAGGTTTGGTGTGTATTCTTCTCACCACTCCAAGGCGTTCACTAAAGCAGTCTTCCTATATATATATATATATATATATATATATATATATATATATATATATATATATATATATATATATATATATATATATATATATAAAATGATCTGAGCATAACACGTCCAGCATGTGTTGGTTGTGTATTGTTTAGGTTGTGTTTAATGGGGTATTAGTTTAGGTTTGTAACTGTTAGTGCAATAGTATTCACTTGTGGCTTGTCCATTTCAGACCAGGTTCCAAATAGGTCCTTTGTTTCTAACTTCAACTCCTAGATTCAAACAGAAATACCTGAATGGAAGCAGGCTCTGGGATGCTCAATTCAATAATTAAGGACACAGATGGATCGCAGTCCCGGACTGAAATGGATTGAAAGAGGCACAATTGAATACCACGGTTGTAGTGGCATGGTTTACTGTTTAGTTGATTTCTGTGTCTGCTCTGGAGAACTGTTTTTTTCATCATGCATTTTTTTTTTAAATTTTAGTTGTTGCCAATGATTTTTACCTCATTTTTCTATATATATATATATATATATGAGTGGGTAAGAAACACATCTCAAGCATGAACAGACAAGGATGTAGGGTGGTTTGAGGTAATCAAACAGGAAGGTGAATAATAGCACTTGTGTGCCATGAACAGCTTTATCACACAAACATGAGTAATTAAAAAATAATAATTCTTCATTTTCTGACTATGCAATACCAGATTATGTCTTTTTTTTTTTTTGTATCTCTCTGAAGCAATGGGCAGTGCAATCTACAGATCAAACCTAAATGCATTTGGTTGGCAGGTCCACAGTCTGTAAATTTAAGATTTTGGGACAAGTGTGCACATTATTTGCAGTGCAACTAGAACATTTCTTATTTATTTCTTAGCAGACACCCTTATCCAGGGCTACTTACAATTGTTACAAGATATTTTATTATTTTTACATACAAATGCATTTTTTTTTTTTCAGTTGGGTTTTTACTGGTGCAATCTAGGTAAAGTACCTTGCTCAAGGGTACAGCAGCGTCCCCCACCTGGGATTGAACCCACCACCCTCCAGTCAAGAGTCCAGAGCCCCTAACCACTACTCCACACTGCTGCCCTACGAACATATTTTATTTTTAAAGTGGACATAAACTGGGGCGTTGCTAATCTCTGTGAATCATGCAGTAGAAAGTTGCTTAAAGTGAAATCTGTTTGAAAAGAACAGATTAAAATTATGCTAAAGAAGCTAAAATTAACAAAGTTTAATTTGCACAATATCAAAGCCACACCACAACAACGCCAGAGTGCTTTATATTTGTGTTTGTAGTGTTTGCTATAGTGTCACTCTTCATGACATTCAGTACTGTATTTCAATTTAAGAATAAAGAGGACTAGACACAAGAACGGCTAGGCTAGGTACCTTAACCACCTTGTAGTGTGACCTTAAGATTTCATAATGAATCAGTCATTAAAGCTGTCTCATGAATAGATGTCCATTTCCCAATTCAGGACATATTGGCTTATATGTCATCTAAATAGAACTGTCCCACTATCTGTGGTAATCTTGTGGATTTACATGTATCATTCATTCAGTGTTTAACAAGGAGAAGACCCTGCAGGTATTCTTCTCATTTCTACAGGGTCTTAGCAACAGTGAAGTGGCAGCCAACACACAACAGTTAAAAATAGCAGTGATGTAAAGCATGTACAAGTGGCTTGATTGTAGTTTCAACCCAGTAAGCAAGCTCTCGCAATATATAAAGCACACTTTTTTTTACTGGCTCTAGCTGTATTTATTTTTTAAACTAATGCTTTTTCATACACAGGAATACCACTTCAAAGAATGTTTTGTGATTTGGTGTTAAGCTCTTTACTGTATGTTTCATGAATTAATGATGATAAAAAGTACTGTTTGCTGGGACTCACTTGCCTCTTCTGCATGTTGGGCCTGATTTGCCTGAATGCATTATTTATTTATTTTTTTGTTACTGTTGCCGAGCTAGAACTAAACAATGTATCTAAACAATATTTTATTAAATAAATAAATAAATACATACATTAATAAATAACATATCAAATAATGGAAATTAATCCAAATTGAGACTTTTCATTGAAAGATAGTGACAAGGTGTTAAAAAAAAGGTCTCACCGAACTCCTATGAAGTCCACCTCTCTATCAGTGAGGCTATTTGTCTCTTTCTCCATGTCCCTAGTGTTCTTTGTTCAAAATGACCATGCGTTAAACCTCAAATGTAATTAGCATACAGACATTTAGACTCATCAATCTGCATTAAATCATTGTTTGCGTTAACAGATTGACCTAGTCACAAAAACAAAATCGCAGTTAAAATAAATCCTATGTAGGAATTGAAACTCTAAAAATGCTTTTTAAGCCATAACCAGTAATACTGACCCACATATTAACAATAAAAATGGTACTGAAATGAGGTCTACATCAGGTATTTACATTTTAGTTTTGCTGTATCAGGAACCTACCCTGTTTAAGTAATTTAAATAAATAAACTCCTTTGTGTGATCTCCAACACTTACAATACATTTTTTATTTTTTTTTATTTTATTATTATTATTATTATTATTCATATTTTATTTATTTATTTTTTTAAGTATCACATGGATGAATTGTTTTGTTTAAAATCACTTTTATTTTAAGATTTTTTTTTTTTTCTTTTCCATACAGGTCTTAAGGCATCTGCACAAATAAATGTTCTTGCAGAGGTTATAAAATCATTTAAAAACATTGGCCAGGTACCTTTTTTTTCATTTTATTTTTTTAATTTGATCCCTTAAATGTTCTGACCTTGTGAAATATGACAGGTAAACCAGTGTTAAATCCATTAAATATGTACATAAAAACAGCACAAAAAGCAACACTCACTGGGGATAAAATCCACATCACAATAGGAAAAAGACCACATTATTAAATGGTTGAAGTACAGCTATTTACAGGTCCCTAATACGGCACGATGTCTTAATATGTTCATGCACTGGCCCAACAGGGAAGGGGCTAGGTGGGGGAGAGGGATGGGGGGGGGGTCAGGCAAGGGCAAGGCAGGCAGCGACACATTAGGGGTTAAAAACTAACATCTGGAAGCACATCATCATGCTACCATCAATGCCACCTAACTCCAATCCCTCTTTCAAAGTGGTCTTATGTCCTAGAATGGCAGGTCCAGCTGATAAAAATTAAATGACAACACAATGTTGGCATCAGCATGAACCTCCAGCTCTTGCTATTCAGTAATTTTAACAGTGAAAATCACTCGTCCCAGAAACTTGTCCCGCTCGTCATCGTTCTTCAGGTTACTAGATCCCTCTATCTTGCACTCCACTGTTATTACATTATCGTAATCTTTCTTTTCAAGCATCAGTTTTACAGCAATCAAAGGCTGCACGTATGTTTCCTGTTACAAAGAAGAAACAGATTCTCACATTCTCATTCTGAATCTTGAGGGTGTATAACCAAGCTAAGCAAATCAGACTCTCTATTCTGATGCCTACAGCAGTTTCCATAGGAAAATGTAGCCTGCCTAAATATGGTTGAATCTCAGACTATGTTGTTTCCAGGACTGATAGCTCAGATGGCATCCTTGAATACAGAACTTCAATCTCAACTACTCAAGCAGTAATCCATCTCTTGGATATGGGATATGACGTTACAGTTCACAAAAACCTGTGGATTACTGTGTGATATTTAAGGATAGACAACTGTAGAGGCAAATTCTCAGTAATCTAAGTAATCATAAACACTTCATGTAATGGCTTAACAGCAATTCTCCCAAACATACACTTAACAATGTACTGTACTGTACAGACAATGCAAAAATGCAAGGAGAATACATCCTATTCAAAAGTTATCATGCAATTCTAAAATTCTAAAATTCTAATGAGATTCTGTTAGACCTTTAATATTATGATTATTATTAGTAGTAGTCTTAGTATCTAACAGAATTGTATTTCATATTTATAAATGTACTGTACTGTACAGACAATGCAAAAATGCAAGGAGAATACATCCTATTCAAAAGTTATCATGCAATTCTAAAATTCTAAAATTCTAATGAGATTCTGTTAGACTTTAATATTATGATTATCAGCAGTAGTAGTCTTAGTATCTAACAGAATTGTATTTCATATTTATAAATTGATATTTAAATAATCGTGCAAAACTATGTCTCTAAAATATAAAAAACCCTTAACTGTTGTATTTGCAGTTAAAGTACTGCACAAGATCTATTTATGTGCAACAAAAATAACAAGCTAAAAGGATAATGAATAAAACGGCAATACTTACATGAGCTTTTTTTCCATAATATGGAAAGTACATAAGATCGAAATTCTTAGTTGCTGGAAAATACACCATATTAAAATCGCTACCTTCTTTCTGCACGGAAATGAAAGAAAGCTCATTAATACTCTGAATATGCATGCATAAAACTTGTTCATTTATTTCAAGTATCTAGCAATTCCTGTCCAAGCTAAACTCCAAAATATAAACACAGCATACAAAGCAATTAGTTCATCTACTGTAATGTTTAATGTGAGGACAAGGCCATGCTTGCATGTTCTGTTACTGTTTGCAGGCAGCAACACTGATGTGGAATCTTGTTAATCTCTATTATAAATGATTGTACAGTAACCACCTATCTACAATATGCATATAATGCTGTTAGGTTACTTAAAAACAAACAGAAAAAGGCAAAAAAATTACAGGTTACTGTCTTTAACTCTTTAAAGACCATATATTAACTAAATTGCCAACCATTTCCCTGGCAATCTGTATTAAACCTGTAAATCCCATTACAGACTGATTAGGTGCCACTATGTTGTGCATTTGTTTATCAGATATGTTTTAAATCTCCAGTTCAGGAGCTGATGATCTGATATGAGTTGCTTATATGCACTATTCAGCAAAATACTGCAATGCAAAAGACTGGTCTTCAAGGAGTTAAAAAAAGACCCAGAATCTCTTACCAAAACAATCAAATGCATGCTCAAGCTGCAGCAAAGCTCTGCAAAAGCTTAGCAGCCTAATATAGTTCATGAGTATATTACTTACACAGAGTAAATGTGGTTACTGATTATATACACGTTTGGTATTCCCCAGCTCAACCATCCTTAACAGCACTTACTTCACCATGTGGTTACCCCAGATGTGACATAAACCATTAGAGATAACGTAATTCAGTTAAAATGCAAGATGCAACTGAAAACAAAATACAGCATGGAATGTGCCAGCCTTACATCACAGGTAACACCCACTCCCTTAGTTCTGGGTAACAGAAGAATCATTTCTGTGGTCCCTGCTTAAATGCCAGTGGAGATTAGTCCACATTACCATAACAGCAATAAAAAGACGGGAACCAAACATGTCAGTTTAAGCACAGGAAAGTAAGGCATTGTGGAGATTGGAGTGTAAAGCTTGCCCAACAGAGTACATTTTAATACAGTTTTGACGCAAGACTTGAATATCTGTTGTACAGATTAAACACTAATTACTGTGCACCCAATCCAGCACTGACATCCAATAACTGGATTGTAATTATTTTCTATGGAAGAAATAACCCAGTGACAACGGCATGAGGAATGAGCACAAAACACATTTAAATAATATAAAACGGGTAAAGAAATGAAGGAACACCAAGTAAGACTACAGTTTATTTCATTATGTGTACAGGTACTAAAATCGTTAGCATAATTTCGTATTATGCACATATGTTTTAAAAGGTTTATTTTAAACACAGTGTTCAAGGGGGGGAGGGCTAAAGGCATTTATTCTATACCTTCCAACATATCGGATATAATTCAAGGGAATTATGTATTGAATAAAAAATGACAATTGAAAACAACTTTTTTTTTATTTTTATATGCAGTTGTATTTCTATCGGTAGAAAATAGTTCAGGCAATGCTGCATTGACCACAATAACCAGTTCTACTAACTAGGCCGAATTGGGGGGGGATTAAAAGTTACATTTGGTGGCTGTTAAACTGTGCACCAATATGGCTAATACTAAGTAAGTCAACAATTTATTTTGTTTTCTGTTTTCTGTAATTTAGTAGCTAGTTTATCTAGTGGCATAGGCCTAGTACTTGACTGTCTTTCTTAATGTAAACAATCACACCAGCTTTAATTGAGGAACAGGTGGTATAATATAAATGCCTGTTAAGCTGTAAAGAAATACACTGCACTACACAAAGTTCTACCAAAGCATTGCTAAAATAGCATAGCTGTTGGACATTCTTTCAGGAAAATGTAGCAACTTCAGAATCCTAGGACACACATTGCACTTGTATCTTACCCACCAACGTTAAAACTGGCTAAGGCTCTATTTGCAGCAGAAATAAAGAGAAATAAAATAACACACAAGTGAAAACAGACATAATGAACAAGGGGAACAAACAGAAAAAAAAAACATTACAAAAAAACAACATTTATTATAAATGACTATATTGGTATGAGGTTATTATAAAGGTTTTCTTAGGAGCTTGATAGTTTCCTAGATTGATGATCTATTCAAATTTCAAAAATCACTGAAATATCATTGCTTGCATTTACCTAACAAATATCATATAGCATTGTATTAATCCTCATAATCAATAACATTTACGGAATATGAAATATAGTGGAACATAAATATGTTTATATATATATATATATATATATATATAGAGAGAGAGAGAGAGAGAGAGAGAGAGAGAGAGAGAGAGAGAGAGAGATTTTCATCATTCCTACAACTTAAAGCATTTCCATTTTAAAACAATTAAAATAAGTATAAAACTTAAATGAAAGATGTAACGGAAATCATAATCTGGGTTTTAATTGGAACAAATAAACTACTAACCTTAATAGTGCAATTGATAAAAGGATCCCCTAATGGTTTGAGTCCAATAATCTAGAAAAAAAGAGGCGGGAAACAGGAAACACACAATTTTTAAATTAATTTTAAATACCAAAAATAGTACACTAAAACTACTGCAATGGTGACCTCAGAGAACAAGAACAGATTTGGAAACAGAAGAAGAATCATTCCCACACAAATATTGGATTATCTGCTGTAGTTTGATTTAGTTTAGTCTGAACATTTCCCCAGACAAACAAGTGATAAGCAATGTTGCTGGCTTGGTCTGGGTTTGTAGAAATTCTGAATTCCAAAAGCTGCCACTTTTTAACACACTTTACTTTAAGATTTGTATAATAATATGCATCTATATATATATATATATATATATATATATATATATATATATATAGATATATATTAAACAAATTAAACAAATGCTTTTTGAAGTTCTATAAATGGTACTATGTGTAAATACGCAAGAAAAAAAATAACATTTTATATAATATCAAATAGTGCATTTTGAACTACTGTATATGGGGGAATTGTTGTTGTCTTATCTGTTTTTGTTACTGCCATCTGTTAGTCTGGGCATACCTGCCGTTTTACAAACTAGAATTGTTAGGTCGTGGGGACAATAGGTTTCTAAAGAGCGCAATATCATATTGTGACAGGATGACTGGGCGGTGACGTCACGGCAGAAGCAGGAACAAAACGACAGAGAGGAGTTTGGTGAAGCTGAGCGAATGCTTTCGCTCAGCGTTTAATAAACAAACAGACAGAAAATAAAAGGGTTGTACAAACAAACACAGGACACGGCACTTGCGCCAAAATAAATAGACAAACAAAACGGACTATACACTAAACACACACGAACAGACAAACACGGTGAGTAAGAACACTTTTACTAATACTTTCACTATCACCTCCGTCTCCAAACCCGTTCTCCACTCACGAACACCCAACCCGAGTGAGTGAAAACATGCAGCTTTTATGCAGTTGTACGAGACTTCGATTGCTAGTCAATCATTCAATTGGAATCTCGGTACAACTGCACGTGAATAATTAAAGTGCAATTCCCGTGCTCACATATTACTTTAACCAGCACGTGAAGTGATTTGTGCCCTCCTCGTGCCTAAATACAAATCTACATTTCTAAATCACACGTGAAACACAGACCCGTTTATATCCCGTGTACCGATGACTATACCCCAACATTTACACACAACACGTAACACATAAATACACACGGGGGCACTTTGCCACATATACCCCCTTGTGCAAAGCACACATGGCCTCAATGGCCACCTCCCCCTCAGTCCCAAAGTCCCGGAAGAGGGGAAGCAAGTTGTTTCTGGGGGTGGCCATGGTGGAATGTCCGGCACCCCCAATTCTTCGTGGCGGCAGCTCCCTCTTCGGGGCTTCAGCCACACTATCTCCTGCTGCGAAAGTGCAGCTGGGGAGCTGGTCTCCTGACCTCCCCCTTCTTCATGGCCGGCAGTTCCCCTCCGTGGGGCTCCGACCACACAATCTCCGGCAGCGAAACTGCTGCGGGGAAGCTGGTCTCCTGACCTCCCCCTTCTTCATGGCGGCAGTTCCCCTCCGTGGGGCTCCGGCCACACAATCTCCGGCAGCGAAACTGCTGCGGGGAAGCTGGTCTCCTGACCTCCCCCTTCTTCATGGCGGCAGTTCCCCTCCGTGGGGCTCCGGCCACCCAATTTCCGGCAGCGAAACTGCTGCAGGGGAGCTGGTCTCCTGACCTCCCCCTTCTTTGTGGCCGCCAGCTCCCCTCCGTGGGGCTCCGGCCACCGTGTTTCCTGCCACGGAAATGCGGCTGGGGAGCTGGTCTCCTGACCTCCCCCTTTCTTCATGGCCGGCAGCTCCCTTCATGGAGCTCCGGCCACAGTCGCGACCGAGGCAAAGCAGAGGCCCGGCGACCCAGGCGAAGCAGGATCCCTGGCGACCCCAGGTGGCGGCAGCAGCAGCGGACCCTCGGGAGGCGGCGGCAGCAGCAGCGGACCCTCGGGAGGCGGCGGCAGCAGCAGCGGACCCTCGGGAGGCGGCAGCAGCAGCGGACCCTCGGGAGGCGGCGGCAGCAGCAGGGACCCTCGGGAGGCGAACTTCGGGAGGAGCCCCTGGCCATAGAGGCGGCAGCGGGAGCTCCACTTCTCCCTCGCACCCTGCACCCTGTGTGGAGCAAAAGGCAGCCCCAGGCGTCGCGGGCGACAGGCAGCCCAGGCGATGCGGGCGGCTGGCAACCCAAGCGTCGCGGGCGGCTGGCAACCCAAGCGATGCGGGCGGCTGGCAACCCAAGCGTCGCGGGCGGCTGGCAACCCAAGCGATGCGGGCGGCTGGCAACCCCAAGCGTGCGGCGAGGCAAGCATCCTTGGGCGGCGAGGCAAGCATCCTTGGGCGGCGAGGCAGGCATCCTTGGGCGGCGAGGCAGGCATCCTTGGGCGGCGAGGCAGGCATCCTTGGGCAGTGAGGCAGGCATCCTTGAGGCAGCGAGGCAGGCATCCTTGGGCGAAGCGAGGCAGGCATCCTTGGGCGGCGAGGCAGGCATCCTTGGGCGCAGCGAGGCAGGCAGTCAGGACAAGCTGGGGTGCGGGTTTTGGCCCTCTTCTCGGCCACTGCGGCGGGCGGTTCTTCCCCATGCTTTCCTCAGCAGCCTATGCAAGGGCTGCTGAGGACCGCCAGCATCTAGTCCTGGTCCTTCTGGTGGCGGGAGAGGCAGCTCCTGCTCCTCTCCTGCGTGGCGGTGGGGAAGTGATACCAGCAGGCATTCATCCTCTGCTGGTGGGGAAGTGATACCAGCAGACATTCCTCCTCTGCTGGTGGGGTTGGCGGAGGCAGAGGCAGCTCCTGCTGCTCTGCTCCTGCCGATGGAGGTGGCGGAGGCAGAGGCAGCTCCTGCTGCTCTGCTCCTGCCAGTGAAGGTGGCGGAGGCAGAGGCAGCTCCTGCTGCTCTGCTCCTGCCAGTGAAGGTGGCGGAGGCAGAGGCAGCTCCTGCTGCTCTGCTCCTGCCAGTGAAGGTGGCGGAGGCAGAGGCAGCTCCTGCTGCTCTGCTCCTGCCAGTGGAGGTGGGAGGCGTGTAGTCTCCTGGCGGCGGAGGTGGGAGCAGCGTGTAGTCTACCCTTGTTTCAGGGGACTGGTGCGGCCCTCCCCTCTTGCAGGGGACTGGTGCGGCTCCCCTCGGAAGGGGAGACCAGCAGGCATTCACCCTCTGCTGGTGGACAGGGACCCAGCAGGCATTCACCCTCTGCTGGTGGACAGGGACCCAGCAGGCATTCACCCTCTGCTGGGGACAGGGACCCAGCAGGCATTCACCCTCTGCTGGGGACAGGGACCCAGCAGGCATTCACCCTCTGCTGGGGACAGGGACCCAGCAGGCATTCACCCTCTGCTGGTGGAGGAGGCAGAGGCAGCTCCTGCTGCTCTGCTCCTGGCGGTGGAAGTGGCGGAGGCGGGACCAGCAGGAATTCACCCTCTGCTGGTGGAGGTGGGAGCTGCAAGCAGTCCTCCCATGGCAATGGAGGTGGAACCAGCAGGAATTCACCCTCTGCTAGTGGAGACTGGGGCGGTGGGCGCTCTACCTTCCCCTTTTGGGCCGTGGGCGCACCGACTCCTCCCTCTTGGGCTGTGGGCGCACCGACTCCTCCCTCTTGGGCTGTGGGCGCACCGACTCCTCCCACTCGGGCTGTGGGCGCACCGACTCCTCCCACTCAGGCGTGGGGCGTTGGGCTCCTCCCACTCAGGCGTAGGGACGTTGGGGCTCCTCCCACTCAGGCGTGGGACGTTCGGGCTCCTCCCACTCAGGCGTGGGGCGTTGGGCTCCTCCCACTCAGGCGTGGGGCGTTCGGGCTCCTCCCACTCAGGCGTAGGGCGTTGGGCTCCTCCCACTCAGGCGTAGGGACGTTCGGGCTCCTCCCACTCAGGCGTGGGGCGTTGGGCTCCTCCCACTCAGGCGTGGGGCGTTCGGGCTCCTCCCACTCAGGCTGTGGAGGCAAAACCAGCAGGCATTCTTCCTCTGCTGGTGGAGACTTGGCGGTGGACACTCCGCCTTCCTCTTCCCCTTCCCCTTCTCTGCCTCCTCCTCACCTTCCTCTCCTGGGCCAGTTCCTCCTCTCCCTCTTGGTAGGGGCAGTGCACCACTGGGTGCCCGAACTCCCCACAGGCAAGGCACCAGCCTTGGTCCTCTAGACCACCGAGGAGGACCTCCAGATCCTGGCAGCCATCTCTCCAGTTCCAGCCTTCCATTTTTCCCCTTTTATTTTTCAAAAAAAACAAAACAAACAAAAAAACTGCGGTTCCCGCTCTGGCCTGAGTCCTGGAGGCTGTTTTCCCGGTTCTGACACCACGTGTGACAGGATGACTGGGCGGTGACGTCACGGCAGAAGCAGGAACAAAACGACAGAGAGGAGTTTGGTGAAGCTGAGCGAATGCTTTCGCTCAGCGTTTAATAAACAAACAGACAGAAAATAAAGGGTTGTACAAACAAACACAGGACACGGCACTTGCGCCAAAATAAATAGACAAACAAAACGGACTATACACTAAACACACACGAACAGACAAACACGGTGAGTAAGAACACTTTACTAATACTTTCACTATCACCTCCGTCTCCAAACCCGTTCTCCACTCACGAACACCCAACCCGAGTGAGTGAAAACATGCAGCTTTTATGCAGTTGTACCGAGACTCGATTGCTAGTCAATCATTCAATTGGAATCTCGGTACAACTGCACGTGAATTAATTAAAGTGCAATTCCCCGTGCTCACATATTACTTTAACCAGCACGTGAAGTGATTTGTGCCCTCCTCGTGCCTAAATACAAATCTACATTTCTAAATCACACGTGAAACACAGACCCGTTTATATCCCGTGTACCGATGACTATACCCCAACATTTACACACAACACGCAACATATAATACACAGGGGGGGCACTTTGCCACATATATGTATTTTGTAAAAATGTCTACAACAAATCTATTTAATAAAATGTGCTTAACTTCATATAACTTCAATTAACCTCATCACACTGATATATTTATAATGTATAAATATTGTGCATACTATATTTTATAGGGCATTTTATAAGCACAATAATACTGATCAATATGGGCTTAAACACTTGCAGTATTTACATCCGCCTGTCTTCCAAGTATTCTAAGCAACCAGTGATACGTACTCTGTTCATTTTCACAAGTATACAAGGTTTTCCCTCGGAATAGCCAAAATTAGGATCATGTAGCCCAGAACACTGTCCCAGCAGACTGCGTTTAAACGGGCACGAGTTTTTGGGAAGTGTCTCATTATCTTGTATACTGTAGGTCCCAGAAACGCATGGTTGCTTTTTATCTTGATCTACATCATTGTACTCTGCAACAGAAAATAAAAAGAATGCAATGGTAAGGTCCTGGCTGATGGGCCTAATGATAGTGGTATTCACAGACTTATGACAACATCTTGCATTACTAAAAAAAAGGATTACGAATTAGAATATTTATTGTAACTAGCAAAATGAAGAAGACATATGAATTGTACCCACAGACCCAAAATGTCACACATTTATCACATCCCAGATCCAAGTTGGAAAGGTCTTTGTAAGAGACATTAAATACTGTGATTTGATCATTTACTATTATAACATGAAGGTAGCTATGGATATCAGATAAGTTTCAATCTTTAAAGTTTGCTTCTAGGAATTTCTATAAAGAGCCCTCCTATGAAAAGGATCCCCATATAATTGCATTTCGTTTATTTCGTTGAAATCTACTGTCAACACACTCTAGAATCATTACGCCCGACTGACTTCTCTGCCCAGCTATAGAATACATATTTACAGTATACCCTTTACCTTCACTGAAATTACAATTGATACTTACGCTGTAAAAATGACTCAAGATGCTGAACGTAGTGGCTATACTTTGAGGAGTCAGATTTGTTGTACACTATATCCAGTGTCTTTGGCCTGATTACTAGCCCTGCAATAAAGTACAAACATGTTAGTCTTGAGAGTTATGTCTGTTTATACTTTATGTATATATTTTTACATGCAGAGCAAAGTCCCCAACTACAGGTGGTTTTGCTGATGGCAAGATCAGAAACCCAAATGGTAATAAACTTTAACACTGTATGTAATACAGCATATGGAATTTATATTGCAAAATACCTAAGTTTGGAGGAAAGTATGAATAAGCCAGAATGAAATGTTTGACTATATGAATAAAGACAATTGTCTGATGCAGTGTAATTTATAGTAAAGTAACAAGCTTCAGCAAATTAGATCTATTCAATATCACAAATCAGCGGTGAGCACAAAGATTTATTCAATTATGTGTCGTTATGGATTGGTAGAGATTAAAACAGTTGGTACTAAGAATAAACATTATTTTTGTTGAAGGTAATTCTGGAGATATTTCCAAATGGTAAAACACTGACAGTGTCTGTAAATGTGCAAAGGCAAGGTAACTGTACTTTCCAAAAAAGAATTATTTGAGGTACAGGTAAATGTTCAGCTATATTCTAACCTTATAGTCAAATCAAAGGTATGATCAGAACTACCACCACAAAAGCACCAATCCAAAGGGAAACAGGAGTAAAGATCAAATGAGGAAAATATACAAACATTATTGTGGTTCAGGAAAGAGTCAGATAACTCTCCTGGCACACAGTTGAAAACCAGCATTTTTCCTCACAAGTAAGAAAGCTGCATCGGGCTTCGAAGAGCTGTGCTACGGCATTTACAAGGCATCTAGAATATTCTACCAGAAAACACCTTCCCTCACCACCTTGAAGTCAACTGTGAAACAATTCAAATGACAGTTATATTTTCATTACCTTTCATTACTGTTCTAGGGAAACAGAAGCTTTTTGTATGACCGGATTTACACATTTAAAACCAAGGTTTTAAATCATTCTTCCTGTTGTACAAGAACATTACATTTGTAATGTAGGAGCCCATTTGGTCAGAATTATTTTTTTGTTAAATTTAAAGGATACCTGGCCTGCATACAATTCATGATTCAGGTTTTGATTTTACAAGCACTGGGAAACCTTCCCTTCTCCAAGTTTATTATTAAAAATAATATTATTATTATTATTAATAATAATAATAATAATAATAATAATAATAATAATAATAATAATAATAATAAGTAGTCGGCAATTGTTTTTTTTTTATCATTTTCTCCCAATTTAGAATAGCCAATTATTTTTAGGCTCAGCTCACCGCTACCAACCACGTGCTGACTCGGGTGCGGCAAAGACAAACACAAGCTGTTCTCCGAAGCGTGTGCCGTCAACCGACCGCTTCTTTTCACACTGCAGACCCACCGTGCAGCCACTTCAGAGCTACAGTGTCGGAAGACAATGCAGCTCCGGGCAGCTTACAGGCAAGCCCACAGGCGCCCGGCCTACAGGGGTCGCTGGTGCGCGGTGAGCCGAGAACACCCTGGTCAATCTAAGCCCTCCCCCTTCGGGCGGTGCTCGGCCAATTGTGCGCTGTCCCCTGGGAGCTCCCGTCCACAGTCGGCAGTGGAATAGCCTGGACTCGAACAGGCGATGTCCAGACTATAGGGCGCATCCTCCACTCCACGCGGAGCGTCTTTACTGGATGCACCACTGGGGAGCCCCACTCCAAGTGTATTTTTAAACCAACCTTCAGTTCTGTAAAACTCCCCAAATTCTTCTGTAAAACTCCCCAAATTCTTAGGGACGTCTATAGTCAAAAGGAATGACATTTTCTAGATAAAGAAATATAACAAAAATATAGGCTATTCAGTGGAATCCAAAGAGACTTCAATGTTACTAAGCAATGGTCTTATTCATTGCTTTTAAGGTAAACACTGATGCATTAAAGCTGTTGATGAGAGGTCTTGTCATGTTGCTGTCTCTCCCAGCAAACCAGTGATTTATATTGTAAATGTAGGCTGTGACACTGTGTAACCTACACGAAAGAGGGCCCTGTCCTTATGTGAGGATGATTTTCAGTAACCTACTTCAAAAAACTTAAATGACAGTTTCTGAAACAATAGTAGATGCATTCAAGAACTCTCCAGCTGCTAGTTTCTGATTTCCTGCCCTAAATCGATATTCTATCACTGCATCAAAGATTCTATCAATAATTTAATGTTACATGGTTGTGAAATGTTGTTTAACAGAGGTTTTAATTGAACAGTGTAAGGTTGTCATTTTTACTGTGACACAGAAGAGGTAGTGTTGCTTCTGAAAACAAGTAGGCACATTTTTTATGGTAATAAAAGGCATATTAACATCAGCTGAATACTGCACAAAAGTTGGCAGATTAAAAATATTTTAATTCCTTCTAGACAAGACAGACGATTGTCTGAGGAAGCCTCAGCTTCAGCATTGGGGGTAATATAAATAGGCAATAGGGAATGACACTTTTTTCTCGTCATCTGTGTAAATGACTTAAATAGTGTGGTTCTCTTCTTCCTGTTAAAGGTCAAAATTCTGCAGGGTCAGGGTCCTTTTAAAAAAGTGGCCTCAAAGGCTTTTTGAAATAGGTGTTGACCTGCAGTTCTCTCCTTCTTCCTGACCTTGCTTTTTCTTTGTATAGTTCTACAGTACTTCATTTTTCACACCATAGCAATTTTACTTTTCACCACAAGTTTAGACATGTCCGTGGGGCACAGGATAAAGAGTCTCCTACTGTGCCAGCTTGTCAGGACTGGATGTGCCCAGGTTACGCTGTGGGACACCACCAGTGTGCAATGGAACAAAGATCCTTCCTGATCATTAAATAAGGAACACACTGCTGCACACTAAGGGTATACAGTCCCACAGTATCTAGCACTCGATCCCCTTCCTGTACACCCCAGAGGTGGGCTTGTACTCTGAGTGCAATCAGTGGCATGCTGTCAGGACCTTCAAGGTATTCTCTGCTAACCAGACAGTGCCAAGTAAACCGTCAGTCAAATGACATTACGTTGCCTCACTCACTTGCGTAGTGTGCTTGCTTATACTATGAAACATACTACTCTAATTATTATTTTTTCATTTGTCTGACGCCTTTATCCAAGATGTCTTACAGGGTTTACTAGAGGTTTTTTAAGAGTCTAGGGGTTTCCTGAAGGGGATGTGATCAGCCACTAAGAGATCTGCATTTCCCCCGCATAAATCTAAAACAATGACCAAATGCTAGAAAAAAAAACAGTTTAGGGTATTCTCAGTTTCAGTTGAAGGGCTTGAGTGAGTTTAACCAATAGGCGAGTCGAAGAATGTCCTTTTTTTTTTCAGACAGTGACCAATCAGGAGTGAGCAGAGGTGGGCCATAAATCTCCGAGGGTATTCTATGCCTGAAGGCCTGCTTTACCAACCAATGGGAAAGTCAAAGCTCTGACAGCTGACCAATCATTAGTGAGCAACCTCAAAACATGAATATTCCTTGGTTAGCACTGCAGTTAGGAGGATAGATGGATGGATTTAGCACGATATTACTTATAAATATACATTGATAAATACAAATACCTTTACAACATCTAATTATTTCAAATTTTATTTTACACTAAAATAAAAAATAAAAACGTGAGAAAACGGAGACATCACAGTCGATTTGGTTACGAATCATTTTTCAAGGAGATCTTTCTCTGAAAAATTGGAGAATGTTAAAAAAGGGAGATATACACCACAGATCCCTGAGCTGACATGAGAAGAGAAAGGATATATACTCGGCACTTTCAGAATTCAAATTATGAAAGGTACCTGTGGCTTACTGGTAGCTGCCACTTAAAAAAGGAGGGGTCAGCTGCTGGGGCTGGGGCGGGGGTGGTCTGCGATGACACTGCTACCCCTGTCCATTTTGTCACGACACGCCACTGAGTGTAATCATGCATGTATTGTACTTACTACTGAATGAGTTTTGTATTTTCAAATATGCATACATTACCTGGACTTGGGACCCTGTCACAATACTTTGGAGCATTGTCATCCAGTGTTTGAAGCATGACCCACATAGTGAGTGTAAAGAGTCCAGCTAAGAAACCATAGAAAACTAGGTAGAAGAGAAGAATCAGAGCTGGAAAAAAGAGAAAGACAGACATTTTCAGTTTCTGTTACATGAACTTCATCTCAGATGTTATACCCTTTCAGTGTATCAAAGCAAAAATCCATAGTACCATATCGGTGATGTTTTAGCTGCTTCTTTTAGTTAGGTTGCTTGTTTCCATTACCAACTTAATTGCATCTTCCAATACCTTCTGTTCTATTGTGTAACAAACATAAAACAATCCAGACTATTCACTTTGAAGTAGTTGGATCTAAAATATAATACTGCACATACAAGACCACTATGTTAAATTACCCACCCTTATCTCCCTAGCTATTTATGTGCAATGTTTGAGGTAGACAGAAAAACACAATTTTTCACCTATTGCACATGTACTAGCCTACAAATGTATGCATCTTTTACCCTATTTTGACAGGTAATCATTACAAGCTCTGCATGCATGCTCACGGGGGACTTCATGCTACCAATTACAGAAATGAGATGCACACAAAGGTGTACTGTTGCCACTATTTGAAAAGCAAAGAATAACACAAAGTAAAATAATGTGGTATAAAACTAGCATTAAACAAGTACAGTAGGCATTATACAACATATGTACCTCAGCTCAGTTAAACACAGGGGGCATGTTATAATCCTAAGCCTTATGTATGTGAAAAAGCAAATCATACATAAGGAACTATGGTTTATCAACTGCAGTAAAACATGTGTCCATTGAAACCATAGTAAGTATTGGTAAGAATGGTAAACCTGTCTTAGTTAGCCATGGTAACAGATGGAAAATGCATGGTATAAGCATATTAGATGCATAGTAAAATAGTAGTGTGATGATTAACACATACTGCACCAATCCAAATGGTTGTCAAGGTAACTGAAGATAAAAGGAAATGCCCTCAGATATGGCTTGCAGCAAAAAGTTGCTACTGTAGATGCGGATAATCAGATTATTACAAAAGATTCAGATTTCATGCTTTCTTGTACCTTCTTTATTTAAAAGCAACCATGCAAACGCAATATTATGACAAGCCCTTAAGTCAAGACAGTTTTTATAACACGTCTGTATTTGCCTAAAAAATGTACCTCAGTATCTTTCATCAGAGCCATTATATGAAAAACACGTCATGTAACATCACAGAATACAATTACAAGAATAACCTTGGGGGGCAATACAATTTCACACACCAGTGTGGTGGATCGTACTACCACATACCTAAATTATATAAACCTGAATTCCTGTTATTGCATGTAGTAATGTGTTAAAAACAAAGGCATTTATATTAGCTTAGATTAGAAATAAAACCCCACATGCCTGTTAAATATCTATATACAATACCAAAAACTCTATTCTGCATAGTCAGTGCATTACATTAACCTTAACTGTAATTGCATTTGTTCAAAAGCACAAAAATATAGAAGCCCTTTTCCTACTTAGAATTATGACCAGATGGATTATTTAGAGAATACTGTATGTCATATCACTGGAAAAGGTTTTATTTTCATGTAACATATATTAAGTGTTAGCTTGTTTCTGAGGAAATAAGTTCATTATAGATGCATTTCTTATGGTCTCCAAGGTACACGGTTGCTATAAATAGAATGTGGGAGAGGACAAGATGCAGCAGTACAAAGAATGCTAACGGAGGAATATTTAGAGCTGCATTCTACATATTTTTCTATGTTAGAAAAAATAGGATACACAATTGCATGAATGGAAATATACATTCATATGAAAAAGGAATGATACTTTATTCATGAACACATTTTTACCATTTTCATGTTAAAATACCACCATCACCTTAACCAGAGCTCTTTTTATTTGTTTACTGCTGGGGTAGCATCAACCATTAAAATAGGAATGCTAATTTCACCCTGCTTATTAAAAGCCAACCTTTGCAGATTTTAGATTTACACTGCTATTGCATGGTAGAAATACAATTGTATCAGTTCAGATTTTTGTTTTAACCTGTTCCTCATTACAATTAATTGCAAACAGAATAATTAATACAAACTATCTAGCCTAAGTATCAGTATGGAAATTGTATGGTGTTAGAATGCATAAACTCAAGCTACTGCAATATCCATGAGGCTCCCTAGATTTCCTCCCTGGGAGAACTTCTCTTCCGTTAGTCCCACTATTTCCATCCCTGCCATCAAATTAGGTCATTATTTTTTTTTGCATGAACCATTTACCAATGGTTGGACCCATAAATTAAGATGTTTCCTCACCTCAACTGGCTACTCAACCTTATTGGTAGTACCAGTTCAAGACAAATACAGATATGGAAGGGAATTCAGATGAGACACTCCTGAAATGTTTCATAGTTGTTTTTTCTTGTTTTTTTTCAGACTCCTTCGCCATGTAACATTGATGCCAACCACGAATCCGCTTCCAGTAGCTTTGGGATGTCCCTGGCATGTATATGGTTTTGTTCTCCAGGATTCGATATTGTACCAGGCAGATGGTGAGCATATCCACTGATGCAATGTGAGAACAGCACCCTACCACCCTGGTGACTGTCTTACATTGAGATTTCTATTGGGTGATGAATGTCAATGTTCTATTTTTGACTGCTATCCACATTTGGGACCTTTAGAAGAGCCCATTGTTGCTTACGATTAATGAACAAACAGATCGTACCACCCATCCATAGCCCTGTCTTCACAGGCCTTGCACCAAGGTTATCTCAAGCAATCACTCTAATGCAGACATACACAATACCTAGCCTTATCTCCTGTTTGTGCACTCTTCTGAGCTTCGCTACCAATACAGTATTCTCCAACACAAGATGGAGGGAGCTTTATCCTATGTACAGGCTGGTATACGTAACATAAATACCAATGTGGTTACAGTATACAAGTCTGTTTAAAACTAAATAAACTGGGAACAACTAATAGACAATTTCTTACATCATCCAATTAACCAATCTTCCGTTGGCTATGAAGCCACTTGGAAAAGTGTTTGTGTGTCGAGAGAATGGGGGGGGGGGGGTTGCCATGTATGGGGCCATTTTATTCATGAATTTTTATTATTATTTAAAATGTGGTGCAAAACAGAAATATTAAAATGTAACCATTATAAAATAATCAGCATTCCTGTAAAACTGGTATAATACCTTCATTTCATTACCTCCCAAGTAAAGTATTTTCTTTCGACCCTTAAAGAGGTTCTGGGTATCAGTTTATCTCCATAATTTTTTGAGTTACAAAATATATTTTGTAACAGCTTGATTGTTGATATTCTGGTACCATGTACCAAGCAACCTTTCAGATAAAACAGGCAAACTGGCAACAAGCACTCCACCTGCCCATGTTGGAAGGTTGTTGAATGTTTTTGTCATAAAAATGACAAAGGAAGAGTCTTGTTTTGAAAAGAAACACCATGTGAGCGAATGCCCAGTACAAGCATAGTGATTCTAACCAGCACATCATGCAGATGTTAATACCAAAATGAAAGTGAATCTCTTTGGGATATTGGGAGCTACACTGTCCTATTTCCTATTACAGCAATTACTTTAACTTAAACCAGGAAATAGCAAAATCAATCAATAGCAGTGATTTATATGACATAAGTGCAGCCTAGCGTACCTTACCTAGGACTGAAATCGAAGGCATTTGATGGTGTAGCTCATTGTTCCATGGCCAAAACCATAAGTGAGGCTGAGAATTATCTGAATCTGTTAAGACAACTCTATTTTCTATTCTTCATCTTAACAAGCCCAAATACAGGGCAAATACAAATACCCATCTTTGGGCAAGAACACAATATAGGAATTTTGGAATATTGGGAACTGGATTTATTATTGGACTTGGATAAGCAAGATAGGGTTATATTTAACATTTAAAGGCCGGACATGCCCTTTTAAAACTGTATTATAGTAAAAGCATTGCAAAGTGGAATAAAGCATAGTGAAAGCATGGTAAAGCATAGGTAAGCATTGAAAGTCCAGAGAAGTACAGTAAAGTATATTAAAGAAACATGGCAAACCAGGATAAACTATGGGAAAAGCATAGTATAACCATGGGAAAACTGCAAAAATACTGGTTAATTTACGGGGGCAAACTTTTATAAGAGTTAAAAAAAAAGCCTCCCAATGGTGGAAGACAATTTGAACCACTGGTGGAACTGAATGGGATTGAATGGAGCTGAAATCACAAGAACGGCCAATGAGTGGAAATCTCCCTTTTGCAGAATGTGGGCCATGGAGGTCTGATTTAAATTCCAAATTAATATGGGGCTCACGTCACAGCTCGTCCTGATGTGGAGGCCAACAGTCAAAAGAGGCTGGCAAAATGCAGCAGTTGCCTATACAAGCAAGACCAGAAGGTATTTCTACATGTACAACAAGGCTTTTATAAGCCAAGCTTTTTTCACCCAACAACAACCCTCCTATTCTGGCACAGCTCCATTCCCTTTCACTTTCAACAGGAGAAGGAATTTCAGTGACCAGTGTCAAGATGCACTGATCAATTACTAGAAATAAAAAAACAAGAATCTGTCACAAAAAAGTACTGTATACATTATACTGCATTTGCGATTTTCGGTAGAAAGAAATAAAATCAAGAGTTATTGTGATAAATGATTTACAGTTTATTGTGCATACGTGGGTTATTATATATTACAGAGAATCAATTAAGCCTACTCGTACTCTATTATCATAAAGATATGGTTATTATTTAATTAATTACGAGTATCGTGTAATGCAAAAAAATATCGATAGTATCCATGTAACTCTGGTCAATTTGACAAAATTCTACAAAATGCAACAAATGTGACATTGCCAAGAGAAAACACAACGGACTACAGACCCAGTGTGTTATGCATTGGTATCCCCGATATGTGAAGCTGCTGCCACATTGCATTACATTGCATAACGTGAATAAATCTAAAATTCTACAATCAACCTGGCACTTCCAAAAAATGTCACAAATTGGAAGCTCGTACTTGAGAAAGAATGGGGTTGACAGCATACAACACAACAAAACAGAACAAATATAAAGAAAAATTGACGCGAGAAACATCTGTACGACACACAATTTAAGAGAACTTGCAAATAAACAACAATGTGCGCAAGCCTCTGTACTTAAACATAATTTGTAATTAAATTAAAAAAGAAACCCATTTTGTTTTTAATAATAACGTCACGCATGCTGCTACACTGCACTAAGCAGCCGCAGTAAGCCCATCATGAATGAATGATCTGACATTTTTCGTTTCCTAGGCGATTGATGTGACAAGAACAAGTACATTTCTTTTTCTATTTTACCTCCTCCCCCACCACCGATATCCCCCTTCCCATAGCCGGTTCCTTACCCCAACTACTGGCTGTGCGCCCCATAAACTCGCCGCTCCGCGGGTTGAAGATAAAATCCTTCCAGGTGGACTGGTTCTGGTCTGCGGGCTTTTCCTCCTTGTTCGACATGGCTGGTTCGGTTTATCAGGGACCTCTGGAGATGTGGTGTAACGGAATAATATGGGTGTATGTGTAGCGAATGATGGAGCCGACTTTGTAACGGGGATGTTTTATAGCAAGGGTCTCTGACGTTTTTTCACCAGATGCAACTACAGGTCTCGCCTCTCCTCAGCGTCACCACAAACCGAATAGAGATTATTTAGCTGGAGGGAGGGTATTTGAAGCAGTTGCGCAGTCGCACTGAAGAGGGGAAGATCGGCTTGCGCGTTTAGAGCTGCTGGATGTGGAGGATGGATGGAGACCCTCAAGTCAAAACGTGATGTCAGGAGACTGAGTACGGTCTGTTTTATACACTGGTTTCCCAGGAATGTAACCGTAGTCATTGCTGAGTACTGTAGTCTTAATTTGCACCCACGTATTGTGTAAATCTTCTCAAACATCAGTAATGTGCAAAACCTGTTACTCTATTTGCGAAATGTATTTCTCAGTTTTAAAAAGGTAAATCTTGAATGTTGTTGGGCCTATTTCAGCAGTGAGTTATTACCATTCAGTTTTGTTTCTGGCTGTATAAAGCTGGTACATATGCAACCTACACACATTTATTTTGAAGGGTAACATTAATGTATGAAATCTCTGTTGGGCCAAAATACAAAAAACAACCCCAAGATACTGTACTGCTACCTCCCAGCTTTCTCAAAACATTGGATACATTTTTGTTTTTTTTTTAAATGATTTTTCACTTGAACATTAAAACTGAACTGAACTTTACATATGACAGCTGCCATCTCCCAGTGTGTTAACCCATTTCACCACTAATGTCCCTAGCTAGCTTTTTAAAATAGTCCTGTAGCAAATGTACCAGCTAAAGTCAGTTTAAGTGTTATAAAACTGAGGAACAGATTTTTCTTGTGGTTTTAGAAAAGAAAGAAAATCCCTCAATAATAATAATAAATGTTAAAAGACTGTGATCACCAAGATAAGCCTTGGCACATATACGGCATACACTGCAATGACTAGCATTGGGAAGGTAGTTTATATGGTATTTTTAGATGGAATACATTGCCTTTCACCATGTGCCCTAATATTGTCCACATACTTGTTGGATAATTTTGTATATCAGAAGGAATGTACCCAATGACTGTTAGGAAAAGTTTGCAGATCAATAAGTTTACTGTATGTGCTAGGTCTGAAATCTACTTTTCTATTTGGCAGCCCAACAAAGTTTCACCAAAATGAAGTTGATTCAATACTCCGCCTTGGTTAGCCTCTCAGCCCTACAGCTCCCCAACTTTGGAACTCAACAAGAATCTTACAGCAGTAAGATACATTACTGATTAGTATGTGGGAGAGGGGAGAGGATCATGTTTAAATGACAGCTTTTCATTGGGTTCAGGAGAGAAATTCATGACTAAATTGCAATGTAAATATCTTAATTGAAGACACTTAAGGGAACTGTTTGTCATCGTTGCAGGCTAGATAAGAGATTCTCCAAAGCCCTCCTCCCACCCTCCATTTCAACACCCAGCTTCAAACAGACTGGTGTACTGTGCATGACTGAGATGTCTAGTGAGGCCTCAGGTTATACTGAGCTCAGTGAGCTTTGCTTTGGGTTGACATGATTTCAAGATGCCCTTCTGAGACCAGTGCAGGAATAGGATTGAAAGGAAAGGCAGTCCTTTCAGCTCGCAGAATCCGCAATGAATGAATGATTGCAATTACAGATGATTTAATGAACTGCAATGGGCACTCAGGGCCCGATGGCTGTGATGGGCGCTCAGGGCCATAGTGAAAGATAAATTTGGCCGGAGTCCTTGTCCGTGGGTGCTCGACGGCTAACATGAACAGTTACATGCATCCCAGTGCCGCAGATAGGAAGTGGCTATGGGCCACCTCCCCCCAAAGAGACGAGGCTGCCAAACCATGAATGGAAAATAATAATATATGATTAAATATTGAAGAAATTAATGAAAATGAGCAGCTGAGACACGGCCCTTCCCCCAGAGTGTGACTGCGCTGGGGGAAAAAGAGCCCAGCCTCTCCAGCCCGACCACGCAGAACTAAATACGAACTGCTCAGCACTCAGGTAAGGAAAACCACCCTACTCACATATTTTTAATTTTTGACAAACTCAGGGAATCTGTGGCTGAGGGTAGCCCTTCCTCCAAGCTCTAAGCGGTCGACTCCCGTTTCGGCTTCCCAGTGCTTCACTGAGCGGCCGAAACAAAAGAAGCGACATGGGAGAGTAACACACGGAGACTTTATGCGCTTGCTGATGACGTGTTGATTATGGGCGGATTCTCTTTGCAGAAAAGCAACCAAGTTTACAAATCCTGAATTGACACCATTTGTGATGTGCGTTTTCACTTCCTCTGGGCTGGGAACTGAACGATGCTCAGTTTGCACAGCAACTTCAGGCCACAATCAGTTCATGCTGCAGCGGAGTTATTTAAATGCTTTAGATTGGTAAAAGCTTTTTTGAAAGTATGCAGATAGACTGAACAGCGATATGACAGGGTAACCTCGAGGCACTTTTGTTGTTCTATGATGAACTGGCCATAACCTTTCAGGAGCCATCAACATGGCTTTGCTTATAAAAGTTCATCCAGTGATTGGCTTGAACTATATGCATGCCTACTATTAATTTGTATTAATTTGTGACACGCTAGTGTAACCATACAGCATGTAAGATGAGTATATTTAAATCAAATACAGCATGTAAGATGAGTATATTTAAATCAAAAGAACAGTCATTTTTTTAATGACTATAGTGAAAAGTGCAAAGGCCAGATTGATCTGTGAGAATCAATTTTTCTGTCATCTTTAGATTCTGTGTAATTGCTAGTGAGCTCTGTCCTGCAACAGTACAAATGCTGACAGCTGGAATCTGCAGGCTGTTACACTGGTACTGACTGTGTAGCTGTTGGATAATGATATACAATTAATGGTGACATTTGCAAATTCTTTGAACTATCTGCAGCAGCCCAGAATCTCATTTGCATAATCAATTTAATTCCAACCCAGAAGCTTTATGTTTAATATCTTTCATATAAGGACATTTTACATTTTGCTGCATATTGTTGCCAAGAAAACAATACTTTGTACATGAAAAACAAGATTATAATGTTGAATATATATATACAAAGATAGACACCTTAAAAAAGGGCCAATTATTTTTTCTATATTTAATCCCATGTAAAATTTAAAATATACACAGCACATACATAGAATAGATGTTTTATATACTGCCTTATATGAATTCATATATATATATATATATATATATATATATATATATATATATATATATATATATATATATATATATATCAGTATATAGTGCCTATAGAAAGTCTACACCCCTTTCCAAATTTTCACCTTTTGTTGCCTTATAGCCTGGAATTAAAATGCATTAAAATAGTTATTTTTTTCATTTATCTACACATCCTACCCCACAACTTCCAAGTGAAAAAAATATTCGAGAAATTTGTAGAAAGTTAATTAAAAATAAAAAACTGCAATAGCTTGGTTGGATAAGTGTCCACCCTCGTTGTGTTAGCAATCCTAAATTAGCTCAGGTGTAACCAATCGCCTTCAAAATCACACACCAAGTTAAGTGGCCTCCACCTGTGTTAAACTGTAGTGATTCACATGATTTCAGGGTAAATTCAGCAGTTCCTGTAGGTTCCTGCTGGGTAGTACGTTTCAAAGCAAAGACTCAACCATGAGCACCAAGGCACTTTCAAAAGAACTCCGGGACAAAGTTGTTGAAAGGCACAGATCGGGATGGGTATAAAGAAATAACAAAGGGACTTGAATATCCTTTGGAGTACAGTCAAGACGATTATTAAGAAGTGGAAGGTGTATGGCAGCCAAAGCTATACTGAAGTGGCTAAGGAACAAAAAGGTAAATGTCCTTGAGTGGCCCAGTCAGAGCCCCGACCTAAATGCAATCGAAAATTTGTGGCA
This sequence comes from Acipenser oxyrinchus oxyrinchus, assembly GCA_030684275.1. Lineage (NCBI taxonomy): Eukaryota > Metazoa > Chordata > Actinopteri > Acipenseriformes > Acipenseridae > Acipenser > Acipenser oxyrinchus. The sequence continues at coordinate 8,313,315 of CM060262.1, forward strand.
TGACTTGAAGATTGCTGTCCATCAACGTCCCCAAGGAACTTGACAGAGCTTTAACAGTTTTGTAAAGAAGAATGGTCAAATATTGCCAAATCTAGGTGTGCAAAGTTGGTAGAGACCTGTCCCAACAGACTCACAGCTGTAATTGCTGCCAAAGGTGCTTTCACCAAGTATTAACTCAGGGGGATGGAGACTTATCCAATTATGATCTTTCAGTTTTGTATTTTTAATACATAATTTTTTTCTCAATAAAAACTTTTTTCCCCTTAACAGTGTGGAGTATGGTGTGTAGATAAGTGGAAAAAAATCCTCATTTAAATGCATGAAACTCTGAGGCACTGACACAACAAAATGTGAAAAAAGTTCAAGGGGGTGTATACTTTCTACAGGCACTGTATATATGACATACTTAGCTTACACAAAAATATAACCCAGCTGGTCTGACCTGTAGTTTAGGCCAAGGAACCCAACAACAATGTAGAGCAGTATCATGAATTTCAAAAATGGCATGTTTATCAACGTGGTGTTTGAGTTTGCATGACTGTACTTGTGTGCATGAGATCAGAAACCTTTGGGATCTCCATCCAAAGCTACCCAGGACCAAAGACTTTGGAAAAGCATTCTTGTCTAATGGCCATATAGGCCAGCATTGGGATTTCCTGAAGCTGTCACACGCAAGGCAATCTCTTTTCCTATTACTAATGTATTTGTAGCACTGTGCCATGGTAGCTGTAGGATCAGGACTGGTCCTGCTGTTTTATCCTATTCAGAAGTCATGGCGCTAATCAATAACACTGTTTTTTTGCAAAGTAGGAGACCACTGAAACCTGTACCGTCTTTAAAGTATTTGGGTACTAAATGGTCAATCATAATTCAATCAAATTTTTTTTTGATTTAACAGAAACAAATCTCAATATCGTCCAAAGAAAAATGAACTAAAACCAGGAAGATTTCATAAAATGATTACAAAACCACTGTAATGATTTTAACAGTTTTTTCCTTGAAGTTGTTTCTTTCTTTGTGTTTGTCTTCCCTGTTTATGGATTTAACGTGTCCACATGGTTTATACCCATTGCTTTTCAGTTCTTCTCATTTATGAATGTATTATTCATCCCTCTGTCTGCAGATTCAGAACTTCAGATCTCCTTCAGATTGAACTCTCCTAACATCGATAATAGATAGAACAGAGGTCAAAGACTGTGACACGTATGTTCCTGTATTTAAGCAGGAATGTGTAATCTGGCAGCACCTTATGTTATTTCCATCCTTAGAAAATGGAATGTTCAAAGTAATTGCAGAGTAGGAACACTAGGAAGCTACTGTATGGGATCTTGTGAACTATCTAGTGTTTACAGATGAGTATAAATATTAGACATTCACAGAGAGCAGGGAATAAACAAACGGCAGAGAAATGCCATGAAAAGGACCATTTACCAGAGTAATCTGAATCTACACAGTAGCTTTTAACAAGATTTCTAGTGACTGGAGGCAGCTACAAGCTATATTAAACTATCCAAAATGTCATATATTAGTATTGTCCACTTACATTCAATGAAATAAAAAAAACATTTTTTTGTCCCTTGTTGAATTATCGCCCTAATTTGTGTGTGTGTGTGTGTGTGTGTGTGTGTGTGTGTGTGTGTGTGTGTGTGTGTGTATATATATATATATATATATATATATATATATATATAGTGCATTGCTTGATAATTTGTTAATATAAGCCATTTAATACTCTTGAAGTCCAAATCTGAAAGGGAACAATATTTCCTGTAAATGGAACGACCATTCCTGATGTCCCTCTGTGAGTCAGTCCACGTAGTCGTGAATGGAATGCTCCCCTGGCGACACACACGTGCTTACTCCTCTGTGACGGAGCTCTGAATGCGTAAAAGTGACAGTATAAGCCTTTCTGATGCAGCGGGTAATGCAATTGCATTGCAGAGCTAATAAGGCATGAACTCCTATGAAACATTGTGACGACTGCTTCAGACCAATTAAAGATAGGGAACATGAGGTCGGGAAAGCTCAGGAGACAGTCCTATAGACTTCTGAGAACCGTATATTTAATTAAGCATTTCCTAACTAGATTTCTACCTGCATTTTATATTGAAAGAAATATATTGGCCTCATTACATAGAATGTAGCTGGGGAAGTAAATAAAGTATCAGAAGAATTCTCTTAAATGTTCTTTTGCAATCCTCAGCAAATTTGGATAAATTAAATCTGGACAATTGGTTGTCCAGGAGTTTTGGTGAGCCTAAGTGTGTCTACGACTGTAAACAGAGGCAACAAATACTTCTAAAAAAAATTGCCTAAGGAAGTAGTAAGTATAGCACTAATTGAGTGATGATGGAGTGCAGCCATGGTAAAATCAACAGATGCAAATGACAAATAGAACTACAAAGTGCAGTCGAAACATATATATTTCCCTTGAGAAAGGCATGTACAACATATCGTAACGTTGGGCAGCTGGCTCTTTGAGATATATATGGACTGTAACCGTGAGAAAGCTGATAACTAGCTTTTCGAAACGTGGACATAATTGTAGACCCTGAACTTTCAACACAAGGGCCTCCTCCTACTGACATTATCTCTGGCAGCTGATTTGGAGCTTAGTCACAAAGTTAAGGACTGCATTTAGCTATGTTGCTATTCTTTTTAGCGCTTTAATGTGCTCTAACAATTGAAGTATTATTGTTATTATTATAGGTTTATAAAGAGAGGTTTTGATTGTCCAGCACAGTTGCATTTCTCCCCTTTTGTCTACCTCCTATGGTTGTATAAGTCTCTCTCTCTCTCTCTCTCTCTCTCTCTCTCTCTCTCTCTCTCTCTCTCTCTCTCTCTCTCTCTCTCTCTCTATATATATATATATATATATATATTTTGTTTTAAGTCATTTTATCCAGGTTCAAATGGAATTTCAGAAATACCTATTACAATGTCATAACCACAAAAAATCAATTCATAAAGTTCCACTCAAAACCATTTACTATTATAAAACTATTGTAAATAAATGCATATCAGTATTCAATCCCATTTAATAAAACTACCTTTTTAAAAATATGTATTTATACATATATTTAACACATTAAATAGTTACAAACATATTTTATTTTTAAAGCACTTCTGAAAAACACTGTTTAAAAGCTTGGAAGGGCTCTGTCAATAGAAGTCACTTTTGTCCATTTACACACAACAGCTTGTTAACTATGAAATACGATTAACTACTGGACATTCAACACCTTTGACAGAAGCATTTGGCGTAACCAAACACATTTGCTTTCCAGCAGTCAACATATATTATCAGTGTGATGCTTTCTGAAGCTGCTTTCTCGACTAAACAGGTAAGGAGTTAAAAAGGCATCATTTGCGTGGGAGTATGGCTTAGGGAAGCCAAAGTTTCTGGTGGCATCTGCTGGCTCGAGTTATGCATTACACAATTCAATACAGCAGTGCCAAGTCCTGTTGTAAAGCACATTGCTAATTTTTGGGGGGCTCAGACAAACAAACTCAACCAGGCTGTCGCACACATTTTCTGAACGGGGTCTTTGTCACAACCTCTAACTGCAATTTTTTTTTTTTTAAATGGTGGTGGTCAGTCCTTCTTTACTGAGGCTCTGTCTTTTAAAGAAGCAAACAGACTCCTGATTTGCTTTCCCCAGTACCTGCAGCCATCGCCTTGGACTCTTTCCTGCTAGGGTCGTTCAGTTCATCAAACAGTCCTGATTCAATCATCTCCTCCTGCCAGGGGATAGAGACGGCTCCTGTTGCAAACCTCTTGAAGAATTTCTTGTCTTTGTCATCAAACTCGATGCCTCGTATTTCAGAGAAATCTGCAATGTCCCCGATCTCCTTTGCATAGACAACAGAGGGGTCTGGCACAAAGGGTGGGTCTACAAGACCAGCTTCCAAACGATGAAATTGGATGGATTTAAACCATGGGTGCTTCCTCGGGTCATCATTTGCTCCTCTAGAGGACAAAAAAACAGATATAGTCAAATAAGAAACCATGCAGGGATACCATGTAAATATGACATTCCACAAAATGTACATGATTTATTTTTTCAATGAAGACAAACTACCCTTCCCCTAATCAGGGAAGACCTTTCCTGATTATAAAACGGAATATACAATCCACAGTATATATCTGCATAAGGAATTGTACTACATCACAACCAAAAAAAGACTTGGTGCAATGAATGTTTTTTGCACTGCATTACTGCACTGTTCTATTACAAGGGACACCCTGTATTTCCGCAGTCCTGGCCAAAAGTCCGCCTTTGCATTAATTGCTACGTGTGTTCTTGTGAACACTTATTATGCTTGCCTTTGATACACCCTCTGTGTTATTACACTTTCCAGCAGATCTGGTACAGCACTAAACAAGAAAAGCAGACCAATAACCTAACACAGTAATAATATCAAGTCTTCTTGTTTATGTCAGATATAGACGTGCCTGTCAGCACCAAAAAGAGGATTGCAGTGAATCCATCATCTTTCACAGTGCTATATTTTTTTGACCTCTAAAATAAAGAGCAGACCTAGCAGTCATCAGTAATAGCATAATCACTTATATAATTAGCAATGATTAATGTATATTAATCATTGCTACCTGCTGGACAACACATTACAGTACAGCTGTACAAATTATAGTAAATAGTGTCCCCCAATCCTAATACTTTGTCGAATTAGTATGCAGATAATTGGGTCACACATAAGTTGCTTTATTTTTATTTATTTTTTATAAATGTAGTGTGTCCAATTATTCCCCCCCCCCATTTTCTCCCAATTTGGAATGCCCAATCACTTTTCTCTTCACCGCAGCAATTCCCCACATGGTGACCCGAAGGTTCAGTGGGTGTCCTCCGATCTCATGACCAAGCCAGTTTCCTTTTTTACCCAGGAACACGAGTGCAGATGTCAGTGAGCTACTGACCTCTGGAGGTCAGCCATGCAGGTGTCCGCTCTGAACTCACTGGGCGGTTTTGCCTCCCTAACCCACGGGAGCGCTACAGTCAGTGAAGACTGGTCTACTTTGTGACACCCTGCGCACCACACAGCTGAGCTTTAATCAGGTGAGCCTTCATTTGAAATGATATGACTACGCTCTCTGACCATCATCATGCACACTGTACCTGCATCCTAACCGCTCCTCCACCTTCTTGACCAGGAACTGCTTGCAGATATCTTTGGTGGGTTCATCGAAGTTTGCATGCTCAAACTTCACCTCGTCCTCAAGGCACCTCCTCTTCACTTCGTCCTTATTGACTTTCTCTTTGAAATCCTTGAAAGGTGTCCGGCCGGCGATCATCTCATAGATACTGCAGCCCAAGGCAAACCAATCCACGGAGTGGGTATAGTTCTCTTCATTCAGGATTTCTGGAGCCATGTAACCACTGGTGCCAGCCTAATTCAGCAAAGTTAGATAACATATATCACATAACAGTGCCATATAGCATTCCAAATCTTCATTTAATGGCCCATAATTGATAATGGTAATAAAATGAAAGCACCTTTTGAGAAATATATCCTGCAGCATATGTTTGTACAGCAACAGTAAGAGTAAAAAAAAGCATTTAAATTATGATACAATAACCCTCAAAATGTTGGAAGCATCTGTAAATTCCTGCAATAACATATATTATCATACTGACATTATTTTGTTGGTATCTAAAACATAATTAGTCTAAAACAGCAGAGGAAGTGGCCAATCCAGTACCACGTTCAAGTTAAACATTGATGGAAAGTGCAAAGAGGGCCACAAAAGGTCAAAAAAACTGGTAGCGATTGTAATGATATGGCTTATATAAAACAGGTACACATTTCACTATATTCTTGAGTACTTAGACAATACAATTTAGCTCAGGGGTTATGTCCCAACCCATTCTTGTGCATGACAAATTGCTACACACATCCAGTACTATTTATTTTGTACACTATTTATATTGAGCTAGGGGAGTTAAATCACAACTTTTTAGCTTTATTAATTTAACAGTGTAGATGCAAAGCAAGCTGAGATATAATTCATGCTGTTACTTTTAATCCTAGATTGTTGTAATGAAAGCTCCGCCCTTCACAGTATCTCATCCAAACAGGTTTGTGTAAAGCCTTCTAAAGAAGATTACGTTCACAAAGCCAGCGATGCCTTAGACCTGCCTAGCTTGTACTATAGACTGGCATTAGTTAATTCGATTAAATGTAAAAAAAATAAAATAAAAAATCTGAAAAAGAGTAATTGCATGGGAAATGTCATACTTTCTAATTTGTTTGTTTCAGTGGCTCGCCTCAAACAGCTATAACTTTTAAGGTACATTTTAGCACTTATTGCCTGTGGAAATATTCTGAGCAATAAGTGAAACAGTTTCTTTTACAGTTTTCTTTTTAAAGTATTCTTATTTATACTACTTAGAAGATCTGCTATGAATACTTTATGTGTATGTTATATGGGTTTTCAAAGTTAATATCAAGGATAACAAAAGTGCTACTGAGAGTATGTAGCCTTTTTTGTGTTATGAATTTTACATAGTGTGCCAGTTAAATGAAGCTTTACCACAATACAAGTTCCAATTCAAACTAGAAAATGAGCTAATTTAATCAAAATTTATTTGTGCTGTAAATCATTTTCATTCAGTTTTGTTTCTGATTTTGAATTTTATAGTGATTATAAATTCATGTCAACTGCCGAGACACTATAACAAAAAATGTTGAAGACATTCCGATGTGCTTACAATGCCAAGAAAACACAGCATATTGGTGGCTACAGAATAGTAGTGGCTAGTAAAATCCTTAACCAGCTGTCACTTTGTATTATGAATCGACTGTAAGGGTTTTAGTCAAGGCAAATCCTTTGCGTTTAAGATCAGGTCTGTACCGTCTGTGGTGCAACTGCTCTTCCACTTACCTTCTGGTTGATTTGTTTTCCTTCTTTAATTTCAACTGCCAAACCCAAATCAGATAACATGCATTGCCCATTGTCATCCAAAAGTACATTTTCTGGCTTCATATCTCTGTAGACTATATTAATTGAATGCAGGTGCAAGATGCCACATGTTATTTGGGCTGTGTAATAGATGGCACGGTTCATTTCTATACCTCTTTCCCCGATGTTGTAAATGTGGTATTTCAGATCGCCTCCGTTCATGAGACTCATTACCAAACAGAGATGGCTTTTGGATTCGTAAGCGTATGCCAGTTTGACAATGAAGGGGCTGTTGACTTTCTCCAAGATCTCTTTCTCCAGCAGGGCCATCTTATCTCCGTTTTTCTTTTTTAATCTCTTCTTGTCCAGTTTCTTGCAAGCGTACATCTGTCCAGAAACCTTTACTTGGATAGCGCAGACCTGGAATAGAGCAAGTTTCTTACACAACAGCTTTCAGACTGCTTCACTGCAATGCAACCTACTTTTGTGATATCATATACTTTATCGATGCCTCTCTGAGCAGTATGAATCTCATGTTTAATTGCAATAGGTGTTCTTTACAGCTTACTCTTAGTTTCATGTTAATGAACTTGAAGGGACTGCTTAGGTACTGTAGGTTAACAATATTAACCTGGAAAGGAAACTGACCCACTATCCAGATCCTAGGAAACAAGATATAAAATATATAAATAAATAAATCGGCATGGGGTGGAAAACATATTTGCTAATTTGAATTCATCTTTTATAACATATTTGTAACAATGCATGCATTGCAGTCAGACTGAAGATACATGCATTGTTACATGCAAAGCAATTTAAATGCAATACATAGAACAGAGGAAATTCCATTCTGAATCATCAAAAAAGTCCTGTAAAAGCTTACGTATTTTAACAAGGGACAAACTTCCATTTACAAGAAAACAAACAGCTAAATAAATCTTACCTCTCCAAATCCTCCTTTCCCCAGAATCCTGAACTCATAAAAATATTTCTCAGTAATTGGCTGCCGTTCGAATGCTTTCCACTGCATGAACTTATCAAAGAAGCCACTGCTTTGGAACTCCTGGAAGGGTTTGCCCATAAGAAACTTCCTGGTCTCCTCTTTGGCCAGCGCCATGACCTCCTCAAAGTCTTTTTCAGTCACATTTTTGCACTTTTCAGCTACCTCTCCGCTCATGTAAGAGATGAAGTTCTTGGAGTCCGGTTTGAGGAAGCTGGTGGCAATGTTCTGGCGCAGGTTGTCTCTCCCGGTATTCTCTGCCAGCTCCCAGTTATTCAGCTCATCTAGGAAGGTGACAGCAGTCTGATACTCAGGGACTGTCTGCGTGAACTGTCTGAAAAACCTTTTCCCTATGGGCTGCTGCTCACAGACACTTTCAAACTCAACGCAGATCTTCTGTCTCATTTCCGCACACTGATCAGGGCTGGGAAGGGACAGGCTCCTGCGCCTCTTTAGCATTTCTTTGGCGTCGCCATCCACGCTTTTCCTGGCTTGCAGGTAAGCCGTGTTGGCTATCAAATTGTCCAGACCTCCCATGTCACACATCTTGGCTGCTTTTGTATATCCTCTCTAGCCACTGTATTGTATATCCTTCCACCCCTCTGAGGAACGCTGAGTGGATCTGAAGCCTGCTGTGGTAGCAAGAGATACTCTGGCACTCAAGTAATTACTCATTCAGAATTAAATACCTCAGAAGGATTTTCGTTAAGTACCTTTAGGTGTTCTACTCACGGAAAGTAACTTATAAGAGGTTTATCTGCTAAGGAGCTTTAAACTTTCTATGTTTAGTTGCCGGCTGTAGGCCAGCACATGTGGACAAAGTGCAAGTCACTATTATGTAAGGAAATATTAAAAAATACAACTGATAACATTAAAACTACTTCAACAGTAATCCCTGACCTTTTAGTACATAGGGGTCAAATATCAATAATGTAAGCTTACTATAAATATATAAGGCTACTATGGTGTAAATGAATATATGCCCAATAATATGAATCTATATATAATTAAATCATCTAGGCCAGTTTTGGCTAATACATAATCATGATGATTAACACTTAAAACCCTGTAGTGTTGAAATAATGCTCCTATTGTAGGTACACAGATTGCAGAAACATGGAATATTTTAGGGTGTGTCAAAAGAAATTCAAATCAGTCTGTGTTTAAGGAGTTTATAAGCCTTAACACCAAATGTGAGTTCTGCACAGTACATTATTATGGGAGTTATCTCAACAATGCACGTTTTTCTTTTCTTCTTGAGGTATTTTTTTTTTTTACAGAATATGACAAAAAAATCGGCCAACGTGTTGGTAACATTACACATTTTTTTTGGATACCGAGAAACAAAGACGATTACAAACAGCAATGTCCTTAAACCATTAAATCAACCAACCAACAGAATACAAAATAGGTTTGCTGACTGGATCTATAGTAACATTGGCTAGGTTTTGTACTGAAAACCGAAATGATGCACTGTACAGTACAGAACATCACATTTGAATAAATACTGGAGATTTATGACAATTACAAATCTTCTTGGTAACGATATGAAGAGAAATAGAGTTTCCAGTTTTCTTTTGATGATTATAAAGCAGAAACAAATAAGTAAACTTGAATCTAAAAGAACAAACCTCAGCACACAACTCAGCCAGTGCCAGGGATACAGTATTAGATGATGCAGATTAAACTGATCGCAGTAAGCAATCTCCTTTTAATATAAAGCACTGTAGACACATGACAGACGAGCTGCTTCATCCTTGGACTCAATAGAAATGCCAACTTACAAAGCTGCTTATGAAAGTGTCACATTCCTGCATTTCTATTGAATTTGACATAATAAAGAATCACTGTCTTGTGATGGGACCTGTTGTAGCAGCCAGTTTGTTGGAGTAGAATAATGTTCTGTATTATATTCAGGAAGGGAGCTGCACACCTGTGCATAACAAACATGGCTTACTGTCTTTCAGCGATATGTATAGAAAGTTTAGTCTAAACACTGACTTATATGCGAAAGTTATTCTACAACAGCATGCACTAGCATTAATATAGAAAATCATAAAATCTAATGCTGGCATAATATGTTCTGTAAAACAAAAAAGAAAAAAGAAACAACGAGCACCCCCTCTACATAAAGGGCTACAATATAATATACACCTAATACTGAAATGTATTTACTGTTAAAGTGGCTGTGTTCAAAATATTACTGCGGTATTCATTTTTCAAAAGACCAGAATAGATACCCTAATTGATGTCATGGCAACACTGCAGATACTACAGATTGACTGAGCTAAAAATAAAACAAATCCTTTAAAGATGTTATGTTTGGCGTATACAATATTGTAAGCCTTGTCTGATGAGGTAATAGCCAGTTAGAGCATTAAAATGACTCCAGAAAACACCACTAGCTGGTCATTCTTAGGCCATGAGGAATAAACCTGCTATTGCCTAATTTATGGATAGGCTCCTAGATTACAAAAATCAATAAGGCCAACTGCAGCCCCTCCTTCCTTCCAGTAGCTTTGCTCTGCATTCAGAGGTAAAGCAGGCTACTATTTATCTGATCACTCAAATTCTAATTGGCTCTGCAATTGCATGCTCTCGTTACCTCATGTGGAACTTGGTTTAGTGTAATAAGCTGCATTGTTTTACACAGACTGCTAGACGGGTGTAGAAAAAAAAGAATGATCTAATAAAACCTTTTTAAGGGTTCACACACGAAAGGATTGAAGAAACTTGGGGGTCTCCCACCGCACTCATCTGGTGACTGCATTTAAATGACTTCAATACATAGCACTTTGTTGCAAACAAGATATTGTACATGGGCAACCCTTTTTGGTGGCTTTTTAAGAACATAGCTGGTACATTATTTTCACAGATAATAGCAACATACTCAGCCATTCCTAGTTTTATAATTTAAGACTTCACGCTAGTGGAAGGCTGTTTATTTGTAGCACATGGCAAAATAGTCTTAAAATAAATAGGTAGTACCAGACAGCTATGGTTTTATTATATATATATACACACACACACACACACACACACACACACACACACACACACACACACACACACACACACACACACACACACACACACACACTCACACATTACAAATCCAGTTTTCTTATTAAATGCTCAGACTCGGTCGAGTTCATAAGAGGCATACTGTATACAGCATAAGGCACATTTACTTTAAGCACCAATTAATGAAATGCAAATCAATGTAGACACATTCTTCATCATCTTTCATGCTGTCACCCCAAGCCCAGGTCACACCATGGAGTAAAAATAGCATTGATCCAGTTTTAGAAAGTCTGTAACAAGCCTGTTTGGGTCATGTGCCTTTTGTTGAATTCAATTTAATGGGACTTCAGAAGCAACCATCACGGCTTAGCCAATCTTGCATATTTTATCTCGGTTACCCATGCCATATAAAAATGAATATTAATGAACCTCACTTGCACTATTTGCATTATAGCAGTGCCTTGCTAATACAGAAACTATTGTGAATCACAAAGGGGAAAACACATCAAGACTAAATGTAAAGTGGAGACTTGTAATTAATAACAGAACAGGACTTAAAAATAAATAGCCATTGTGGGTTTTGAATACTAGATGTGTATTCCAGATGGAAACTTTGCAAGCCTGTCAATTAATCATTGTGAGACCTTTGTGCAACTCACCCAGCTATCAATGTGGGCGGAAGCCTGGTTCCTTTATAAACACAAGTCATGATGCCTGGTTTCTTATTGTGTTGTGTTATTTCACATGAAACAAATGTTGAGACACAGTACTCAAAGTTGAATAACTCCAACAACTCCAACACATTGTTACTGCTTCTGATGCACATCAGTTCTTTGTGATGTTCTTCCAGTCTTGCTGGCTTCTAAAATCAAAGTTACAGTCTTCATAGACAACATTCTTCAAGGGCAATGGTCTTGATAGTTTTTAGATTGTACGGAACACCCAAACCCAGCATTTTCTGGGATGCAGCACACTTTCATTTACCTATTCTTTGCACCACCCAGTCCTGCTGGCATTGAGGGCAATGGTTGTTCTGCTTCACCCACAGCGACATGCAGCAGTTGTAAAATGAGTGGTTGCATTCGCCCCAAACCACTGAAAGAATCATGACCAACACATTAGTGATACTTCAGTCTTGTTATCTAAAGCTAGCCTATTCTTTGAACATGATTTTCAAAAGGAGCAAAATAACAACTAGTTTGCAAACTAATAAAGCCTAATATATAGATAAGCAAATATTGTAGTGTGCATTTCAAAAGTAAAACGTGGTAATCAACTTTTTAAAATTGATTTAAATGCTCCACTGCCAATGGTTGAATTTTTGTTTAAAAAAAGGAATTTTGCAAACCAATAAGCGCAAACACCTATCTGAACAAAAAAAAAAATTAAAAGAAAAGACAGGTAAAGACCGGAAAATAGAGTTATTGAGTAAATTTGTGGCCATGCAAAACTGAAACGTAACAGTATCGTTGTAATGATCATTTACTAATTGGTTACTGTACCTTTGCTTAATTTGACAGACAGTCTTGGGGCTGAATTTTTTTTACTTGTAACTCGACACTTATGTGCAATTATTATCACGGCCCCACAATAGTAGGGCAGCGTAAATATATATAGTTTTTTATTTTATTTTATTTTATTGTATTTTTATAGAGAGGGCAGTATTTAATGTCAAATATTCTATTCGAAAAACAACCCTATTTATTTTTCCAGAGAAATGGTATTGGTATCCTTCCAAATGTCACATTGTACACAAACCCCCAGGAACTACTTTCATTTATAGAAACATGTAATGCTCAATGTGACAACTTGGATGGACACATTTTGTTACAAAACAGTTGCCTAGAAACCTGCTGCAAGGGGTTCAGTTTATTAGATGTCATTCTCTATGTTTCAAGCACTTCACCAGAGTATAGAAATACATTTGTACAGAAGTGTAAACTCAATAGATGTTTCATTTAAATTGCACATATAACTTATTAATATAGCTTACATTAATGAAAACACTGGATTTGATGACAAGCACTAGTCTTACCAACACAATCTTCCTGCTTGTTTTCTGCCTGGCATCTAAGGCAAGCATCTAAAAATAGGGGCAGGGCGGGGATGGACAGAAAAGCTGTAAAGGAACTTATTGAATGAATATAGACTAATTAAAACGGTCATTTTGCAGTGCTACATTGCAGTATGACATGGCTGCAATATATGGGCACCTTTCAGTATTTATTTATTCTTTAGATTATGCATGACTAGCCCATTTGCTTTTAGCACAGTAATAAGGCTAGGATCCGCACAAAACGGGCATGTTTATTCATGAAGCGTATGGTGTACTTTAATTAATTTGGTACTGTAAGAAACAAAAACAATAACAGCCATGCCAAAGAGACGAGTTCTTCATAACCAGCGTGAACACAAATAACACGTGGAGTTACTGCAATTACGCATTTGGCCTCTGTGGGGAACCAACGTATTGCACACAAGCAAAGGATTGATTTGCAATCCACCCCATAACTGTGAGTCACTACAGGACAATACCTCGTTTTTTGTTTGTTGCGGATGTTATACTGTACCAACGTTTTAGGGTAGATATTAAAACTAGGCTAATAAGCAAAGATTTACATACTTTTGCGTTTCATCGTTTTGCAAATACAATTGTTAGACCATGTAAATGTTATGCTGCAATTAGGTTATTCATATTATGCACTGTACAGAATAAGTAGGTGAACTAGAATTCCCTGAAGTTAATTGCTGCACGTTGTGTTCCGCACTGCAAAATCATTTTGCCATGTATACATGCTCTTGACAATTATATCAGGTTCTTGGTACTTGTTTCTTTTTTCAGGTCGAAAAGTCCCTTGGGTTGACATTGTCAATACTGTTTAGAATTTTGAATGCTTGAATCAGATCGCTGCATAGTCTTCTTTGTTCAAGACTGAATAGATTCAATTCTTTTAGCCTGTCTGCATATGACATGCCTTTTAAACCAGGAATAATTCTGGTCGCTCTTCTTTGCACTCTTTCTAGAGCAGCAATATCCTTTTTGTAGTGAGGTGACCAGAACTGAACACAATTTTCTAGATGAGGTCTACTAATGCGTTGTAAAGTTTTAACAGTACTTCCCTTGATTTAAATTCAACACTTTTCACAATATATCCGAGCATTTTGTTGGCCTTTTTTATAGCTTCCAAGCATTGTCTAGATGAAGACCTTTCTGAGTCAATATAAACTCCTAGGTCTTTTTTGCAGATTCCTTCAATTTCAGTATCTTCCATATGGTATTTATAATGCACATGTTTGCCACCCCTCCTATTTTTGTGTTGTCTGCAAATGTAACAAGTTTGCTTACTATATATATACCAGAATCTATTATTATTATTTTTATTATTATTATTATTTGTTTATTTAGCAGACACCTTTATCCAAGGCGACTTACAGAGACTAGGATGTGTGAACTATGCATCAGCTGCAGAGTCACTTACAACTACGTCTCATCTGAAAGACGGAGCACAAGGAGGTTAAGTGACTTGCTCAAGGTCACACAATGAGTCAGTGGCTGAGGTGGGATTTGAACCGGGGACCTCCTGGTTACAAGCCCTTTTCTTTAACCACTGGACCACAATCTAAGTCATTAATGTAGATTAGGAATAGAAGAGGACCTAGTACTGATCCCTGTTGTACTCCACTGGTTACATCACTCCATTTTGAGGTTTCTCCTCTGATCAGTACTTTCTGTTTTCATGTTAACCACTCCCTAATCCATTTCCTTGAATCCCTACTGTGTTCAGTTTGCGAATTAATCTTTTATGCAAGACTTTGTCAAAAGCTTTCTGGAAATCTAAATAAACCATGTCATATGCTTTGGAATTATCTAAAAAAATCAAGCAGGTTAGTTAGACACCATCTCCCTTTCCTAAAACCATGTTGACTGTCTTCCAGGATACTGTTACCATATAGGTAATTTTCCATTTTGGATCTTATTGTAGTTTCCATAAGTTTACACATAATAGAAGTCATGGTTTTTGGTCTGTAGTTACCTGTTTCAGTTTTGTCTCCCTTTGTGTGGCTCGATATTACGTTTGCAATTCGCCAGTCTGTGGGTACAACCCGTGTCGAGCATAGGGCCTCATGCACAGAACAGCTGTAACCAGTTTACCACGGAGTAAGCCCGTTACTGCGCGCTTTGTACACCTGCTATATTCAGTAACCAGCGGCAAATGACTGAACGCGAAATAAATGGAAAAGATAGTGTGCGAGTCATTTACATACAATTAATAACGGTAATCCATGGAAATGTATTTAAATTTTCTCCCTTAATACCGCGAGGGAAGGACTTGATATAAAAACCATATTTACTTAAAGGTGCTAACTTTCCTAAGTGTCTCAGCGCGTGTTGAGTTTACCGCTTATTGAAACCAGGCGGTGTCTGTCTAAATCACAATATAACTAGAGCAGACCACTAGTCCTGCTGTGCGGGAAACATGACAAACGCGTATATCTGCTTTCAGGTACTGTAATTTTTTTCCAGGATAAACGATTGCCTGTGTTCCAAAGAACACTACAAATAAAATGTCAAATATAGGCTACATAGAATGTATTTCGTTGGTTTTGTGGATTAAGGGCAATATTTTAACATACGGTGTTGTAATACTGTACATAATAATATGCAATATACCAAAAGATGACTGCACCTGAACTGTATTACTTAATCGTTTCCTTTATTATGATTCCAAATATATTGCTTTCTCAATGCAAGAGGCATTGTAGGAATAGACAGTGCTGTATAAAATCCCATGATGTACTGTATTTTTTCCATTATGACGTTGTACTGCCGAAACGGACAGTTGTGTTCTTTTAACACAAGAATTACACTGAATTATTTTGGCCCTGAAAATATTAGCATTTTTGTCATGGAAAAGACAACAGTGAGTACTGCACAAATTGCGACTAGCCTGTGCAGCACGTCGAAATCGCCGGATAAGCAGCTGGAAGGTTAAAGTTTCTTCAAAGAACAAAAGGAAATAAACCGCACACTTGCAATCCCTTTAAAAGAAACACATTTATATTTAGCCAACGTTTCGGTACGGGAGTACCTTCAAAATAAACCATTGGGGGATAAAGATGAACAAACAAATATTTGTTTTCAGTTAATTATTTTCTGTTTCACCACTTTGACCATCTCAAAGCAAGACATTCCCGGTGTTACACAGAATTCTGTATCCCGCATGATTCCATGCCTGTGCAGGTGCAGATGCAGTTTTTCAAAGCTGGACGTGCATGCGTGATATTCCTGTGTCCGTGTCGCGCTGTGTTCTCAAGCACTGCCATTGAGTTTGGCTGCAGTTTGCAACAAATATTGAAAACAAGACCAAACAAATTCTGTAATAAAATCAAACAGCCCATTTAACACCACTGATTTTCTACAGTACGCTCAGCCTCCTGTGTTGCTCAATACACAAAACCCTTGATTAAAAGTAACCTTATAAAACTGTATATTTCTTTAAAACACACATTTTAATGTTATTACATGTAAGCACTGTTCAGAAACATCAAGCGGTCACGTATATCGAAACAAATCTAAGTGGATACAGAATTCTATGGAGATACAGAAATCTGCGTAACATGGGCCGACTCCCTCATTCCACGATACGCAGGGAACTGGAGATTAGACAAAGGGGCATTCAGAACAGAAAATAGGAGGCATTGTTTTTACAGAGAATTGTGGGAGTCTGGAACCAACTCCCCAGTAATGTTATTGAAGCTGACACCCTGGGATCCTTCAAGAAGCTGCTTGATGAGATTCTGGGATCAATAAGCTATTAACAACCAAACAAGCAAGATGGGCCGAATGGCCTCCTCTAATTTATACACTTTCTTATGTTCTTATGCAATAAATAATATAAATTATTTGCTGAACCTTATTAACGTTTTTGTTACCTACGTTAAAAACAACACAACACACATGATCTGCAATCTGCATATTATTTAAATAAATCATACGGTATGTCAATAAATCTTTTCTAGTACTGCATTGTTTGTTTCTTGTAATATATATAAAAACATTTTTTTAAATGTTTTTTTTTCTATAATATTGCAAACATACCAATTTTGTATTTGAATAATTGTAAAACATTTGTGCATCTTCTTGGACTACTAACGGTATTTCTTCATTCTCAGCTGACCACACAGACATCCGTCATTTACTTTTTTTTTCTAAACAAGAATATATATATATATATATATATATATATATATATATATATATATATATATATATATATATATATATATATATATATATTGATCATTTTAAAAAGAGTTTAAAAAGATAATAAAAATTTAGCAGAGATTGTCATGGAAAAGTGATGATGTATCTCAAGGGAAAACAGTTGAAGAGCACTGCCAACAGAAAGCTGGAGGTTTACAAACTGCTGTTTTTCTTACACACCACTTAATAGGTATTGTGCTCTTCTGGGCCTTTTGTTGCCCAATGCATGACAATACTGGATCAAATTAGCTAGTACACCTACAGGCGTCTGTGACCCACAGTCCATTTGTGATTTGCTGTGAACCACACAGCAATGCACCATAAAAGGTTTTTTTTATTTCAATGCCACCTCCAAAATGTGATACACATCCACCTACTGTTCTGGCTAAAAGCCTTTGATATCACTTGGAAGGGCATATTAAAATATGTTAGGAATTAACTCATGGGGTTTAAAAGAACTTGAGCCAAAAATATTTAAATTTAATTGTAGCAAATATTTAATGTTTATTTTGATGATTTACTTTCTGATAAATTTTGGCTGTCGGCTAGTAATGTCTTAACTTAAGTTACTTAATAATACCATGTGTTTGCTTGCTAGATGCTTTGATGTAGGGGAAGAATTTTAATCTGCAGTCTAATTGTATACCTTTCTCCATAAACCTTTCAATTTATAGTTACAAGGCTTTAGGCCACATATTTCTATAAATTATTAAGATTGTACCACTAAAATAAATGCACAAGTCATAAGCTTATAAAAGTTTACAATGGATACCGAGGTAAAAGCAAAAGCATAGAAATGTCTTTATTACTTTATACACAGTAATAAAAATGTCTTTCCATTCAATTCAGTGGTCTAAGATACCAAGCCATTACAGTGGGCTGGCTGGATGCAGACCATTGACTTCACAGTTAAAAAACAAACGTATTACCATTTAACTAAAGAGCAAGCTCTGTATTCTAAAGGTAAGTACATGTCTTACACCGATGTCAGTATTATTAAATCATCAGCTGCTAGGAGGAGATCTACTACATATGTTACATGGGTGGAAAAATGCCTCACATAACAGTTTAATGCATCACAATTCATTGCTGGCATTACTATTGGTGAAAAGAGCAAATTCAATGGAAAACCACCTTGTGTTTGATATTAAAATCTTGGCAGCTACTTACTGTCTTCTTTACAATGGGTTTGCTGAATGATAATTACAATGTGATTCACACACTAAAGGATAAAGTCTTATAACCTACAGGAAAGCACAACTGTTTATTTTCAGTAATGGTCTTATAATCCGTAAATTACATTTACTGCAAGTTGATATGCAAAGAGATTTTTTGTATATTATTACATCGATATTGAAAATATAATCAACCATTGAAAGGAATTGATTGGCAGGCTATAGAGGAGCGGGGTGGGGGTGGTGTGGGGTTGGACGTATTTATTTTTAACTTTTAACTAATCTGTATTTACTGGCAAAAGTCATGCCTGCTCACAAGCCAAGGCTATAAATCCTATCTGTAAACCTGGTCTGCAACAAAGCTTAAATGTCTGGGAATATTCTGCAAACAGCTACCAATGGATACATGAAAATACATTACCTATCAAAAGATGATGCATTTCTTTTAAATGGGGTCCCTTGTGATTCAGTAACTGATGTATTTCATTTGGTGAGCCGTATTCATGAAGCATTTTCATTCATGAAGAAATTAAAGAATGTTTTTGTTTTTTTAGCCTGGTTTGTTTCATTCATTATGGTTGGTAATCTTCAATTAAAAGTTAAATGTTTTTACATTTTATTAAGATTTTTTTTTTTTTTAACATTACTTTCTTGGCTTTTTTATTTGGAATACAATCCCTTCAACATACAACTTATTCTAATCCCAGACCTAGAATCAGTGACTCACACATAAAGAATGTGAGGTGTAACTTTTAATTCAGATTATTTTCTAAAACCACTTAATCTGCAGTCTAATTGTATACCTTTCTCCATAAACCTTTTGATTTAGGCCACATATTTCTATAAATTATTAAGATTGTACCACTAAAATAAATGCACAAGTTATAAGCTTATAAAAGTTTACAATGGATACCGAGGTAAAAACAAAAGCAAACAAACATCTTTATTTCTTTTTATTTGGTTAAATCATAAAACAAATACTTAATATCATACTGTATATCAGTTGCCGTTTGGTTTATGGGTAATATAACTAATGTATTAAGTCTGTCCATAAAGTAAATGTTATAAATCTTGGTACAATTTTAATATCACTTATACACAGAAAATGGTCAACGTTTTGTTGCTGTAAACTGAGGACATTTAATTGTATTATTTATTTACCCTAAAGCTCATGTTTAGCCATGTGAAATTTTGCTTTATTGATATGCATATATGGTGTTCTATTACATTCTCTCTTTTGCCTCTTGCCACCAATGCTGGGAACGCATATTTAGTTTTTTATTTTAGTGGAGCAATCTAGGTAAAGTACCTTGATCAAGGGTACAGCAGCAGTGTCCTCCACCTGGGATTGAAACCACAACCCTCCGGTCAAGAGTCCAAAGCCCTAACCACTACTCCACACTGCTGCCCCACTGTCAGATGTGATTCAGAATCCTCCACTATTCCTAATGAGGCCCTGTACCCCACAGACAGTATAAAATTAAAGGTTTCTATTTTCTGGTTAAGTTACTGTATATAATAGGAAAGACAAACGTGTACTATTGTATACCATATAACCAGTAACAAATAGCCCTACCTTTATCTCTGGACCTTTTTTCTGGATTTTAGCTTCTTGCTGTTCTTTAAGATACCGTATCACTGAAAATATCTGTACTTATCTGTGCTGTGACTTTGCCTTTCAAACCAGTCAGTTTAGCAGTAAATAGAGTGGCAAAGCCACATGTTACAGTTTTCACAGTGTAAAGAAAATGTCCTTTTAAATGTTTGTGTGGCCGTTGGCTGTACCTTCTTTTTTCTCCTCCAAGGTCTCCAGAATGAGCTTTCCAGTACAGTTATCGTCTAAATCAATCTCTGTCAAGTGATCCGAAAACTTTATTATCCTAATAAACAGTACGATAAATTAAAAACATTCACAAGTTAATGGGATTTTGTGATTTTAGGAAGAGGAAGAGGCATTGAAGACATACAAAGCAAGACATTTGGAAGCAATTACCAATATACCCTCATCAAGTCTTCCTTTGTCAAACAAAAATAATAAGGCTGTACACAGTAATGAGATAAACACAGCTAAGATAATTCAATTATACTAGGGAATGGTTTAATTGGGAAGAACATTACCCAAATACAGCATGCGTGGGAAAGCGGTTTTCTTTAAACAGACACCACACTAAGAGCATCAATTTTTACAGTGTGTATTAATACTAATAATAATTTTGAAACAATGTTTGCTACTTTGTGGAATATTACCCACAACCTTAGTTTGGACGCAGCATTTTTTTAATCTGGAGGTATAAAGAGGCACATATGTCTGTCTGCGTGTCAAACTTGTAGTTCATGCTGATCTACTTTTTCATGCAGCTCTGGTTGGTCTTTGTTTTTGTGGTCACAGCGCTCCCCCCGACACAGCATTGCTGTAAATGTCAATGGGCTTGTTCTCTCATCCTCTCCATTCCCATCTATTCCACTGTCAGCAAGATTTCTAGAAGCTTTGTCTTTTTCTTCTTCCCTTTCAATAAAAAAGCACAAAAATGCAATTAAACTATCTTAAATGGTTATTTAACATGCTTCGCTATCTTGCAGATTCTATTTTAATGACTGGAATCATTTATTTGGAACAACAGTGCAGGTTATCATTAGAAAGTAACTTAAACATAAAATAACAATGATCATCACTCTGAACAGGGTCTGGCCCCAGCTGGTTTGGATTAGTTAATATTAGTATTACTGTTAGAGATTCAGTCTATTTTAATTCTGATTTAACCCATATTTCAAACACGTTTGCTCTTCTTGATAGTATTATTATTTTCTTTTTTATTATTATTTCATTCTTTACAATACAAAATGGTATATCCCCTTTAATTATACATTTTCAGTGTTTAAGCCAGATCATTATTGAGATCCACAATCCTGCAGTTTTTATATTTATCGTTTAGTTACTAAATAACAGGAAGAAAAGTAATTGTGACAAATTAAGCTTAATTATGAATGCACTGCAGCTTATATATTATGTGAAAGAAACAACCTGAACGTTAACCCACTAGATTTTTTTAAATTTAATATTTTTCTAATTAAAGTTTGTGGTGTAGAAATAATTACCATTCAATATTGATCCACTGCCATCTTGCCTATCAGAGCATTCATCTTTCTATTTACCTTTTGCATGCATGGGAGTACTTAGCGATGTAATTAGATTGGCCATGTGATATGAAAAGGTGGCCCTAAGTCTGCTTTGTGTTCATATATATGAAAGGCTGGTCCTGGTCCTGGTTTGCAAGCTAAATCTAGGCTGGCCATGGGCTGCCTTTTCTTTTTTTGAATGTTCACATGAGAAAAGGCCTCTGAGTGTCAGATGGACTGTTGGAATGGATAGAAGAGTTGGGGAAGGCACAGACATGAGGCGATAGAAGTACTGGATGCCAGAGATGTACTCTTTAATGGTAGCAGGAGCCAGATGGAGAGAATCACTTGCATAGACAATAAAGGCTATGATCCATTGTTCATTAAACGGGATACGATGTATATGGTATTGCGCACAGTATAAATTGAATAGAACCAGGCAATCACTGCCGGCGGGAGTGTTGATGCTTTTAAAAGGTTGGTTACGGGCCAATCTTTATAGTGCAGGCACAGCAGAGACTGAGTATGGGACCGGCGCTTTGAACGGTGTGGCTGCCGAGCTGGAGACTGGACAGTCGCAGGGTTGACGGGCAATGATACAGCTGAAGCCAAAGAAAAAGAATGATGGACGAGAACTATCTTCGGCGCAGGTAGGATCAAAGATTAATTGATCAAACTCGGATGAAGAAGCAAGACGACACTGTTTCGACATATCTTAAGCAAGTTGTAGGTTACGTCAATATTCGGACACAGTTTGAACGTTTGTTAAAACAAAAACACTAGACTGGGAAGGTGTGTGTAATTCGGGTTTAAAGCAATTAAGGGCCCCAGCGTCTGCCCCCCGAATCTCGCTGAAAAGGCTAACATTTAAAGGCAACTTGCTTTTTGTATTGCACTTGCTTTCAATACATGGTTAATGCATTGCCATGCCTTTTTACTTGTGTAATTTGCATGTAATGTACTTTAATGCATAAAGACCCATCACTATCCTATAATATCACTAGTTTATGATGTGTAAGTTATTATAAGGAAAATGTAAAATAAGGTCCTCCCACAGTGGCTCCCACTCAACGTGAACTTTTCAATGAAAAATCAAAGCTTAATCAAACAGACATAATCCGATTAAGTTTATTTCCATGTGGACCCTGGGGTTTCTGTATAATCCTAGTACTGGCAGAAACCAAAGCTTGTATTAATTTTAAACACATGACAATTGCTTTACTGATTATTATTTAATCTCATTTAAGGATAATTTAGAAGCTATTAAGCAATTATGAAATGTAACATCATTGGGGTGCAGATTTCTGTCATCTTAATTTCCACACATAATACATATTTTTGAATAACTACTGTCTGGGGCAAGATGCCTAAAAACAATGTACTGTGCACTTGCTGTCCTGCTCATTATGTGAGCAGATGTATAATGTGTTTTTAGAAATGTGTATTCTGAGAACGGTGCCCTTAAATACACTGCATTTACCATTATAAACATCAGATTTTTGAATAATGCTACTGGATTGTCACCATTAGGTTTATGACGTAAGCACAGGCATTGTTACCACTGCAATCAGTAAATTTTTTCCCTTCATCTTTTGGTTTGAGGATCCCGATCCAGCAGTGCTTATTCCTCCAGACTTCATAGTAAGGTTAGCAACTTCAGTGTCAGGTTCTGATTGGAGAAGAAAAACAATTCCACATATAGAGCACTTCCTTTTTATAACTTTTTTTCCCCCTCATCAATCACAAATTATTTACATTTTGTAAAATATGTCCAAAAAAAAAATGGTGATTCAAAACAAACACCTACATGCACGTTCTGTCATTTTACTGATGAAGTGACTTTATGATTTTTGCTATTTTATAGGAATTTACTTTGAAAGACATAAAATGTTCCTTTAGCTTTCAGATTCTGTTCTTGATTACCACATTCTCTGCATATTCAACTATCTGCCTGATTAAATCTACGGCCCCCTCACACTGTAACACATTTCCATTAACATACAGGTAATTAGATTGAAATTATTCAAATTATCCACTATGCATTATATCATGGTTATAGATGTATAGTACAATTAATTTTAACATTACTTTAATAAGCTAAACATTGCATTTATTTAAAATAATATTATTATGCTCACATATCACATTATGTTCTCAGTTAAAGTTGACACTTCCAGCTAATAGTTCACGGTGCAGGAGTAAAGCTGCATGGAGTAAAACCTGGGGGACTGAAAGCGGGATTATGTGCTTGTGACTTTAGAAAGAGGACAAGATTTTCCCTTGGCTCGCAGAGGTGAGACCGAACTGGGAGGCAAGTGTTACTTACTCCAAGGGGAAATGAAGAAAAGAGCAGTGGATTAATCGAAAGGAAGTCTAAAAGTCTCCCTAGCTTACAAGGGTCGCCTACGCTGAGGGAGGTCTGTGCAGCCGGACTTCCGTGGCTCTGTAGTGATCTTCACTTCCCTTGCGGGGAGACAGGAATGCTGAAAAAGAAAGAAATATACAAAGAGGGAGAAGCAACTGATACTTCCCCTAAGGGAAACATGAGCTGATGGGTTGATATTACAGCTACGGGTCCTAAACTTTAGGTTTAGTATCTCAAGCAAACGTTTACATGAGCATTTGGTTCAATGGACTTTAGGAATTTGAATATTTCAAATTGTAATCATTTTGTATTAAAACATCAATATACATAACAAAAATACAACATTCATTTTACAGATCTTATTGAAATATTAGAAAAGAGCACCACCTCACCTTTAGCACTTTGTGCAACAAATGCACCTAGCAAGGATCCACTCGATGGCCCTAGGTTACAGTAACATAGGCTAAATGAGACCATTTGGTTGTTTCCCTCAAGACCATTTAACAAACCTTTTACTCTCTCTTCTCCAAATCTGGAATAAAAATGTCACTTTATATAACGATTTGGAAAAGCAACAGCACTGTTGCCACCACAACAGAGGTATTGGAAGTACAATAGTGTACACACTGTTCCCTGATGAAATCCCACTAAAGCAAATCTTGTTTTAAAAAACTGAAAATTCATGTAGTAAATCTGTGAGAAAATGTATGTAAACTGTTAGAACTGTACACTGCCAATAATATACATTAGGGACATAGATATTTGAAAAGGAAATACTGGCAATAAAGATGTTATGATAAAGTTCATAACCATTTAGCACCTGATCAAACTTGTTAGCCTCTAGCTTTGCATAATGCAGTGATATTCCTTCCTCTGATGAACCTTTGATGCAAAATACACACAGGATGATATCCAGGGGAATGAAAACATTAAACTATATGGTCTACATTAACCTTTGAACTTGCCTGTATGACAAGACCTGCTAAAAGTTTAAAACCTTACATATTAACATACTGCGCTGTCTTTGCAATATGAATAATACATGTGATACGATTAGGAAAGGGTAGTAAAGAGATCTACTTTATGCTTCAAACAGATAGATGCAAGACCACTTTTAATTATCTGTATGGTACCAGCATTATGCTTTGTAAAGTACATGGCATTTATTCCATTATCCCAGAAACATATGAAAAACATTTTGAAATAAATAAATATAGCAGCCTTAATCACTTGGCTATGTTAGTTGAGACCGCAGTAATCCTTTTTAATGGCATTACATAATACTAAATAATGCATATGCAGGATTTGCAGTTTATTATGTTATAAAAGTAGATGATCTGACAGGGCTCCCAAGTGGCGCATCCAGTAGACAGGAGTTCCCAGGGGACGGCGCATAATTGGCCGGAGCCCCTCCGGGGGGGGGGCTTAGGTTGGCCAAGGTGTCCTCGGCTCACCGCACACCAGCGACCCCTATAGCTGCCCAGATGCCTGCAGGCTTGCCTGTAAGCTGCCCAGAGCTGCGTTGTCCTCCGACACTGTAGCTCTGGGTTGGCTGTATGGCAGGCCTGCAGAGTGAGGACAGCATGTGTTCATCTTCGCTGCTCCCGAGTCATCGTGGGGGTGGTAGTGGTGAGCTGAGCCTAAAATACAATTGGCTATTTCAAATTGGGGAAAAAACGGGGTAAAATCAATCGTCAACTACTAAATTTATAAGAAAAAAAAGTAGATGATCCCACAATAATTTTCTATGCCACAAACCAAAATAATGTCTGCTATACAAATTATACTGCACATAAAAGTAAACTCTAATGTAAGATGGCATATATAGAGAATAATAGATGGGCTTCAGTGAGTTACATGAAAATAATTCCATCTAGGGTTTCTGTGACGTCACAAACTACGAGACCGTTAGTTCTATCTATTATTTTTTTTTATAATAAATGGGTATTAGTATCTGTAATAAAAAAAAACAAACACAATAAACAGGTGTTATGGTTCAAATTGCAAGTGAATTTAATGAATAATAATAACGTACATTACGTCAATATTAAAGAATCGCTGTCAGTCGAAGAGATGTGTCAATCGCTTGGTTGGTGCTCCTGTTGGTTAAGGATGATTGTAAATCTTCACAGAAACAGATTTGTTAAAAGTGCCTAAAAAGTCGAATGGGTCGGAGTTCAAGTATATTTTCCTCTAGAGGAATTATGACATTTTAACGTCACTACTGTGCTATTATGCCTTTTTTTAATGGCTCAGGATGAAAATATATCCTTCATATATACATATATATATATTTAACTTATTAGTGGTGTTTCCTGTCAGAATGGTTTGTGAGCCTGGCTAAGAAAAACTGCCCCACACCATGAGTTTGAGCCCTGGGTTTTTTTATCAGCCACTACTGGATTTTGAAACACTGGCTAGCCTTTTCTACGTCCTAAGTTCACCAACATTTTGAGAACAACGAATTGATATCATCAATACCAACAGCCACATTTTAAAAGCATTTTTGGCATTTAATTTGTTGCACATTTAAAGGCCTGCAATATAATTATACTGGTTTGAGCTCCCAGGGTGGAGATTATATATGCAGTACATTACAGTACACTACCCTCCAACTGCCTGCGAACCAGTAATGGTTGGAGGGTACAGTATATGTTCAAGAACAACACAAAACATATTTCCTTGGCAGTACTTAATTCTTAAAGATAGAATCATACAAAAAATACATGTCTGTATCTTGACATTTTTGCAATAACTGTAAAGCTAGAACAAAAGTCCTGAGTCATTTGCTGGTTTAATAGTTTAGTGCTCAGAACGGTCTGCCTGAAAAAAAAATGCTGGCAACTGGTGAATATTTTATGAATTTAAGTTTATTTGTGAAGAATGACAAGCCAACATGATTTACAATGTCTATATCTAAGCAAAGTAAATGCATACAAAAAAAAAGGTATACAGCACAGAAATATGTAATTTATTTTATTTAGTGCCATCTTCCAAAGAAGAAAATATGAAAAGATCTAGCAACATTTTAAATGGCATTCTATACACTATAAATATCATTATGTACACTGTAAGAACCTTTAGAAAACATCTATACTGCAATTTACTAAACAATGTGCAATTATATGGTCATTAATGTCCCTCAAAAATAAACCAAATATTTGAATAAAACAATTTCTGGTAAACTCAAGAGCCTAAACCAATTTCCACAAACTTCTTTACATTGCTTAAGTTTTATTGTATGCTGTTAGTTTGTGGTCTTTCACTTCGTTACTTGTCAGAAAAACTCAATTCACACACATTTTTTTTTTAAGTTTCAGTGATCCACAGCCATGCTTATATAATATATAATTAATACATCTAATTTAGGAGTATATTAAATACTCTCTTTTCTTTCTTTTTTTTCTACTACTTAGCTGTCACACTGAAACATCCCTATGTGCAATCTTTGTGGAGCTGAGAGTTGTTACTTTGAGGAAGGATTTCTTCTTACTTATCCACAGTGAATAAAACATGTGGCTTTCATAACCACACAGTACTTTGAGAAAAAATAATATGAGTAGTTACATATTATGAGTAATTACATATCCAACATAAATTCTTATCATTTCTGAAAACAACTTAATTTATTCATGGTCTGATTTTTTTGTGCGTTTTCATAGTACTGTAGATACTTTTACCATTTCATTTTTAACACTGTTTTAACAACTTAAAACTCAAATGCTAGTTTTTCAATTATGGGACTTCTACTGGAGCATTATCTTTAATCTTGAATGCCATAACACTTTAAATAATTCCAATGGAGTGTTATAGAAACAAAAGCTATCCATAGTAATTCATGTGAATTTGTGGGCATTTCTTATCCTTGCCTGGATTAAATTACAAAGCCATTAACTTTTGATTACTCAGGCACCTGGATTGCATTTCAATGTAATTTTCCATTTTACCTTGGATCACGTATCAAAGTATAGTAAAGCAAGCGATTTATCAACTGTACATCAGTCGTCTAATTAAATGCATAATTACTATACAAAAAAAAAATATTGGAAAAACTTCAATTACAAGTCATGTTTTCTTTTATGAACGAGTAAAAAAAACTGGTGGACGCTTGGAAAAGATCAACAGTTTTATTGATGCGGGTGAAATATCTTTATTTGAATTCCATCTGTATTTTGTAACACTTATGAAACCAGATTGCATTTAAAAGTTCAATTAACAACATGGTTTAGAAACAGTTGGCTTGAGTCACGACCAAGAAGGTCTTGCAATTAAGCTATACTGGTATAGATGTGGTGGATAAATACAGCCTAGAACATATTTCATATTACTTAGGACAGAAACAGTGTTATAGCGATGGTTTTATAAACATTTGAGAATGCTTTCAAAAGTTTGGAAGTATTTGAGAAATCTACAATCAATATAACACAAGAGTGGACAGTAATAATGTTGCTAATGCTTACACAAGGTAAGAAAATGAGTCCGAATAAAGGCACAAATAACTTTTTTTTTTAGTGATTAACTTGCTAATCACTTACCTTATTATGTTTTAATTCTTTGAAAACAATACATTTTAACATTTTAAAACTTTCTAATTGAGCTGAGACAGATTGCTTTACCTAGCCTCTCTACAGACCAAGCATCAATCCCACAGTCTAGTAGCTCCAGATGACTGAATGGATAGGAAGACCGACCCCTCAGCCCCAGAACTATTGACTACAATATCAAAAACAGCAAATGTAGTAATTTAAAGGATTACAGTTTAAGCTTTAAATATACTGGGGTTTATGCAATTGATCTAAACAGAGGAAGATCTAAATACTGCCACCAATTAAATATTAAAACAGGACCAAACCTGCATTTCAGTTTTACTTTTAAAGTTAAAACGAATCAAAAGAGACTCAAAACACTGTTAGTTGAGAGATTTTTGTTTTCACAAAGATCCCTTCTTTGAATGACAAAAACAGCGACAGCATTTAGTTCCCTTTCATTTTGAAGATGACCAACAACCATACTTTTGGGATATGCCTGCCACAGGTCATGTATTTACTGAGCATATTATGTCAGAGCTGCCGATAGGCCCCTCCGGGGAGCGATGTCCTCGGTCCCGCCTACCGAGGGAATAAGTAGTCACTCCGCAGAGCTCACTTCCTCTTTTGCTTCTTACAACCAGGTAAGTAAGGTAGGTATAACTAACCTTTCCAGGGCTGTGATAGAGTCTTTAAAAGAGCTCTCACCTGAGTTTTCTGGAGTTCCCTTGCAATTTATTTGCTGGAAGTTGGCTTGCCACTTCCATGGAATCAAAAACTCAGCTACTGAAGACTGAGCTAAACACTTTCATTTAAAAATAATATATATACAGTACTGTGCAAAAGTTTTAGGCAGGTGTGAAAAAATGCTGTAAAGTAAGAATGCTTTCAAAAATAGACATGTTAATAGATTATATTTATCAATTAACTAAATGCAAAGTGAGTGAACAGAAGAAAAATCTAAATCAAATCCATATTTGGTGTGACCACCCTTTGCCTTCAAAACAGCATCAATTCTTCTAGGTACACTTGCACAAAGTCAGGGATTTTGTAGGCATATAGTCAGGTGTATGATTAAACAGTTATACCAAACAGGTGCTAATGATCATCAATTCAATATGTAGGTTGAAACACAATCATCAACTGAAACAGAAACAGCTGTGTAGGAGGAATAAAACTGGGTGAGGAACAGCCAAACTCAGCTAACAAGGTGAGGTTGCTGAAGACAGTTTACTGTCAAAAGTCATACACTATGGCAAGACTGAGCACAGCAACAAGACACAAGGTAGTTATACTGCATCAGCAAGGTCTCTCCCAGGCAGAAATTTCAAGGCAGACAGGGGTTTCCAGATGTGCTGTCCAAGCTCTTTGAAGAAGCACAAAGAAACGGGCAACGTTGAGGACCGTGAGCGCAGTGGTCAGCCAAGGAAACTTACTGCAGCAGATGAAAGACACATCATGCTTACTTCCCTTCGCAATCGGAAGATTTCCAGCAGTGCCATCAACTCAGAACTGGCAGAAAACAGTGGGACCCTGGTACACCCATCTACTGTCCAGAGAAGTCTGGTCAGAAGTGGCGTTCATGGAAGACTTATGCCAAAAAGCCATACCTCCGGCGTGGAAACAAGGCCAAGCGACTCAACTATGCACGAAAACACAGAAACTGGGGTGCAGAAAAATGGCAGCAGGTGCTCTGGACTGATGAGTCAAAATTTGAAATATTTGGCTGTAGCAGAAGGCAGTTTGTTCGCCGAAGGGCTGGAGAGCGTACGAATGAGTGTCTGCAGGCAACAGTGAAGCATGGTGGAGGTTCCTTGCAAGTTTGGGGCTGCATTTCTGCAAATGGAGTTGGGGATTTGGTCAGAATTAATGGTCTCCTCAATGCTGAGAAGTACAGGCAGATACTTATCCATCATGCAATACCATCAGGGAGTCATCTGATTGGCCCCAAATTTATTCTGCAGCATGACAACGACCCCAAACATACAGCGAAAGTCATTAAGAACTATCTTCAGCGTAAAGAAGAACAAGGAGTCCTGGAAGTGATGGTATGGCCCCACAGAGCCCTGATCTCAACATCATCAAGTCTGTCTGGGATTACATGAAGAGAGAGAAGCAACTGAGGCTGCCTAAATTCACAGAAGAACTGTGGTTAGTTCTCCAAGATGTTTGGGCCAACCTACCTGCCGAGTTCCTTCAAAAACTGTGTGCAAGTGTACCTAGAAGAATTGATGCTTGATGCTGTTTTGAAGTCAAAGGGTGGTCACACCAAATATGGATTTGATTTAGATTTTTCTTCTGTTCACTCACTTTGCATTTAGTTAATTGATAAATATAATCTATTAACATGTCTATTTTTGAAAGCATTCTTACTTTACAGCATTTTTTCACACCTGCCTAAAACTTTTGCACAGTACTGTATATATATATTTTTTCAACAGCCTACATCACCTAGCGATTGTAGTCTGCTTTCACTAACCTTGCAGCTTGCTACCTGTGTTCTGTCTTTTTCCTCTGCTTTTTGCAGCTTTAAAAAAAATAAATAATAAAAAATAAATAAATAGAGAGAGAGACGTAATCCTCCAGCGAGACCCGGCTCCGCCAAGCCCGCTGTTGAGTCGACTACTCTGGGTTAGCTGCTACCCCTTCAGCTTTGGTTACTGGCAAACACGCCAGGTCTCCTCACGGCATACCTTGATGGCGTGCTACAATCAGCACTTCCCCCTGAACCAGTGGCTACTTGGTCTCAACTACACTGCTGCAGATTTCAGGTTTCCAAGGCCAAGCCCTAGGTCGAAGCCTGGCAAGCCTGGTGGTGGCACATAGACAGCTTTGGCTGTCTCAGGCCAGACTCCCTGACACGGACAAGTCAGCCTTGCTGGACGCGCCATACATTCAGGCCAGCGGTAGAGGGAATCCTGCAACGCTCCCACACAGAACGGGAGGCATCTAGACAGGTGGTGGCGATGCTCCCTCCCCGTGCTCATACTGTCACCAGGACGGTTCCAATCCCCACTGCGCCACGTGGCGACCTAAGGCATCGCCTTCAGGCTTCCGGGGCAGCTAATAACCGGGGCCGTCTGCAAGGACAAGGGAACACCGGACGTGGGGCCCCAGCGCAGCGGGAGACAGTTCCAATGCCAACCTAAACGGCCTCTAAAGCAGGCTCCACCCCAGACTCAGCAGCCCCAGCAGGGCCCCTGAAGGTTTGCAGCCTCAGAACCACCCTTTCACACAACACCAGCTACAGTATTGGCGCACCTGCACTACAGACACCTGGGTGCTCGCCACTGTACACGCACTACAGATCCGCTTGGGACCTCCTCCCTTTTGAGGGATCACGGTAATGTCCGTGAGCAACCCTCTCCAGGTCTTGTCCTTTAGGCAGGAAGTAAATACATTACTTCTGAAACAAGCCATTCGTCTTGTAGAACCAATCCCTCAAAAAGAAGGGTTCTACTCGAGGTATTTTCTAGTGCCAAAGAAAAGATGGTGGCCTTCGCCCAATCCTAGACCTGAGACACCCCAACAGGTTCTTGAGGGAGAGGCGGTTCTAGATGGTAACACATCATCACATCCTCTGTGGACTTAAAGGACATGTATTTTCACGTCCCTATTCGTCCCACGCACAGGAAATATCTCCGCTTCGCTTTTCAGGGAAGCGTTTGAGTTTTCCGTGCTCCTATCCGGCCTCTCCTTAGCCCCCCGCACATTTTCAAAATGCTTGGATGCCATCCTAGCCCCCTTGCAGCTGCAAGGGATCAGGGTATTGAACTACCTGGATAGTAGTAGCATACATAAAAAAAATAAAATTAAAAAAAAATTCAAGATAGCTTTACATGATATATGCTTCAGAACTTCCCTTGAAACCACAAGCTCAACCTTATTATAGCAGTTATTTTGTAAATGCCTCTTTAGGTCGGTCATACATTGAACATAACATTAAGTCTTGTTACTTTGGTTCAGTAAATCATGAACATACCAGTTTCGTTCAAACTGTGCCCCTCAAAAACAGTTTGGATTGAAAAACTGAATTCCTTAGTAAACACTTAACCTGCAGGCATACTGGTGATGCACTCTGGCACTATGGTTAGGATACCCTACCAGATATCGCTGGAAAACTGCATTCTTCACAGTTGAGCCTGCCAAGATTATGCAGTATGTAGACATTTATATAGTTTCTTTTTATGTTAACAAATATCTTTAATATATAAATTACATTTTTTTTATTATTATATTGCACCACCAGAGCAACACCACATGTTTTTTTACATGTGGCAGACTGACTAACCCTCAGCTGTGACTCCTTATTGCATACATAAATACATGCATGTACTTGCGAAAATCTGTTTGGCCCAATTAACCTCATAATGTTTTTGTTTATATTTATGCATTAGAAAATAAAACACAGCCATTCGGTACATAATTCTAGTAAACATACAACATATCAGCAATCATTGCAGGTATAAAAAAATATCATTAAGATATTTTAAGTTCAATACACGAAACTCAAAACATACAAAACAGTACATTAAAAAAAGTATTCATTGATAGATACAAACAGATTTTAAAAAGTCTTTAACACTTTGATAAGAGCTGATAACATACTGATGCACAATGAAAACGCCACAGTAAGTTTTACATCAATAGCTCATTGGGCACATACATAATGTTATTTACATTTTATATAGTGAGCAGATAGGTTTGTTGATTGTTTGAGTAGTATTGTTCCTTGGGATAACAAAATACTGAGCTCAAGTTATGTGATTTCATAAAAACACCAGGTGCTCAATGTTTGGTATTTGAGTTGAGTTAAAATTGCCAAAATAAATTGATTAAGAATCTGTATAAATAGCCATTCGAAAAGACATGATTTTAATTAATGCAAGAAGAGTGAAAGATACGACCATGCCCCGCTTGAGTAATTAAGATCGTCTGGTTGCTATCAGCATGATTGAAGGCTGCCTGTCTGTGAGAGAAGTTGCCCGGAGAATGAGATGATGATTTCCATTACATGAGAGTAGATGTTAAAACTTCATGCTGATTTGAACTTGGCTCTCGCCAAGATAAGCACCAACTAAGACGTAGCTTCACAGTAAACTAATGTGATCCATATGTGTCTCCATCCATTTGCGCTTCCTTCCATATGATGATGTAGATATCCTTCTGTCTGGTGTTGATGGCTGAAGTGTAATGCTGGCTCCAGGGATCAGCTTATTTTGCCTCCCTAAGCATCAGCACACACAGCGGCTGCGATGCTGGCTCCGGGGATCAACCATAGTGCGGTCTCCCCAGCGCATCAGCATGACAACCGTCTGGATTGAGCTAAGTAGGGTACATCTCTGGGGTCTTCAAGTGGGCACCTTCCATCCTCGGTGTTTCGTCGACTAGCCCACGACACCTCAAGAGGGCTCGACGGTGATTCTGGCGTCCCAGCATCACCCCTCCGTCCCCCACTCAACTCAGCCCAGCTTACTTACCTGTATATCAGCCTTTCTTTCTTTCTATTGTGCTTGAGATCCCCAGCCAGAATCTTTCCGTCTCAACCACAGCCAGTTGCTGCTCCTCTCTGCAGCTTCAGATAAGTTCTTCACTGTGCGACGCAACTCTTGGCCATTGAATCCGACATCTCTGAGAAACCGGGTTGTAGAGTGTGCCACAAATCCTCGACATCCCACTTCCACTGGGTAAGCCCAGACTCTCCATCCTCGCTGTTCCGCTTCAGTGGCTAGTTGAGCATACCGCAGTTTCTTCCTCTCATACGCCTCATCTACAGCATCCTCCCATGGCACTGTTAACTCCACCAGGTGAACAAGGCGTGCTGATCCAGACCACAAGACAATATCTGGTCGAAGGTTTGTGGTGGCAATCTCAGGTGGAAAAATAAGCCGTTGACCAACATCCGCCAGCATTTTCCAGTCTCTAGCAGCTTCCAGTTGTCCTGAAGGATTGGTTTTAACACCTTTTCTTGGTGGTTGCTCTCCTGGGCGGAGGAATGTTGTCTTTTGTGTGTACTGTTTTGATGGAACAGGTGGCAACTTATTGGTCATGTTACGCTTGTCTTCCAATGCTAAGGCCAAACATCGCAGCACCTGGTCATGGCGCCAAGTAAACCGTCCTTGGCTAAGAGCCACCTTACATCCTGTCAAAATGTGCCTTAATGTTGCAGGTGATGAACACAAAGGACATGAGGGATCCTCTCTACCCAGAGGTTTAGGTTCTGTGGTGATGGGAGAACATCATATGTTGACCTTATAAGGAAACTGATCCTGCTCTGTTCCATTGACCATAGGTCTTGCCAGCCAATCTTGCGTTGTTCCACACTCTCCCATCTCATCCATTCTCCCTGCTTGCCCTGGGAAATGGCCTTTATACACGCATCCTCTCCTCCTGCTTTTGCACCTCGTTGACTACAAGCTTCCTCCGTTGCGCTGGGGCTGCCTTGTGCCATGTAGGAGGAGCTGAACTGAGACCAAGACCCCTCTTCCATGCTGAACTTGCCCCATGATATCACCAATTTGAAGGGCAGCCTTTGCATCCTCCACAGCTTTCTTTGCCACCCACTTTCTTCCAGTTTTCAACACAGGTGCTGCCTCCCTTACGCATTTGTCGCGTGACTCTACTAATGTCATTTCCAGTCGGACCTTGGCGCACTTAAACTCCTCGGTTAGAGCGGAGACAGGTAGCTGCAGTATTCCTTTACCATAAAGTCCCACTCTGCTGAGGCAGCGTGGAACTCCCAACCATTTCCTGATGTGTGAACTGATTAAAGCTTCCAGCGTTATGCTGACTGTTGTGTTGTTCAAGACAACCAGTGGGGCGGTGGAAGTGTGATGATGTGGATATGACTCTCCTTTAACACAAGAAGACCTTTAGTGCAGATTGAGGGCAACCTTACTGCTCAGCGATACACTGACGAATTCCGTGAAGCAACAGTTTTTCCGTTCCTGCAAGCCAATCTGGAAGTGTCGATCTTCCAGCAGGACAATGCAAGACCACACAGAAAACAGAATACCCCTACGGTTTTATCTGAGGCCGCCTAAGCTATACTTTATAATGGCTATGGCACTGCCATAGTTTTGATTTAATCCTGGCCTGAGTTCCAGGTTGTTGTTTTTTTTGCTGCATATTCCTGTTCTGCATCTGCTTGAAAAAAATGAAAAAAACATCTGGAACTATTCAGCACCCTGCTGATGGAGCCTCTCCTATTCCATATTTAAAAATGTATTTCAGTGTTTTTGGAAATGAAATAACATTGTGAAGACAGGTTTATAACACTGTGATATAATGTTATGAATTTGTTCTCATGCCTTTCCAAGTGTCTCACGTGACCTGAATGTACAATTAACACCTGGGAAGTTGCTGAAACTGTGCAGAGTGACACGACTTCAGCATCTTTCAAAAGCAGTGCTATTTATTCTTGTACATACTTTACATTATAGTCAGTAATAGGGGAAAATAATGTTGAAATTATATATATACAGTACTGTGCAAAAGTTTTAGGCAGGTGTGAAAAAATGCTGTAAAGTAAGAATGCTTTCAAAAATAGACATGTTAATAGATTATATTTATCAATTAACTAAATGCAAAGTGAGTGAACAGAAGAAAAATCTAAATCAAATCCATATTTGGTGTGACCACCCTTTGCCTTCAAAACAGCATCAAGCATCAATTCTAGGTACACTTGCACACAGTTTTTGAAGGAACTCGGCAGGTAGGTTGGCCCAAACATCTTGGAGAACTAACCACAGTTCTTCTGTGGATTTAGGCAGCCTCAGTTGCTTCTCTCTCTTCATGTAATCCCAGACAGACTTGATGATGTTGAGATCAGGGCTCTGTGGGGGCCATACCATCACTTCCAGGACTCCTTGTTTACGCTGAAGATAGTTCTTAATGACTTTCGCTGTATGTTTGGGGTCGTTGTCATGCTGCAGAATAAATTTGGGGCCAATCAGATGCCTCCCTGATGGTATTGCATGATGGATAAGTATCTGCCTGTACTTCTCAGCATTGAGGAGACCATTAATTCTGACCAAATCCCCAACTCCATTTGCAGAAATGCAGCCCCAAACTTGCAAGGAACCTCCACCATGCTTCACTGTTGCCTGTAGACACTCATTCGTATGCGCTCTCCAGCCCTTCGGCGAACAAACTGCCTTCTGCTACAGCCAAATATTTCAAATTTTGACTCATCAGTCCAGAGCACCTGCTGCCATTTTTCTGCACCCCAGTTCCTGTGTTTTCGTGCATAGTTGAGTCGCTTGGCCTTGTTTCCACGTCAGAGGTATGGCTTTTGGCGCAAGTCTTCCATGAAGGCCACTTCTGACCAGACTTCTCCGGACAGTAGATGGGTGTACCAGGGTCCCACTGTTTTCTGCCAGTTCTGAGCTGATGGCACTGCTGGACATCTTCCGATTGCGAAGGGAAGTAAGCATGATGTGTCTTTCATCTGCTGCAGTAAGTTTCCTTGGCCGACCACTGCGTCTGCGGTCCTCAACGTTGCCCGTTTCTTTGTGCTTCTTCAAAAGAGCTTGGATAGCACATCTGGAAACCCCTGTCTGCCTTGAAATTTCTGCCTGGGAGAGACCTTGCTGATGCAGTATAACTACCTTGTGTCTTGTTGCTGTACTCAGTCTTGCCATGGTGTATGACTTTTGACAGTAAACTGTCTTCAGCAACCTCACCTTGTTAGCTGAGTTTGGCTGTTCCTCACCCAGTTTTATTCCTCCTACACAGCTGTTTCTGTTTCCGTTAATGATTGTGTTTCAACCTACATATTGAATTGATGATCATTAGCACCTGTTTGGTATAATTGTTTAATCATACACCTGACTATATGCCTACAAAATCCCTGACTTTGTGCAAGTGTACCAAGAAGAATTGATGCTGTTTTGAAGGCAAAGGGTTGTCACACCAAATATGGATTTGATTTAGATTTTCTTCTGTTCACTCACTTTGCATTTAGTTAATTGATAAATATAACCTATTAACATGTCTATTTTTGAAAGCATTCTTACTTTACAGCATTTTTCACACCTGCCTAAAACTTTTGCACAGTACTGTATATATATATATATATATATATATATATATATATATATATATATATATATATATATATATATATATATATATATATATATATACGAAGTGTATTTAGCGCATAAGACAAGTAGTAGATCGATTCAACAATGGCTGAAACAAAAATCCAAACAAGAAAATACATGTGCAGTGTTATACAGGGTAGATTTTTACCAAGTCCAATATTTGCATTATAGGTGAAACATTTTTTTTATTCTTTTCTGCACAACACTACTGTGCGAACTTAACTCAGAAAAGCATAAACCACAGCTAACCAAATAGATATAAGACAATATCCTCATTGGTAGCTTTTAACTATACTAGACCATATGGCACCCAATTGTACCACTGCTTACATCAGCTTCTAATTGCACTGAACTGCTCCATACCTTGTCACATTCTACTACAGCTCTTAATTATAACTACTTCCTGTATCTTGTACTTAATTTTACTCCTATATCTGTAGTTCCTTTTTTTCTAATTGCTGTTATTTGAAATTGTTCTCAGCCATTTATCGTACTTACCACATGCTCTTACTAGACTTTACTCATATAAGCAAATATATTTACTACAAGTTAACTGCTCTTATTCAAACTCGTTCTTAAATGTAAGTATTTACTGTATTCCTTATTTTGCCCTTATTTGTAATGTGATATTCTGTAATATGATATTCTATAATGTGATAATTTGTAAGGAGATAACTTGTAATGTGATAATTTGTAATGTGATACTTTGTAACAATTGTAAGTCGCCCTGGATAAGGGCGTCTGCTAAGAAATAAATAATAATAATTAGGTGAAGACATTTAGTATGCAGTGTTTATAGTACCATTTATAGTCCCATAGATCAATTGAGTAGACCCCATAAACTCCCCTCACAGGGATGCTAAAACATATGTTAGTGTAAAATATTTTCTTTTTTATTTGGCACAATAGCAATATTCCAAACACTACTGATATAAATTACTATTAAAAAGACAGATAATTGGCTGCTTGGTATTTTGTTTGGTATGCTACGAAGTCATCCATCTAAGTTAGTGTTTAACTGCTGATTTTGAATACAATCAAATCATGCATATGAGACTGCCTGCTATAGTAGTTCACAGGCACTCCCTCCCAAATGAGCTGATTGAAATGCTTACTTAGCATATCCAGTAGATTTCTGGCTTAGAGGCCACTGCAAGGGAACTTCCTCACAATTTAAGTAAGATTCTGTAGAACAAATAAATAAGCCACAGGCTCAGGAGACTTAACTGCAGCTGCGGTCATTATCTATCTAATAATTACCTTTGCAGAAGATATTATCCTAGTATCCTAACAAATATATACACAAATATATACACACACACATATATATATATATATATATATATATATATATATATATATATATATATATATATATATATATATATATATATCCACTGAGATACAAAACATTAGGAACACCTGTTCTTTCCATGAAATAGACTGACGAGGTGAATCCATGTGAAAGCTATGATCCTTTCTTGATGTAACCTGTTAAATCCACTTCAATTAGTGTAGATGATGGGGAGACAGGTTAAAGAAGGATTTTTAAGCCTTGACACAATTGAGACATGAATTGTGTATGTGTGCCATTCAGAGGGTAAATGGGCAAGACAAAAGATTTACAGTAAGTGCCTTTGAACTGGGTATGGTAGTAGGTGCCAGGCGTGCCGGTTTGAGTGTGTGAAGAACTGCAACGCTGCTGGGTTTTTCACGCTCAGCAGTTTCCCGTGTGTATCAAGGATGGTCCACCACCCAAAGGAAATCCAGCCAACGGCAGGCCAGTGGTCGAAAACGGCTCATTGATGATAGAGGCCAAAGGAGGCTGACACGAATTGTGCAGAGCAACAGACGGGCTACAGTTAGTCAACTGACAGTCCAGTACAACATTGGTGCCGAAAGACCCATAAAAGAATGCACAACTCGTCGTACCTTGACATGAATGGCAGCCGACGACCTAACAGAGTTCCACTCAGGGTTGGGGAAGACACTATATACAAATATATAAAATACAAGGCTATGGATCAAGAGCTGCTCCCTCCATTGGAGTGAGTTTTAACTACAACACTACAACAGTAACAATGTTATAACGCGTTCTTTGAAATATTTGCATATTGCTAGTGGTAACAAGAATACAAAAATATGTTTTCAAACCTCAGCTCTCCTTTAAGGGCAACATACTTGTCAACCCTTGCAGTCTTAGACACGCAAGTGTCTGGAGGATAAGATTATGGTTACAACTAGTCAGCTTGGAAACATCAGTAATGAAATCTTGAGACTAAGATTGCAACACCACCAAGTCGTGCAAACTCCTTCATAAAATGTGGCTCTTAATGAAATCTGAAGGGTAATGAATTACTATTTGAAAGTATCTGAAAGAAATCCATGAAGTTTAGAGCAATCATGGCAATGAGAAAAAATACTTCATAACTCTCCAATTGCCCTCCAGCAAATCCCACAGTGCTATGATACTCGGATTCTAGTGCCAGTAATTTATTTTATAGTAGAGGACTTGGACTCATCAACAATCTTAACATTACTGTAATGTTTCTTATTAAAAACATTTTTTTAAAAATGCAGGAAATCTGTATAATTACTGCTGTTTAGTTTTAAACCAATGTAGTTTGAACTGTGTGGTTGAGTTATTTTTC
Source organism: Acipenser oxyrinchus oxyrinchus (assembly GCA_030684275.1). Classification (NCBI taxonomy): domain Eukaryota; kingdom Metazoa; phylum Chordata; class Actinopteri; order Acipenseriformes; family Acipenseridae; genus Acipenser; species Acipenser oxyrinchus. The sequence goes on from CM060262.1 coordinate 8,353,464, forward strand.
ACTAAAGGGGTGTGCTTTTCTTTTAAGTTTAGATTGACTTCTTTTTGCTTGCACTTTGAATCATTCTGCTCTGTCTTCCTAGTACTGTACACACTTGCCGAATACAGTATGCTTGTGAGAGGAAAGTATTAAGCTAGAGACAGGGTGAAATGTAAATATTCACTTTGAGACAAGAACCCTTTTGACTGCGACCCATGAGACAAGATTCTAATGAAACACAGGATCAAACAATTTAAACAGATCTAAAACAGAGCATGCTAAATTATTTTAAAAGATACAAATATAATTGAGGTATACTAGACAAGCTTACATTGAAAACATGAAATAAAAAGGCTTCGGAACCTGATTTTATATACTTGATTCATATTATTTGACCAAACAGTTCAAATGCTTTTGTAAATTCAACTTCCCAGATAAATTCCAAAGATTTTTTTTTTTTTACATACCCCTATATCGTTACCATAGCAGTTTTTCTCTTAAGCAGTGCATTGAGTTTAACAGCTGTGCATGATAATCAATTGGACTGCTCAGTGGAACAGGATAGGCCTTGAAGTAATTTCCTGATCTGCAACAGGTAAGTCGCATGCAACAGACCACGATGTACGACATGCAAATATATTAACTCCCAAACTGAGATCAGAGGACCTAAATCATCACTCCACATCCACCAGCCCTTTACATGTACTTCTAAAGGAGCAGTGTACTGCATCATTTGCACAAAATGCAACCAATTATACATTGGGGAAACTAAAAGACGTTTAGCAGATCGTTTTGTGGAACATTTCCGAAGCATTCGAATCAACACCTTGACATTTCCAGTAGCCTGACACGTCAACAGCAATAATCACACTGCTCAAGACATCACCGTCTGTGGAATCAGTCAGTGTTTTGGTAGAAATTATACTCGGAAGCAAAGAGACTGTGAGCTTATCTTCAAACTTGGAACTTTGGAGCCTCTTGGAATGAACATTCTATTCTGACATCATCTTAACATCCTCCACAGAATTTTTGAAAATCAGCAAGTTTACTGCACTGTGTTACTTTTCTTTCAACACAGCTGAAGAAGGGCTTTTACCCGAAACGTCCTGAAATAATATATATATATATATATATATATATATATATATATATATATATATATATATATATATATAATTTGATATTTTGCACCTTTAAAATGCCCAAGACCAATAATACAGACCAATAAAACAGGGTGGCACAGTTTTAAATCAATACAATATGAAGCCTTTCACCTACATCAGGATAAATGAGCAAAACATGTGAAAACATGTTAAAATCCAGGATTTCAATTTGAACTATGAATATGCTTCACTAACTCTGTTTCCATCAAACTTTTTTTATGTGGTAAAACTAATGAGAATATAAAAAAAAAACCTGACAACTGTGATGGAAACAGCCAAAATTTAGTTCATTCATGCAAGCAAACAGACAAACAAAAAATATGTTCGATAGGGGTGGATAACAATGTATCTTGTTTGATAAGTGATGCGCACAAATGCAATGGAAATACTTTCCAAACGAATTTTATGAGCTAGCGCATACTTTTTTCAGTCATATGGTGATACATGATCAACGCAGCACATCTCTACCCAGACGGGACACTTAATTAAAACTTAATGACACTTATCATAAGTCAATCAAATCTACAGCTATGGACAAAAGTTTTACATCACCTAGAATTTTAGTATTGAGACATAATTAAAAAAAAGACACTACATGAACATAATTTAGATCTTTTATTTAACGCCATTTAATAAAAAATAAAAAAAGCAAAAACTACAAACTGATATCACAAAAGTCTGCCGTCCTAATAGAAGTACAGTATCTCATGTTACATTTCGAAATGTCGCATTTTAAAATGTTTCATTGTTTTTTGTTAAGTATATGGAAAACAACATAGCGGTATGTGGGCCTTATTCATTAATGAATTTTCACAGATAACACTAGCGTCACAATACGCATTAGAAAATTAACAACCGAAAATGATTAATTGTTGGCTAATTTCGAACCTCTTAGTGTGTCAACGTGGATCCTTAATTACAGCAAACTCATCCATGCATTCTTAACAAATACCTATTATAATTAATTGACACGCCCACTACTGACAGTTGCTGAGCGATTCATTAATTAAACTTAACTTCAATTTAATCCACCACATATTTGCCGTCTTTTTCTGAGTGTCAATTTGTTTCATGAAACTTTAAGGACAGTACATCTCCGCTATTATGACTGGTCACGGCCAGCGAAGAAAACGACTCTTCCGAGACAGAATGTATTATATGACACAGATGAAATAAGAAACAGGTTCCGCTTGAACCTTGGAAAAATATTGGGGTACAGGGATCTTGAGCCAGATATTCACTGTAAAACAAGGAGTCAAGCCATTGCTCTGATTAATAGATTGCTATTGCTCCGATTAATAGATTGATTAATAGATGCATTAATGTCTTACAGTTCAGGAACTTTCCAAAGAAACAACAGTGATGCATTTGGATCCAGTCAGTCCACAATGAGTAGGATTGTAAAACAAGTTACCAATGCATTACTGTCTAGAATACCTACTTATATCTCCTTCCCACTTAATGCTAGGGAACACAATTCTATAAAGCAGGGATTCTATGATATTGCAGGCATGCCTAATGTTTTAGAGGCAATCGATTGCTCGCATATAGCCATAAGGACACCATCTAATAATGGTAACTTGTTCATTAATAGAAAGCGTTGGCATTCTATTAACACGCAGATAATTACTAACGTGTTTGCCAACTTTCCGGGATCTACACATGATGCCTTCATTTGGGATCCTAGTGCATTGTATGCTTATTTTGAAAGGTGATAATTGTCCTGATGGCTTCTTACTGGGTAATTGTAATGTGTTATTATGTATTGTCTATTTCATCTGTACATTGTAATGTTCACTGTTGTGTGGGACTGGCATTGCTATCATCTACTAAATTGAAGTAATAATAATAATAATAATAATAATAATAATAATAATAATAATAATAATAATAATAATAATAATAATAATCAAACAGGACTTTAAATATTAATGTAATTATTTTATAGGAGACAGTGGTTATCCCTTGAGATCCTATTTGATCACTCCAGTCAGTCATCCAAATGGAGCAGCAGAGGAGAGTTTTGAAGCATCAAGAACGGTCATTGAGCAAATGATTGGATTACTGAAGATGCTCTTTCACTGTCTTGATAAGTCGGGTGGATCTCTTTAGTATGATCCAAAAATGTGCTGCAAAATCATAGAAGCCTGTTGCATTTTACATAACATCGCACAGACAGAATCTGTTGAGTCAGATAGTGACTGGCCACAGAAAACGTCATCTACAATAATGACTTTAAAATAGAAGGGGAACAATCTTCTGGGACAGAAGGGGGGAGAGAGAGAAGACAACATCTTATTAACACTTTCTTCTCTACATGATAGGACTGTGACGTATACTAATCTGGGTAATATTTGTATCCATATTCTAAAATAAAAGTGTGTTTGAGGGATTGACTAGGAGGCTATATTATTTTATGATTATGAATAGGCTACATTATGTTTGAATATGGAAGCTAAACATGGACAACTCAGTTGTATTAATTATTTATATTTTAATTGCAGACAAATACAAAAGATGAACAAATGTAGTCACAAAATAACACCAATTCAACTCTTTGTAATTTAAAAAAAAAAAAAAGGGATTATCGGAAAGATTCAATGAACTGGGATGGGCGCTCAGGGCCCAATGACTGTGATAGGTGCTTAGGGCCCAAGTGAAAGATGAATTTGGCCGTAGGCCTCATCTGTGGGTGCTCAACGGCTACCTGCGAGAGGCCGGCTGTAAAAACATGAACAGTTACATGCATCCCAGTCCCTGAGGTAGGAAGTGGCTATGGGCCACCTCCCCCAAACTGCGCCGGGGGAAAGAGCCCAGCCTCTCTAGCTCGACCACGCACCCTGCAGAACTAAATACGGACCGCTCAGCACTCAGGTAAGGAAAACCCCCCTACTCACATATTTTTAGTTTTTAGGGGAAACCTCAGGGAATCTGTGGCTGAGGGTAGCCCTTCGTCCAGACTCTAAGCGGTCGACTCCCGTTTCAGCTTCCCAGTGCTTGACTGAGCGGCCGAAACAACATTATTTCTGGCAACAGTTTATGCACTACAGTGTAGTCTTTGGAAGGCAGTGGAATTGGTGTAAATTTTGTGGCGATTTCCTTAAAGACGCTACCTCATGCATTCCACCTCTGGACCGTTTAAAACTAAATATTCATTTTCCTAAGCAGGATTGAAATACTGGAGCAGAAGGCTATAGTAGAAAATAATTCACCCGAGGGAAGACTATTGTTACCGACAGGGGGCTATAATGCCCGAAACCAGGAGGTAACAATAGTCTTCCCGAGGGGCATTTAATTGTCCACTATGGCTGAGTCTGCAGTACATATTTAATAAATGAATCAGTCAAGAAAATAAGTGAGGCAAGTTTGGATAGTAAATGCGGCTTTATATATTTTGTTTAAATATAGCTGATACAGCATAAGTAAATAAATATTTACTTTTATATTTTGCTTAAATATAGCATATACATATACCTCATGCCTGGTTGGTTAATAATGTGTAAAAAAAACCACAAAAAAAGCTGCCCGCATTATCATTAAGGTGAACTACACCACTGCTAACCATAAAATCGGCCATCAGCCACAACTTTCTGCCGTCTTGGAATCCACAGTAACAACTGACCTGCTCCCTTGCAATATTTATAGTTAAGGATAAACACGGTTTCCATGCAACTGTCCGTGGATTTTCCCGTGTGTTTCGTCATTTACACGAGTAAATTAGATTTACCCTGTCCCTCTCTTTGGCTGTTTTTTTCAGCCACAAACCTGATTTACAAGAGTAATTCTCCCAAACGTGCACGCGCATCGCCATTTCATGTGTAAATTGACCCGCATGGAAACCCCATGATTGTCAGTCCTCTGGGACCCCTAACAGACCGGGGTTTGCTCTATACCCATCTTTTAAAGGTGCATTCCTTGTCAGCGTTACCATGCTACAATTGCAAAGTAATGTTCAGTATTTATGGGAGATCTCCTTTTGGGGTTTTCTTTTGACAGAAAGAACAAAGCTAAAGTTAATTTACCCTCTGGGTTTCTCTTCATTTTAACACATTAAAACAGACGCATGTCATTAACTTTTACTGTAAGCTACACTTTGAAAGTAGACTATTAGTCCCAGCAGAGTAGCAATTATGGAGTGCTAACGGATATCAGATGTAATCGATACAGCATACCGGTATTTATGTTAAAAATTAAATTAAATCCTTTAAACTTGGCAAGGATAGTTTTTTTTTTTTTAATATTCCCACATTGAATTCAAACTTACAATCTACAATTGTGTTGTTTTTTTTTTAAGCAATGGGAAATACATTGCAATTTAAGTCACACTTCTATGCAGTAGGCTGCAATTGCACCCTGACATATTTTTCTTCTCTGTTTCCGGATTTCAATGTGCCCGAATATGGATGCTATGAGGCAGAACCATTTTATATTGCTTTAAAGATGGAGGAAGGGGAAGACAGATCATTGGATACATAAGAAGTCCTCATTACACAGCAACCTTGGCCTCTCCTGATAGAAATAAGCACTGATGCCACAAACTAAATAGCTGACCTGTGTTTGTGCTCTTATGATACATTTAGCAACATTATATTCCAAAAACACTGCCCTGACATACAGGATCATCCCCACCTCCTCCCTCTCCCTCAATACCCTGTATTATCAGCTGTAAAAGATTCCTTGTTTTACCACTGAAGTGAATCATTAAAATCCTAAAGGGTATTTTGCATTTCCTGTGTTGTTAAACATGTATCATCATTCTAGAATATGCAGATTGCATTGCCTCTGTCCCATCTGGTGGCTGAAAGTGTGTTGATCAGACATACAAGCCAGCTCTAGTATTGTCAAAATGTTGGGTTTTCTCTCCTGTCACACCCTCTGAGTGAGATGCTTTCTGAAGATAGCCCCTCTTTGACACCCTAAAAAAATACAAAACTCTGTAATGGATAATGCAAACATAACCTGTAGTTAGTTAGAGGCATAACCAATAGTTGGGTTTTTTTTTGGATCATATACTGCATTTTTTGTCTCTCACTGTGAAAATTCCTGCCTTTCAACATGTTTGTCAGAACACTCTCCCACCCCCATGTTGCTTTTAGGATTCTCCCACAGAGAAGAATCACAAAGCACACAGCTCTTTTGTTTGGAAATTCTCTCTGGGGATCGCTGCATCGAAACTCTATGTAAATTATATACTGTAGATATCAACACCTGGCTTATTCTGTAACACATATTTCAGAATTTTTATTCAAGATCATAAATGCTTAAGCAAACTGTACAATCATTACACATCATTGTTTTCTTTTAATGTGTTAGCAAATCGAGTTCCATCAAAACAAAAATCATGCAAGTAATATTTCTATCTAAAATTGCAAACATATGGTGTCCTGGATTAGATGCATTTTCTGTCCACAACAATTTATTTTCTTTTCTTTTTTTTTCATATTGAGAAAGCAGACTAAATAAAAAAAACAGGGCAGGGAAGCAGGTTGTTGAGAAAGACCACTACTGTATCTCTGTGAGGAGTTAAAAGTGAATGTCTTTTTTAATACTGATAATACACACTTAAAATCAAAGTTAGTTTTAAAAATGAAAATAAAAGAATACTGATAATAAGAAAAACTAATTCTCAAAATCATTGTATAACAGCGCCTCTTTCTTGAAGTACAGATTTTATCAAATTGTAAACTACGTCTCTGTATGAAGTTTCACTGCAGTGTAGAGGTGGCCCCAGTCAGTCAGTGTGGTAACATTTTAATGTGCACCTACTTTGTAAATCACTCTGAGATGCATCAGTAGATGCAAAGGGATTTATAAATCAGAGATTACCAGTATTTACAAAAACAACAAAAAACAGCTGTTATCTTGTTACTTACAGGATTTGCAATGTCTTGATTGTTATGCATCTCTCATCTCTGATTGTCATGAGCAATGGTCGAAGGCAAACTGGAGGGGCATCTTCAGCACAAGACCTGGGACAGGAAAGCACCATAGTAAATGTATACTTGTTTCTGCTGAATTAATAATTCAAATTGCGGTATGGTCTTTGCACAGGATAAGATGTACTGGAATACTGACAAATATGTCATGGTGATTGGTTAATTTCTTATAGGATAATAATCTATATAATTCAAAAAATACAGTTCCCCTTGTGGCTGGAACAAGGTTTATCTTTTCCTATATGAAGATATGAACATACAATGTATGGCTGTGTACAGTGTGATTTGCTGCAGCAGGACCTATATAAGAACACGAGAGCCAGTCTGAGAAAATGCATGTGTTAGAATAAAATTAAACCTGTAGAGCTGTAATGCTGTCTTGGAACTCAATTTGCTTTCTTGGAATTACATCTCTAGATGTTGTCCTATATGGTTTATCTCATACTCAAATATGATTCCTGGTTGACTGTTTTCTACATGCTTGCAAAGCTTACTCAAGAAGACACCAGACCCTAATTATATAACTGAAGGCAGTTTTATCTGAAGGCATAGACACTTCCAAAAGAAAAATAATAATAATAAAGGGCAGCAGTGTGGAGTAGTGGTAAGGGTTCTGGACTCTTAACCAGAGGGTTGTGGGTTCAATCCCTGGTGGGGAACACTGCTGCTGTACCCTTGAGCAAGGTACTTTACCTAGATTGCTCCAGTAAAAACCCAACTGTATGAATGGGTAATTGTATGTAAAAATAATGTGATACCTTGTAACAATTGTAAGTTGCTGCTAAGAAATAAATAATAATGTTTTTTACATTCTTTTTTAGAAGGATCTTTCTTCTCTCTAGCGTAAACTCTCCCTTCTGTACCGCAAAAGGTTATTACGCGTTTGGGAGGATGAGTCATTAAAGTAATGCATTCAAATAAAAATAAACAGGTTCATACATTATGCATTACTGCCAGCAACTGAATACTGTTAGAAGTATTGTTTTTCACAGACACAAAATCCAACTGGCAATGCACTAGAAACATCTGAACATCAAATAAACCCACACAGTACCTGTGAACGAAAAGCACTGATTAGTGAATTTAATTTTTGTTTTTAAATCTGTATTTTAAGTTCTATATAAAACCTTTTTTAGTACTTCACTATGGTCTCCTGTAAAGAATTATAACAGCGTCTCTCAGACAGAGTGAGATATACAGACTGACATGTTGTTCACCTTGATTGCTGTTAAGATTGTTTTTTGCAGTGTATGTCATATTTTGAACCCTGGCCAGTGGTTCAGTGGTCCAGTGGTTAAAGAAAAGGGCTTGTAACTAGGAGGTCCCTGGTTCAAATCCCACCTCAGCCACTGACTCATTGTGTGACCCTGAGCAAGTCACTTAACCTCCTTGTGCTCTGTCTTTCGGGTGAGACGTAATTGTAAGTGACTCTGCAGCTGATGCATAGTTCACACACCTTAGTCTCTATAAGTCGCCTTGGATAAAGGCGTCTGCTAAATAAACTAATAATAATAGAACATAGCATGTACAACACAATTGTGTAACAGATCAACTATAATCAAAAAGTGCAGAGAGGTTGCACAGGTACCTCTTTTCTACAGTGTTTGAGAGACAACAGACAATGCCAGGTGTGAGGTGAGGCTGGCACCAGGGCAGGTGTATGTTCATTGTTCTGGGTAAATTCCTGCGAGGGGTAGTGGTTGCTGTCATGATGGGGGTTGCACAGACCTTGGTTCGCCAAACTTGCCGCTATTTATATATGTATTTATTTTGTGTTTCCACTTAGTGCACTCTGGATTTGAGTTTCGCCCCACAACGCTCTGCTTTCTTGCTCTCCCCAGTTCACGCCGCGGTTGTCAAAAAAATAAAATAAAATAAAATATTCACAGTTTTTAAGCTAATCATGGGTACAATCAAAATATGTATTTAATTAACAATAAAAACAAACAACAAAAAAACGGTGTGTTAAAGCGTGTTTGAAATTAAACCAATAACTAAGTGGTTTACAATAAAATAACTGGGAAAAACACAATCAAGGATAGTTTTTGTATAAAATGATTTCTGATAGCATTTTTTAAAAAATAATTCTCACCAATAAACTCAAATATTACACTTTTGTTTCTTTGACGTCCACCGGAGTCTGCACCTGTTTAACAAAGCAAAAAAGTTATTGTCAAAAGTTTACATAGCCCAATGTATGGATATTTGGGGTATGTACACTTTTGACGACAACTTAACAGTAAAATGTAGATATTTACAAATACTCCCTAATATAAACAGTTAATAAATTCAAATATTCAGGACGCTTGTGTCTCAAGTCGTTCTTTTTGTCGTTCTCTTTTTGTGGGTCATTTACATTTTTTCCAGCAGATTGTTCGTTAATGTTTGTTTAAATTCTTATTCACGAATGTAATGCTTCTCGTGTAAAGTATTTTAACGTATAACTTAAAAATAATAATAAAATTACAACTACCGTGTACAGTCGTTGCACTCTTCTGATTGAGAAATGACCCACACGTCTGCAGTTAGGAAGTGGCCTGACTCAGTAGCTCCCACATGTTTTATTATGATGCTATCACAGATGCAAGTTAACAGTAAATTATTCAGACAGGTTTTTTGTGAGAGCCTTGTTTATAACCGAGGATCAAATAAAAAAAATAAAAAAAATAAGCATATGTTTTCATTAACATTATTAGATTTTTTATTGGGAATTGTGGGTGATGCAGCCAGATTATATCATAATTACAAACATTCAAAGACCATATGTGTGGTGCCCTTGTACTTTAGAAAGAAGTAACAATAGTTTTATGTTCTTTGAAAATGTTATTATATTTTACATTAGACAACTAGTAAAATGACCCAAAACAAGATAGCGGACAAAACAATGTTATTGTTATTTACAATTAGTAAGGTTAAATAATACTTTGAATCCATTATCACCTGTTGAAAATAGACAATTCAGTGAAGTATATCTCTCATTCATAGCAAACAACACATCCCAAACATTTCTCAGATTATTCTAATGGAGATTCAATTTGATATACTATTATTATTTGTTTATTTAGTAGACGCCTTTATCCAAGGCGACTTACTGAGACTAGGGTGTGTGAACTATGCATCAGCTGCAGAGTCACTTACAAATACATCTCACCCAAAAGACGGAGCACAAGGAAGTTAAGTGAGGTGGGATTAGAACCAGGGACCTCCTGGTTACAAGCCTGTTTTTTTAACCACTGGACCACACAGCTGTCAGTTGTCAGTTGTCCACACTTCACTAAAACCAGGACCCAATACTGACAATAACATGGGCTAACAGTTTCTCCATAGATTTAGGTATTGTATATACAAGTATGCTTGTAACGTACAGTACAGTTGCAAATACAAATTAGAGTTAGCAGTATCATAAAAAATATACCAAATTAAGGATGTCTTTATGTAGTTGTATCACAACTGAATCTCTGTAACACAAAATTATTTAACTATTTAAAGTCAGTTTTTGTTGTTGCATGAACTGTACATTGCTGAAGAGCGAACTGTCCCCAGCAGCATCTCCTCCTTAACCTGCGAGAGTGCAAAGACCATCCATCCTCATAAGCATTCATTTCTAGTCCTGTCTCAGCTCCGGAATTCAAAATGGAAGGGATCTGGCAGGGGTCTGCATTTCACTGTCATCAAAGTAGGACTTTGAATTATCTTCCTAAAATGAACCATTGCCGTATTTTGAACCTACAAATGTGATTTGCTGTGACATCATAAATCAGATCAAAATGGGACCCCCACCTGAACAAAAAATGGCCTTGTCTTTTATTATGTAGTTTCAGGAGAGAATGTAAAATGATGCGAGCTCTTGTCAAAGGCATTGAAAGGGTTAAAGATTGTTTTGTTTTGTTTCTGAGCAATATAGTCTTGAAAAGAATATCTAAATACCGGTAAATGTATATTTGGTCCGATCCTTGTTGTAGTGAACAAATCCCTCTACAACAAGGTGGTGACAACTTTTAAAAGGGTTAGGAACCACTGCTCAATTGATATATCCAGATAAATACAAGCCTGAAATCTTTACTGTAAATAACCAAACACATGTTAACATTGTATACTGGGTGCCAAGTTGTCTAAGAAAACAAGTGTTTAAAAGTTTAAAAAAGTGACGTTTCAGAAGAAGTTGTCTTTTGATGCTTTTTAAATGATGCACAGAACTATCTTGCTATTTGACTGCTAGTATAAATTTACAGGGATATGCCTTAAAATGCAAACCATATTTATTTTATAAAAACCTAATTTTTTCATGTACAATTGATCATCTGTGTTTGAAAAAAAAAAAAAAGTATGTTATGGAAAACCAGAAATGGTACAGAAATGGATAAAATGTAACCATAGATCAGGGCTACTCAACTCTGTTCCTTCTGGTTTTTGTTCCAACTGTACCCTAAATTACTTAATTGGTCCAATTAATCAATTTAGTGTATAGTTAGAACAAAAACCAGGAGGGACAGAGGCCCTCCAGGACCAGGCTTGAGTCGTCCTGCCATAATGAAATTATTCATTTTAGATTAAGTTTAAATTGAGATTAGAGTTGAAGTTAACCAACTGTCTGGAACCAAGATACATTTTGCATAAATACACACTGTACCAGTGTTAGGGGTTGTTTATGTGGTTTGCTTATATTTCTGTCTTTTGCTTATATATGATTTGCTTATATTTCTTACAAAATCAAACACTGTAGACCTCAGGCCTATCATATAGGGCTACTTGGCAGCCATCTTGGAAATGTTTCAGTCACACTTTATATTAACCAGTCAGCAGTAACCACAAATTACAGAATACCTTATAACAATAACACTAGTAATTTCTAATAAAAATGAAAAGAGATGTCCTTTAAGCTGATTGCAACTCCTTAGAGCAGTGGTTCCCACCCCTGGTGATGGGGACCCCCTGTGTCTTCTTGTTTTCATTTCAACTGAGCTCTCAATTACTTAACTAGACCCTTAATTTAACTGATAATTTGCTTAATTAGACCTTTTAATTCTTTTCAGCTCTTAAAAAGTTAACGGTGTCCTATGTGTTCTGTGTTAAACACCTTTTAAAATTCGAACAGCACATTTCAATGTAGTTTTCCCATTAAAATGGTAAAATAATAAACATGATAATAATCCCTCTCTGAAGAGATACTATAGTTGGAAAATTCCATATGATATGAGAAAATTACTACATATAAAGAATTTTTCAGATTAAAAATGTAATGTGCTCAGTTTTCTCACTGATATGGAGAACAAGGTCTATATGTCAAACTATCAGTGTGACCTTTTACACTTGGAAAACATGATATCCATCTTGGCCATCATTTTTTTGGCTTTTTATGTAACCAATATTTGATATTAATTTCTACCTGCCACCAGAGGCCTCCCACTGCTGTGGGTTACCAGATTCAAGAGTTACTGGAAATCTCATGAATCAATAATACTTTAATTAGAAAGATGTTCTGACTTAATGTTGCTAATTATTTTCAACAGAGTAGCAATTTGCTACTCACAAAAGAACTTGTATCACCCACATTTTTTTAAATATATTGTTAAATGACAATAATTAAACAGTAATTGTGATGTTATTTCCATTTGATACAAATACAATTCAGATGGATAAATAACATTATTATTAGGGTCAAGATAAAAGCGCACTCTGGAGAGAAAGAGAGGTGTAACGAAGGTTTTGGAAACCAGATTTTGTTTTCTCAACTGTTATTCTGAGTTAGCAAGAGGTCATCTGTCCTGTTAAAATATTTTTAAAATTAGGAAAGAAAAAATCTGCTACCAATATAAAATAAAGAGCTACTTTACTACCCAAGTTAGTTATTTTATGGTATCACCCAAGCTGATGCTCAAAAGAAAAAACAAAAAACAAAAAACCTTCATTGCTGGGCAATGGAACTTGGCAGGTGAAGGTGCCAAATGATGGGCAACAACAACCACCACTGATCAAGGAGGGTTTCTCCACCACCTTGCTGTTGAAGTGTCATTGCTTTAACTGCCTAATAGGGACAGCATTTGCCTCAAGAACAGCTTGCATAGTTGAGAAACATGGAAAACATCATGGGACTATAGCTGCAATTGAACTTGACTGAGGGAATATTTTTAGTGATTTTATAACCTGGCTTGATGTAACCACAGAACAAAGAAACAACAAGTATTGTATTGAGTACAAGACATATTAGTAAATCATTGCACTTTAATCCTAGCTAAGCCCTCAAGGGCTATTGGCTATCAGAGGAAACATTTTAGCTTACCAAATGAATTTCCATGGCAATACAGTGGAACTAGAATGGCAATACTAATGGCAGCACAAGGACAGCTGCACTGGGAATCCATTGCAGTAACATGGTACTATATTAACACCAACATACTACAGTGGCAGCAACATATTTGTAACAAATTAATTGTGTTGTCAGTGCTGATTTACTAATAGTTTTGCACGCGTTTATTCAGGACATTACACAGGTACCATAATTGGTTACCAATAGTATTTTTCAGTAACATTTCTTAAAACATGCAAGATAGCTGAAGGTTCATATGTGGCCAGTTAATTCACAGCACGAGATAATAAGTGGTTGGTACTTCCTGTCTGAGCCAGGAAAGAGCTGTCAAACATAACATGCCAGACTTTTAAGAGTCACCTGCACATTACCATCGTACTGTAAATGCCTCCAATTAGATGCTTTGTAGATAAGGATGACAGTGATCAAACGGTTAAAGAGTTTGCAGTTTGCACATACTAGCCAGAATCTGTATCAGCTGATACAGTACATAGTCAAGGATGAAGGGGATCGAAATGGCGTTTGATTTCCTTTCTTTGTATTCTGTTGAATTAAAAAAAAAGATGAAAGTCAGCTAGTATCTGGAGCACAGAGCAAACCAATGCATGAAAATGCGCTACATTTTATTATAAGCTAGTCAACAGGTCTTTATGATATGAATTTGCAAAGCTGTATAATCAGTTTTCAAGGCTACAAGTTTTAGACACACCGCTACAGTATTTTAAAGGCAGCAGGCCAGCAAGGGGGTTGTTTGTATTCACTTGGTTTTGACCTCTAGCCATATCTTTGAAATCTTTAACAACACATGTCCTCTTCACACAGTGCACGTGTTGATTCAGACGAGGATAGCCACCAGTTCGTTTTAGCAACAGTCAGTGGATAAACCCGCCCACAATTCTCTGTGATTGGTTGCAAATATGAACGGTGACTGTTAAGTAATTGTCCAGATTTGCACGCGCTGTACAGTAGGGTGACCAGATAGCAAGAGTGAAAAATCGGGACACTTTCAGTTGGTGAGGGCAGGAAAGAAACCTCATGAACTACTGCACAATGCAAGCGACGCAAAATACGTATCTTTCTTCTGTTGATAGTTTTTTTGTATTCCTTTGCCTTTCAGTGTGCATTGCATTTAGGCAAAAACAAAAACTTAGAGAAATATAATTTTAAAAAATACTCCAAGGCGGTTAACTTTCTTGTTTACTGTTCAGATGACAACAATGTTTTAATCACCCTATCAGTGCATCTGTACTGGCGTTTTCTGTGACCTGCTGTACTGTACGTAGCAGGTGGGACAAAGTCAGTGCTTCATTGTTTTGATTTAGATTGCTAAAATCTAGTTTTCAGCACGTAAAATACCAAAAAGGCACGACAAAGCAAAACAGGCAAAGTATATTTCGGCTGAGGGTCATGTCAAGACATTTCCCAAATAAACTGTGCATGCAGATGGAGGTAATTGTTTTGCACATCTTGTAATGTGACAAAGAAAAAACGATCGATCGCTGTACCTTCAGAATCACACATTAAACAAAAGGCTACTACACAGGCTGCTGAACAGAACGTAAAACAAACAACAGCTTTCAGAAAACAAATTGGAAATTCAGCGCAGACAAAAAAAGTATTCCAGTGTTGATTGTACCCAAGTTAAATCAGCACTACAGGTACAATCAAGCACAGCTACCTCCGTTCAAACAACCTGCTGTTTACTTTTTAAACGCAGTTAGAATTTTAGACCCGAATAGGCACGTTTTCTTTGTTTTGACTCGGTACTGATAAAATAAATTCCTGGATGGGACAAATAACTTGACAACGAACGTGCTGCATATATGGACTTTATTAAATAATGCCAGATACCTTTGGGTAACCGAGTTTTGGGACTGTTCCTAATTGATGTCCACATCTGTATAACTTGGCAAAGCTTTGCCTTACACTTCCAACCAATTCAGTGTATGGGCAAATCCATACCAGACAGAGAATGTCGGCAGCAACTGTTGGGAGATGTTGCATGCTTGCCTTTTAACAAATGACAGTTTGTTAAAAGGCAAGCATGCAACATTTTTAGGCTTTTACAGTGCTCTGAAATAGGTGTATTTAATGTTTAAACAGGTACGCGAAATCCTAATTATAACCCTAATGACTTGACCATGGGCATATGATTGAATCCATTTCCCCCCCACTGCGTTTGGTACTGTCTTTTTTGCTTTTTAGTGACAGGCTCGTCAACAACAACAGCCTTCATAACACTTGGCCAGTAAAACCGGACGCACAGGCGCACTCCCCAAGAAAATCACATGACGCATACCGCATCATATGACTGCAGGTTAACTTGATTGGATAGCCTCATAGATGTAATGCAAACAACTCACTCAAACAACACGCCCTAAACAAAGTATGCTGTTGCACCGCGAGACAGTACAGCAGCCTCATATGCGAAATTTCCTAACGAGAAAATAAATTTTCACATTTTACGTCTGGATTTTCAACGTTTACTCTAAAAATCGGGACAAATGGCGTGCCGACAGTACCTCGATCGGGACGCGGGCCAAAGCCCCTATTAAGGGGACGATCCCGATTTTATCGGGACGCCTGGTCACCTTACTGTACAACCGTTTTTTTTAATGCTACTGGTCGTTCAACGTTCTCCAGTCATATCATGTATTGTAATACATTAGATATGGTAGAAACACAACAGCCTGCATGAAAATAAAATATTGTGTAATTTCTGTTACCAGCGCAACGATGCTCTGGCGAAAAAACGGGACGAAATGAGCGTCCCAAGAAAGGTTCTGGGGACACTGGGACCAGTGTTCCAAAAGTGGGACTGTCCCGTCCAAAACGGGACGTCTGAGTATCAGACTTTAAGAAATGTTAATTCCGACAGAATCCACACCAGATGTTATTTCATATGATGACCAGATGACATTCCAAATGTGTCATAGGTTAAGATACATATTTGAAACGTTAAGATACATATTTGAAAAGTTATCAACAAGTGATCTTCTGTTATGTTGTGGATTTTACAGTATATTGAGGATCTATTATGTTGACTAAAACAGCATAAATAATCAATCCATGGAGATGCTAAAAATGGCATTTTGATGTCCTCTGTATATTTTCATAAATCAAATTTAGGATGAGTTTACAAATATTTACAAAAAATATTTGGAAACAGTGTCATATTTATTTATTATTTACTGTATAAATTGTGAATTGCACTTCTAACAGTAGGCTATACTAAAACTACTGCGAGACTGTCCAGCTTACTTTGCAAGGTCAGTAACGAGTGCCTGAAAATATAAATACTGTCTGACAAATGAAACACCTGCAAATTGACAGATACTATTACATTATGGACCTCAAAGAATTCTGAACACAGGCTCACAAACACAAACACAATGAAAGCGGTTCCTAGCTATATCACTTTCCATGGCTCATTGAGGACAGTGGAACAAAAACATTTTTTAAACGTGTTATGTCGGCATCACGGAATACATTTCAAACACTTATGTCGACATCACACGTCAAATTATCTCTGGATCTCATTTTTTTTCCTTCTATGTTCTCAAGTAGCTATATAATGCCTACAGTAATGCATTCATTCATTAATGCTGTGAATAAAGTAAAAGGAAGATTCCAAGCAAATCTATGCTAACTCAAGACCTGTCACCTGTTTTATACACTTACGGTTGCATTTATATTGAATGGATTACACATTTGACCGTACATCATGCTTAGCACTTTCTGATAAAGTAGCGTCGGGATCGATTCAAAACTCAATGAACTGCAGTGTCAAAATGTTCAGTCCTTCTCAGCTGTACTCGACAGGAGCGCTGCTTTGTACAGCTCTGCTATAAAACGCTCAGCCCTCAGTGTCTGCGCACTAAGTGTGATGTGAATCTGCAAACAGAAGGGTAACACCGCACTGAGGAATTGTAGTACAGAGAGCATCTTCATTTGGAAATATGCAAAGCGCTCAAAAGCAAAACTCCCCACAGCCAAATCCGAGCAGATCAGGTAAGACTCGCACTTTCATTTATGTTCTTACTTTAAATTGTGTTTGGCAGCTACACAATTTCTGTACTGGTAGTTCTGTATACTGTAGCCACATACCTCTATGGAGTAGCTACAAGTACATTACAATACTTCATAGTGTAAGGTACTTTTTTCATTTGGAATATTTACTTTGAAAAATAGACTACTTTAAACAAATTAATTTAGTTCTGATAGTTTGGTTTGTTTTAACGTTGTTTATTTGATGGAAATCCACATTGAAATGAGTCACTTTAAAAGTAACAGGTAAAACCCCAAAACGAATGCCCAGCACCGTCGATACTTAGTTGAATAATTTGACTTGTTACTGATAGAAGCCTGTTCAGGTGTTTCGTTTTTTTGATTATTATTATTATTATTATTATTATTATTATTATTATTATTATTATTATTATTATTATTATTATTATTATTATTATTATTATTATTATTATTTTAAATTGAACGTTTGACATTGTATGCGTTTAATTTTAATTATGCTTATGGTTAATTTGAACATCATTTATCCTATCTGGACAAACCATAGCTACATTTTAGAGCAATATACAGTACCAGGGAATCAGCCAGGATTGGATCAAATCCACTTTCATAATGGAGAAGTATTAAACGATAGGACTTCTACGGAACATTTCTGTATTCATTATAAGGCTAGCTCATAGCTATAATAATAATAATAATAATAATAATAATAATAATAATAATAATAATAATAATAATAATTATTATTATTATTATTATTATTATTATTATTATTATTATTATTATTATTATTATTATACAAATCGTTGTGAAAACGTTAATAGTTGAATATTAAATACGTAAACAATTAACTCTGTAGGGATTTACCATTGCTATCACCGTCCTTTGTCCTCTATAAAAAAAGATGTAACGCCAAATGTACATTATTATTTATAAATATTATTATATTAACTATGTAATTCCCATTTCTGTATCACGTATGATACAATGCTTAGCCACCCCTCTATATTATTATTTTTTACATCCAGCCTCTCAAGACAGTATTGTTTATATGCAGTACATTATGTGTTGCAGGACAGAAATGGAATCTTACATAAATAAGGTAATTTCAAAAGTACTTGGGCAGTACAAGGTTAAACATACCGGCATATCATATTAAATATATGATGGAAATTAATCTTCTACTATTATTTCACACAGGCTAATGTTCTGTAAATGCATGGCATTATTAAAATATAATCTTAGGATGTTCTTCAATATAGTGCCTGTTTATAATTTAAAACAAACAAACCACTACATACATTACTATAAATGGCAGTGGACATTAATAGAATATTAGTTTCATAGCCATCCTAGGATAATATGGAAATGTGGATTTAACAATAGGGTACCCTACCACAGGATAACTCTGGCATTTCATGGACTGTGAGCTGTGTGAAGATTCTTAACTAGGTTTACCATTCATAGATGAACCACAATGCTTCATATGTTTATGGCATGAGATTTGTGTGAATGTCCAAAAGTATTTGGTACAATTATACAGATTTTAGGGTTGCATCAGAAATTAAACAGTTACCCTAAGCTTTTGATATTCATAGTTCTATGCAGCATATTCTAGTTTATATTTAATTGCATATTTTATTTAATAACTGTTAAATAAAGAAATTTACCCTTAATATCTGAATCATTTTTAATGCAACTGAATGTGAACATGGCAATTACCGGTTTCTTGGATAGATAATCAAGCTGGAATTCATATTTAAGATTTTTTTTTTTTAAATCTAGATTTCTGAACTAGATCTCGGCAATGCTGAAAAACTGAAAAGAACAGGAAGGAATAACAAAACCACCGGCTCAGCTGAAAAGTGATTCTCATTGTAGACATTTAAAATGTGGAATACAAAGATACAACTACTGTAGTTCACATGACACCTGAATCAATTCTATAAACTGACAGAACTATGAACTGAGAGGCTATAGTCTGCAGATCCTGGCACCTTACTTTACATGCAGCTTTCTGGTTTCTCTTAAAGTGTTTTTTCAAGATGTATTGGGTCTAAAAGGAAGACCTTACATCGAAATCCCAAGTTGTAGTGCTAAATGTCCATGTAAAGACTGCTATCCATTTGTCGAATGTTTTTTTTGTTTTAGATCTGATCAACAGGAGGAAGAAGAAAGCAACATGGCTTGTTGTCAGCTTGTTGCTTTTGTCCTTTCTGATTATTACGCTTGGAATTTTCGCTACGACGCGAACAGAAAGTGTTAGTGTAACTGGATATGGATCTGGGATTATTGTAAGTTCTCTTCTTTGTTTTATGTTTTTATTGTAGCCAGACACTGCCAACAACTTGAAACAAGCTTAAAAACACTAACGCCTCAAGCAAACCATAATAACACAAAGAAACAAATCATCAATCTTCTTCTTCTCTCGTATATACTTCATATTTTGTCTCCCTCTCTACACATCATTGATGCGTTAAAGCCACTCAACAGCTTCTTCATTGACACTGGCCAAGTCCTCATCTTGGATTTGTGGGCGTGCTACACATTCTAGGAGGTGGTGAGCTGTCTGCAGTGCATCACCACAGTTACACATTGGGCTGTCCTTCAAACCCATCTTATAGAGTGTGGCATTGAAGCGTCCAGCTCTAGAGCGAATCCTGTTTAGTTTAGTCCATAGGTTTCGGGGAAGCTTGTACCCAGGTGGATAAGATGTTGGGCTACCTAGAAAACGCTTGAGACAAGAATCAGCATCATCACATGTTTTGTGGTGTTTTTTCACGTGCCAATAGGGGGCTGCTCCCACTTCCACACTGTTGCAACAGTCCTTTTGCCTCCTGTCTGAAGGTGTTTCTTGACTTTAGCCTCTTATATATGGGTTGCTCCACAACTTCACGAAGCAGGTGCTCCTGGTTTTGTTGAGCACGCTTACCAAGATCAAGAGTTGTCTTCTGCCTTCTTAGTTGTGGAGGTAGTGTGCCTGATAGTATTGGCAGCATGTCGACAGGAGTGTATGTTACACACCCAGTAACTATTCTCATTGGTGAATTTAGGGCAACTTTGTTATTGTGGCTACTTCGCCCCCATTCTTGACAGCAGTATTCAGCAGATGCATATACTAGTGTGAGTGTTGATGTCCTCAAGGTAACGAAATTGGCTCCCCAAGTGGTTCCTGCCAATCGTCTCATATCACCAATGTGAGAGTTGACCTTCTTAGATGTTTTCAATAAGTGTTCTCTGCAGGTAAGACTCCTATCCAGATTTACTTCCAGGAACACTGGGTTGTCTGTGAAAGGAAGTTAATTTCCATTCAGGTCAATCAATGAAGTGCTAGTTTTGTTTAACCTAAGTAGCACAGAGCATTTTAATAAGTTCAAACTTCTAAAATGATAACTTTCCTCTTAGTATTACATTTTTATCTAAATATTAATTGTATTTCCTGGTTTACAGGAGCTACACATACATGGGAAGTGGTTCTGAATTTTGTATGCTGTTCTTGTGAAAGGCAGTCTGCTGTTTTTTTTTTTTTTAACATACTGCTAGAAACGTATGTCTACATGTGCAAAACGGTCACTGCATTGGGATTTAGTGAAAGACTGCAGACAGACAAATCCAGCATATAGATAAATGTGGATCAGATCAGTTTAAACTAACCACACCAATGCACATTCACATAAACAAGTTTTCTCAGTGCACCAACAATTCTGTGCGAATATTGAATCACCCTGTATATAGAATGTATTGCCATTCATATGTATGTACCTGTTTAACTCCTCCCATTTTTCCTATTACAGTTTGCTTTTGGATCATTTCTGGGAATTCTTGGACTGTTTCTTGAAGAAAACCGCAAGCAGCTGGTAAATTGGGCACAGCATTGTAGATGTATAGAACACTAGAACCTCTGAGTTATGAACACCTTGGAAATGGAGGTGTTTGTAAGTCTGAAAATGAGTTTTCAATGGTTTTATTAAATGTGTAAACCTGCTATTTACAGCCTTTATCTGCTGAATAATACAAGGATACAGCACAGCAATGCAATACTCATATTGTAATGGTTCTAAAGTCTTTAAACAGTACTATAAATGGAAAAAGGCTACATTTAAGTTACCGTTGAAATCATAACTGCAGCAAAAACACAGATTTAAATGTCCAGGAAAACCTGGGTTAACATAGTGCTGGTTTTTAAACAAAATGCATTCACGCAGCTTGCTCAGTCATTCAGCTTCCTTTGGCTTAAAAACTAAAATGTTCCTAGTAGAATTGCCTGTACTTGCTTCGAAATCTGCCTCGTCTCTGTATGGCTACTTTGTTGGTACAGTACGTTTGCCTTCTCCATGACCAACACGTTGCTTATAGGAGTGCCTATTTGGTTGCTTTCCACACATTGGTTAAGTGATTATATACTTCTGTCTGAAAGTGGGGTGTTTGGTAGACCGGTCAGTTTATAAGTTCGAGGTTCTACTGTAGTGCTACAGTAGATTATGAGCTTAAACATTTAAATATATTTTACATTTTATTGGGAAACAAAAATACTGAAAACAAAATCCTTTTTTTTAGAAATAAATGCTTTCAAGGGTTAAAGTTTGGTAACAAAGTTGGTGAATCATGTTATGCATGATAGATACTGATACACCCTTTACTGTACATGATACAAAATCAATAATACATTTCTGCGCAAGAGCAGTAGTTGTGATGTTACCTTGAGAATAACTGTGCTTGTCAGACTAAGATTTCAATTTAACCTGGAGGACGTCATTGATTTCTGACCTCTGTTGTGATCTTGAACCATGAAACCAGCCAGCAGGGATCCTTTTGGAAACCTGCAACTTCTTCATCACAGCCTTTCCATATGCGGCAAGTAATACCTGTTAGCAAGCTATCAACTTCTTGGAAGAGCACACTTAAAAGATATTTTAGGTACCACTTTATTTGAAGCAGAAAGCATATTTATTTTAGCTTGACCATATGTTAACTTAAAAACAAAGCAGTCTGAATTATGAAGAGATGTGTACATTTCTTGGAAACCTAGCCAAACTAAAGGAAACTTCTTCATGTACATAACTGCATTTATTTTGGCATTAGTAAATATCTTACTATTGTTTTACAGTTCTGGGAAACATAGGCATGAACCAGAGAAGTTCATATGAGTTTTAGCAGAATAAGTGTCTGCATTTCAGCTATAATTGCATGCAGGATTAGCTAGAGTAGAGTAACAATTTAATGTCCGCCAAGCACTGTTTTATTAAAATTTATACAAGAAAGGTAAAATAGACCACACAAAACAAAATGTAAGCAATTTGTTATTTAAAGCTATAGTGCTGTATACAAAAAGACAGCAAATATTTCCTGATACCTTCTAATAATGTGCTTCTTATTTCCTGATTTCCAGCTTGGTCCCATTCTGATAAATGAGGAAGCAAAACATGGTATAGTCCATAGGCTATAATGGTATAAAGAGTGCTTCAAATAACAAAAGTTATACAGGACAGTCAATCCCCATTTGAGGCTGATCTTATCACATCTCAGTAACGATTGAAAGTTAGGCCTTGTTGGTACATGTGAACTGGCTCCAAAGCAAAGCAGATGCTAGCGGGACACTGAACTACTAAGACTTGTTTAAGTGGTGGACATGAACGATCCCAATGCATTCTTTTGAAGAAGACTGGGGTGTTTAACCGTATTGTCCATGCTTAATCCCTAAACAGGTCAAAAATGGTTTACTTTTTTTCCCCAACTCAGACTTTTTCCAAATATGCAAGGCTCCAGTTCCCTCCCCAGATCACCCCTACATGAGAACATGTCCCCAGTAAAATTTTATCTGGTTAAATAAAGCATTTGATTGTTTGATCAAGAAAAAAAGGATCCCACACACTACAAATATAAAATGTGTGTACATTCTGTTTAGGTTGGCATGGGCCCCACAATCCACAAGGAGCAAGCAGCTACCAGTACTTCTTTCTGAAGTCACTTATTGCATTTTGAAACTGTCAAGATAAAACAGCTTGATGAACAACGCTTTTGAAAATCAAAAGTACATTAAAACTGGTGCCCAGGTCAGGTAAAGCTTTCAAGATTGAAGAAAGGTTAAAACCTATCCACCAGCTACCAGCCCCCCTGAAGCTTATAACACATGTAGTGTAATGTGCACTCCATGCCAGGAAAAGTGTTGTGTACGTACAGTACAAATTATTATTAATTCTCTCCATGAAATGTAATCTTTGAATTTTCCAAGGGTTGGAAATATAATATAATCTATTGGTGATGTTATACTTAGTAAGTCCTAAGTTTTCAGTTCCATTGTGTGATAACGCAGTCAGGACTGTTCTCAATAAATATCTGGAATATTTATACCCAGGTATTCCTGCAGTGCTGCCTTTGGATTTAAGATTAAATGAATTGGTTGAAAGTATATTGTGGGAATATAAGACTGAAAAATGCAGGTGGCTATTGGGATTTAGAGAGCCGATGATGAGAATCTTCATTTAGTAATGATTTAGCAATCAGCTACTGTTAGCTTGCAACTGTTATATGGAGCCATTATAAATATAATATAAGAGAACTATAGAAAAAATACTCTTATTGAATTATATTACAGTATATATCGCAGTCCTTGAATTTATGGATATAACTCGATTTAGATACCCCAGGGTGGCTGGTTTGCATTGCTTGTGTATGTAGAGTTCATTGCTGTGTACAAAATTTTCTTTAGTATTGTGCAAAAAAAACAATTTTAGGTTAGTAAAGCTCCTGACCAAGCTGAGAATTGTAGGAGTGATAAACCAGCTAATATCATGTAGCAGACCAAATAAACTCATTAAGTTCAGTTATTGTTTGAATTGGCAATACCTGTTATCGTCAAATATTTTGCTAAATGCCTTGAATATTTGTAATATTCCAAGGAGTGGGGGATAATGTTGTATAAATAATCTGATCAAAATACCCAAACTGGCAATTCAGGGTAGCGGTCCCCTTCCCATATAAAGAAGATGATGAGAGCCTCTATATAGAAAGTAATTCAGTAAAACCAAAAGTGTTTGGGTAAGACAGGTGATTCTGTCAAACTCCTTCTCTGTGCCCAGATACTAACAGTGATTTTATAAATGATGTTCTTTAATTATGTGATTAACCACAGTCCTCTCGTGGCCAGCATTTTAGTAAACACTTTATAATCTGGATTAATAAAGGTTATTGGTCATGTATAAAGTTTTTATTTTATCATATTATTTTACAACACAGATGACACGTCTTGCATCAGCCATTATCAAGGCTAATGCTGTGATAACCATGGGTAGGTGGTTGCAGTAATCTAGAGGTTTTTCACAGTGTTGTATAAAGCTCTGAAAATATATAGGGGTATAGGTTGATCAAATTAACACCTTAAACCCAAACCCAGTCTGTTCCCCAATGCCACCAAATTCAAGGGCTTCAGGTTTGGGGTTAAGAGTGGACTTTTTCTCTAGGTTGTTGCATTACTATAATCCTGCCAATGTTGAATGTAATAGTATTGCCTGGTCCAACCGTGTTTTAAGTAACTGAAACAGGATGCAATGCTTGCATAACTGCTAAATGAAACTCACCCACTATAAGCTCTGTTCACTCTGGTTATGGTGCTTATCAATAGACTTGGCTCTTTTTTTACTTTTATATTGCTATCAGTGTTGTAAAGCTGAATTAACATTTTATTATTATTATTATTATTTTCAAAAGCTTAAGTGTGAGACAAAGTGTAGAGTTTTACCAAATAAGCAAGAAATTATTCAGAACTAGATGCTCAATTTTCTTTCTTGCAGTTGTTTCTTTCTATACCAATTTTATTTTTTATTTTATTGACTCCAAATAGCTGAAGCAAAAGAGTTTACACACAGCAAATTGGGGCATGAGAAAAGGCAGGCAACCCAGACACTGTCTATTGGGTAAGGGTGGCAAAGTACTAGATGCCCTTTAACCAGAGTTTTATTCCTGTCTCCATGGATTCTGATAATGTTAGATTTTTCTTTCCATATCAGCATCATTGGGAGGGATAGATTTTTATTGTCTGATGACCTATCGCTCAGTTTATGTGACTGGGTCACAGTTGTCTAGTTGGAGACTTGTGTAATCATGTTGCAAATCATTACAAGTAAGTTTTACCTCATAACATTGAATGCCAGCCAAATAATGAGAGAGATGGGCTCTTCCAGTCGAACAAGCAGCAATTGGTCTACAACATCAATACATTTACACTGTCAATCATTTTCAGAACCAAACCGAAAGGCAAAGGTTTTGACGAGGTGTCCTTGTCAGTGTAATTAAGTGATTTGAAAATTGACAGATTGTAAAGTGCCACTGCTATACAGTGCTGCAGTAATTTCAGGATGCCTGCAAAACTTAAAGCATCTGAACATTGAAGGCTGTAACAATTTTCCGGGTCTGATTTCGCTTATACTGGACAGGACATCTACTGTAATACTGGCTTTGTACAGAAATACACAGAATACACAGACCATCGCATCTGCTGAAAATTAACAGCATCTAGGGTCCATCTGATCCTACTTGCAATGGTAATGGTTACAACAATGCCACAGAACACATATAATGGGTACATTTCTTTTATGTGTAAATAAACGATTGTGAGTTGTTTATTTAAATAGACTTAAAATGAGAAGAAAAGGTGTTTGTTTAGTCACCTGCTTTGATTAACCTAAAAATCTAGTCATTGAATACACAGAACAATGGCTGCTGTCTTTAAAACAGAAGCCAAACGGGAAGCCCTTTCAGATCTTTGAACCTGACCCCAGCTCTCCCATCACAGCCCAACTACTACTGGCCTGCATTCCATACCACTTGATTAATAAACAATATATTATATTAACAGAAGGTAACCATTTATCGTCTACCTAGTAGCCAGGATATGTTGTTGTTGTTGAAATGGTTAAAAAGGTTAAAATGGCTGAATGTCTAAATAACTATAAGGTATACTTGTATATATATATTAGTAAAAACCAGGGGCCAGGGTTTTCAAGATCTTGCTTTCATAATATTAATGCCATGGCAACCAAAGCAGGAATGGAGAGAGTGTTTACTGTATTGAGGCTATGTGAAAATATCTCAGTGCTTCATAACATTTACTTTGAAACGGTTATGTGTCAACTGAGTTGCATTTCTTTTTTATGTTTAGATTAATTCATGAAGAATTTAGCAGCTTGTCAGCAGACACATTCAAATTTCCATTCCTTGACAAAATGCCCTGCTGTACGTTATACACAAACTCAATAAGCTGTTAATTTCTCTTTTTACAGCTGATAGCAGGCATCGTGTTTCTTAGTCTTGGGATAATTGCCTCGTTCTTCTGCCTGGTAGTGGATGGAGTTTTCATTGTGCTGAACATTGTAAGTTAACTAAAGTTTTATTAAACATTTACTTGTGTTACAAATCTGTAGAAATAAAACTAGTATTGTGTTTCAGAGCGGGAGCCTGCATACAAAAGCTCCCATAAGCTTCATTATTTTGTGCTCAAGGAGAAAGGCTGAAAAAGTTGATCGCAAAGCATGTTTAAGCCTTTAATTGAACATTAAGGATAACTAAATGTTTTCACTGTGGATTTACAAGCATTAGTGAATTGTTTCCAGTATATGTGGATTATTGTATTTTGTGGATGCTTATGCCTTTTCATTCCCCACCATCTGAGATGTTGAAGATATTGCTGGAAGTACAGGCATTGGTCACTGAGGTCTGAATCAAATTCACTTCATAGACTTTGCTTCCAAGCTTTCAGCTCTCCTTTCCCACAAGTCTTGTAAAACAGAGAATTTCAGATTCCATAAGCTTGAACTGGCTGCATAGACTACTACTTATCAGCGCCAGGCAAGGGCAGGCAGGCAGGCAGGGAGACAGGCAGGGAGGCAGGGAGGCAGGCAAGCAGGCAGGGAAACTCTTCCAGCAGCTTTCATCAGTCCCAAAGAAGAAAACCATAAACATTTATATAAAACCCAAGTGATTCATGTAGAGCTTACTAAGTTACAAGTGCTAAGCGTCTACATGTTTGGATCAAGAGTTCAGGGAACATTTTAAGAAGTTATAAATTAAGTATCTGTTTGGATCATTTAACATGTCATGGATGTTAATTTACTATGAATCAAAATGTTACTGATCCACATTCAATGTTAATTTCATGCACTTATTCAAAATGGGCTCTTGATGTGATATATGCATCTAAATGTCTTATTTTTCCCTCTGAGAAACACAGTTTATATTAGCTGGGACATATGATTTGCAATGAGGACATCCTGGTTGGAAATTTACACTTGATACTCAGTGAGACAGCTTGTCCCCAAGGCCACACTATAAATCCATGGCTGGTTGGTATTGCAACCCTGGATGTCCAGTCTTCAAATTGCATTAATACATTTATACACACCTTTAATACATTTCAGACACTTGTCGTTCAGTTTATATCATTGTAGTATATTCTTTGATTAATAGTGTATGTTTGTTGGCACATTTTCTTCTCCCGGTCCTCAAATGAATGAATTATTTTAAGCTTCTTTGTCTAATGTCATGTTGTTTCACAGGACCTGAGACCTCTGCGCGCAGGAAGGTGTCAGTATTACACAAGCGGACATAGCTACTTATACGAGAATTACTTTGCTTCTGTAAGTCACAATTGTCTTAAAGGGCAAATAACTTCAAATGCCATTTAAATAGTTGTTGTATATATGGGACTGTGGCAAAGTGGCTAGTGAAGGGGTACAGGTGTAGCAGTGATGTGGAGCAGGAGTAAAAGACAAACAATGTTACTCGGTGAAAAAAACGTGCTTTTATTTGTAATCCCGGTCTGGCGACCGTCAAACAATAAATCCCCCGGCTATACACAGCAATGTGTAAAGCACGGGGAAAACGCAAGAAACACAGTCCTGAACACAAAACAATACACGGTCACCAGTCCGGGGTGAGTGCAGTCGTGCTGGTGCAGAGTGAAAACACAGGTAAGGGTGACGTTTAGTGCAGTGGTGCTCCGGATTTAGTGCTGACCTCTGCGACAGCTCCGGAGGTGTGCTTAACTGTCTGGTGGTGTAAGACAATGAACAGTTAGACAGACAGACACAAACAAAGACAATACTTCACACAGAAACGCTTCCTCAATCGCTTTCTGAGAGCTCCTCACTCAGTCCTTCTCTCTCCTTGCTCTACCCAAACGAAGGAAAAGATCAGCGTTACCCTGGCCCCTATATGTAGTCCCGTATGATTTCCAGGTAAACGGTTGCAGCTGCCTTATTACTTGCAGCTGCCCCTCGTTTACCTTTCACGTCAACACGGTCCTACAACAGAGTCTCGCTTCCTTCCAGGCTGACCCACTTCCCGGTCCCGGAAACGAACTGTCAGGCCAGCCCTTCCAGATACTTCTCCTCTCGTTCTTTAAGCCCTCACAGGTCGGGAGGGAGATTTACCACCAGAACTCATTATATTTCTGTCACATATCCCACCGCTCAGAGTGGAGCCGAAGGAACACTCGGCTAAATCTACCTTTCCCATTACTCCCCTCCCGGGAAAAATAATCCGCATTTTGGTGGTCTTTCCCTGCACGGTGTACCATATGGTACATGAAGGGCTGCAATGCCAGATACCACCGAGTTATCCGGGCATTGCTGTCCTTCATTGTGCTTAACCATGTGAGTGGGGCGTGGTCTGTGACCAGATCAAATGAGTGTCCCAGCAGGTAGTATCGTAAAGAGTGAGTAGCCCATTTAATGGCCAAACACTCCTTTTCGACTATGGAGTAGTTACGCCCCGAGGCAACATCTTTTTACTCATGTACACTATCGGGTGTTCTACTCCAGCTACCTTTTGGGACAAGACAGCACCCAAACCTACATCCGATGCGTCGGTGTGGAGGATGAATCTCTTGGTGAAATCTGGAGTAATAAGAGTGGGGGCCTGGCAAAGTCTACGTTTAATCGTATCAAACGCCCCTGACACTCAACTGACCATTTGATTAAATTTGGGGCACTCTTTTGGTGAGGTCCACTAACGGGTTAACCACTGTGGCGTACTCGGGGATGAAACGGCGGTAATAACCGGCTAAGCCCAGTAGTGACCTCACCTGAGTCTTGGTTTTGGGGATCGCTGCATCAACCAAAGCCTGGACTTTGGTGATCACAGGTCTCACTCTTCCATTTCCCATTATAAATCCCAGATATTGAGTTTCTTGTTTTGCAAACGCACATTTTCTCAAGTTAGCTGTCAGCCGGGCTGCCCTTAGAGACTGAAGAACGGCTGCAACCCTAGCCAAATGCTCTCGCCAGGTGGAGCTGTAAATCACCACGTCATCAATATACGCTGCTGCATATTCATGATGTGGGCGTAAAACCTGGTCCATCAGTCTCTGAAAGGCAGCGGCGCACCATGTAGCCCAAATGGCATGGTTTTAAAGTGGAACAGCCCTTCTGGTGTTGAAAATGCGGTTTTCTCTCTGGAGCTGCGGGTTAAAGGGATTTGCCAGTATCCCTTCGTCAGGTCCAGAGTGGAAATAAACCTCGCTTTTCCCAGTCTGTCTAAAAGTTCGTCGACCGAGGCATGGGATACGCATCGAACTTAGCAATAGCGTTTACCTTACGGAAATCAACGCAGAAGCGGTTGGTGCCGTCTTTCTTAGCCACTATGACAATCGGACTGCACCACTCGCTCCTGGAAGGTTCAATCACCCCAAGCTCGAGCATATCCCATACCTCTTTGCGAACGCCACTTCGTCGACTTTCTGGGATCCGCATGCGGTCTCTCTCGCACTGTGACACCTGGTGGAGAGATAATGTCATATTCAACTAAGTTCGTTCTGCCGGGCACGTCAGAAAAACATCGCTGAACTCCTCAATAAGCTTACGCAGCTCTCTTTGCTGATCTGGAACCAATTGTTCCCCATTGAAATCACTCTTGTGCGCGGGGTCTCTGGACAGGGGCCTAAATCATCCTCCATATTGCCTGGGGCTATAAACAAGACCTCCCTTGCCTGCCAGGGCTTTAACAAATTGACATGGTAAATTTCACGTTCATTCCGGCGATCGGGCTGTCTAATTTCATAATTTACTTTCCCTATAGCCCGAATCACCTCATCTGCCCCTGCCATTTAGCACACAGTTTTGATTCTGATGAGGGAAGTAGCAGCATTACCTTGTCCCCTGGTCGAAAGGTTCGAATCCGTGCATTTTGTTGTAATGCTGCTGCTGTTGGTGCTGAGCCGATCTGAGGTTGTCCTGGGCCAAGCGACCGACCAAATCCAGGCGATCTCTTAGTAGGAGCACATACTTCACTACATTTTGGACGAGCCTTTGTGCTCCTCCCACCCCTCCCTCAGCAGGTCAAGAATGCCGCGAGGCTGCCGGCCGTACAGGAGCTCAAAGGGGAGAACCCGTTGAACTCTGCGGCACTTCTCTCACTGCAAAGAGGAGGTAGGGAAGAAGCGATGCCCAATGTTTCTGCTCCTGTGTTACAAATCGCCTCAGCATCGACTTTAAAGTCTGATTAAAGCGTTCCACCAGACCGTCCGTTTGTGGATGGTAAACGGACGTCCTGATGGGACGTATTTTTAATATTTTATACACTTGCTGTAACGTGTTGGACAGAAAATTGGTTCCGTGATCGGTCAAAATCTCCTTGGGAATCCCTACTCTAGCCATAATCTGCGCTAACTCAGTGGCTATTGCAGCGGCACTAGTGGACCTCAATGGAACTGCCTCCGGGTATCGCGTTGCATAATCCACCACCACTAATATATGCGTATACCGGAGTCAGAAGGTAGCAAAGGGCCCACTATGTCCATTGCAATGCGCTCGAGCGGAGTGGAAATAATCGGCAGTGGGACCAAAGGGCGGGCGCACTCGACCCGGCGCTACTCGCTGGCAGTCTGGGCATGTGGCTACATATTTCGACACATCAGTATGAAGACCTAGCCAATAGAATCGAGCTAATATTCGTTCCCTCGTCTTTTCGGCTCCGAGGTGCCCCGCAAAGGGATATCATGCGCCAGCCTCATGACCTCGGGCCGACAAGGCGGGGAACCAACAATTGCGTTACAGGCTGTCCTGTGCCCGCGGCTAGGTTTACCCTATACAGTAATTGCCCCTTGATACTGAAATGTGGATATACTAGCGCCCCAGCGCCATCAACATCCTTACCTTCAATGGACGGACCTGTCCCCAAGCGTGCACCAGTGGCGGGTCGTTATGTTGGCCCCACACTAGGTCGCGCTTGAGTACCACGGGTCGGTACATTGAGAGGGGCTGGAATAACCTCTGCTCTAGTTGGCCCAGTAACCTCGCTCTCTCGGTCACACTGCGTTCCCACTCCCTTCGACTGGCGTTTGTTACCATTGCCGCACTCTCCCACCAGACCCCAGCCTTGTCTCAACAACGCTCCCTCCCATTTTGCGGTCCGTCTCTCCTTATTTGTTTTTCTAGGGCGGAAAAAGGAGAAAACATTTCAGTGTGAAAAGGAAACACATCACCAATTCGTTCCTTTTCTCTCTCTGCCACGTTCACGTGTGTGGCGAGACTGCCACTTTTGCACTAAATCTCTGAATTTTGGCCAGTCTCGGCCCAGAATAACTGGGTGTGGCAACCTTTCCGCCACCCGACTACAAGGTGACGTTTTATCGGTCCTACCGATAAATATACTTTTATTGTGGGGTATGTCGCCGTGTCTCCATGGATACAGGAGATGGCCACCTGACCTCGTGGCCGCCACGACACACCGCCCAGGAGAGCTGTCCTAATCAAGGTCTGCTCACACCCTGTGTCCACTAATGCGTGGGTTTTCACATTCCCTAAAACCACATTGATTAGACAAGGCCCCTCCCGACCATTTTCCCCACACTTACCAGTCTCAGGTGCCCAATTGCACGCGGCCACGTCACACTCCATGGCAGCGGGGCATGACCTGGCCAGATGTCCCGGCTGGTGGCACCTAAAACAGATAGGAGGGACAGAGGGGCATAGGGTGTAAATCTGTCCCGCTGCTGGTATGGCAGCGGGGCAGGGGCAGCACCTCTACCCCAGCTGGGGGCCAACCTTGGTCTCCATGGGGGAGGCAAGGGGCCCAATGGGGTCGGCTCTGGGAGGTCTGGGTCCTGGGAACACGGGTGGTGGGGGTGGTGGTGTTGGAGGAGAGGGAGAGAGAGGCGATTGCTCCGAAGGGCAGGGGTCGATAGGATCCCGATCCGGGCAGGCGTCAGGGAGTCCTCAAAATCTTCAGCCAATTTGACTGCCTCCTCCAGGGTGTCAGGGTTGTGGCGCCCGTATCCACGCCTGGGTTTGGCGCCGACCACATGGCAGAATTGCTCCACCACAATGGCTTCCCCATCTGTTGGGCGGTCTTCTTCCGGGGTCAGCCAATGCACCATGTGGTCGCACAACCGCTCTGCCACCACCCTGGGGCGGGTCTCCGGGGCTCTCGGAACTCCCTAAATCTCGCCCGGTGGGTCTCCGTGAGTGATATTCAAGCGGCGGAGGATAGCCTGCTTGACCAGGTCGTAGTCGGTGGCGTGATGGTCGCTCATCGCCTGGTGCGCTGCCTGAGCCTCCCGATCAGGCAGGGACCCAGCTGGCTGGCCCAGAACTCCAGCGGCCAAGCCGCCCGCGGTGGCCAGCCGCTCGAGCGCCACCAAATCGCCTCGGGTCATCCTCCGCCGACATTTTCATCGCCCGTGCCTTCGGGGCGACATCAACGGTATTGTGGTAGGGGCTGTTGCTGCGGCAGCGGCCAGCCCTACCCGTTCAATGGCGCCGTGTAGCGCTCCTCCCTCCTTCTCTCCTCTGCGTCCCGTCTGCTCTCCAGCGCCTGCAGCAGCTCCGCCAGTGTGTTGCGGTCCATGATCCCGTGTTCTGACACCACGTGTGGCAAAGTGGCTAGTGAAGGGGTACAGGTGTAGCAGTGATGTGGAGCAGGAGTAAAGACAAACAATGTTACTCGGTGAAAAAGCGTGCTTTTATTTGTAATCCCGGTCTGGCGACCGTCAAACAATAAATCCCCGGCTATACACAGCAATGTGTAAAGCACGGGAAAACGCATAAAACACAGTCCTGAACACAAAACAATACACGGTCACCAGTCCGGGGTGAGTGCAGTCGTGCTGGTGCAGAGTGAAAACACAGGTAAGGGTGACGTTTAGTGCAGTGGTGCTCGGATTTAGTGCTGACCTCTGCGACAGCTCGGAGGTGTGCTTAACTGTCTGGTGGTGTAAGACAATGAACAGTTAGACAGACAGACACAAACAAAGACAATACTTCACACAGAAACGCTTCCTCAATCGCTTTCTGAGAGCTCCTCTCTCAGTCCTTCTCTCTCCTTGCTCTACCCAAGCGAAGGAAAAGATCAGCGTTACCCTGGCCCTATATGTAGTCCCGTATGATTTCCAGGTAAGCGGTTGCAGCTGCCTTATTACTTGCAGCTGCCCTCGTTTACCTTTCACGTCAACACGGTCCTACAACAGAGTCTCGCTTCCTTCCAGGCTGACCCACTTCCGGTCCCGAAACGAACTGTCAGGCCAGCCCTTCCAGATACTTCTCCTCTCGTTCTTTAGCGCCCTCACAGGTCGGGAGGGAGATTTACCACCAGAACTCATTATATTTCTGTCACAGGGACAAATATCTGAAATACATGCATCTAATGCAGCCATGCTTTTTCATCTGAATTTCAGTATTTGCCCTATTCCCAACTACTCATGTAAACCTCAATGAAGAGCTAGCAAGATGTGGCTCATACCAAATTAGATTTAGTCATGCTAAATTCTAATCTTAGAGGGGTGCTGTACTGGAATTAATAGCTTTCTATTACACCATTTACTGTAGCTCTACCCACTGCAAAGAGGAAGATAATTAACATGTGTTTGTTTGGCTGGTATCCCGGCACCTTATACCATATTATTAAACTTTTTTAAATCATACAGTTTGTATCATTTAACAAAGGTCTGAGCTGGTTAACTATTTTAAAGGCTTGTGTAAAGAACTAAACATGGTCTGTGTGCCAGTATGTGTGAGTAGAAATACCACAATCTTGAATAAGTAGAATTATGGTAAGAATATGTATCGCACAGGAGGTAAAAACATGAAATAATGTGTTTTGTTTTAAATACTGTATTAGTCTGCTTGGTAACACTTAAATACTACCATACAATTTCAGTACACTTTATTCCTAACTCCTTCTACTTTTGTACAGCAGACCATTTTTCCTCTCACAAAATTACTCAAATTGCATTTCAGCCTGAACACCGTGACATCAGTTTCAATATGCTCTCTTATGTGTGTGTGTGTGTTTGAATTTTGCAGGTACCTTGTCAAGGGTTGACAGAATCATGCAGCCTCAAAGTGCGGAGCGGCACATGCTATTGCTGTGACCTGTATGACTGTGCCAAGTAAGCACGACACCGTCGATCTTTTGTATACATTGTGGCAAAGTGGTTTGCAGTGCACAAGTGTAGAGGTGATGCAGTGCTCAGTAATAACATACACAAGACAGTTCACGGTGAAAAGCAGCTCTTTTATTTGGCTGGGTCGCTTGTTTTTCAACTACAAATAATAATACCTGGCTCTGCACAACAATGTGTATCGCGCAGGTAAACCACAGGGTTCAGTCCCGAAATAATAATAGACACTAAACAAGACACACACAAACACAACACGGTCAGAGTGAGTGCTCTTAGTGAAAGTGGTGATTTGCAGGTTTATACGTGCACAATGGTGAAGTGTAGTCCGGGTTTAATTGCTGGCTGTTTAGCTACAGCTCCCGAATATTAACCTTCTATAAACGACAAACGTAACAGTTTAATAGAGAAACAAAACAACACACACCAACTCACGGTTTCTTTATAACACAGTACTCCTTCACTGGTTCTTTCGTAACCATAACAAAGGAACAGATTGCTTCGCCACATCCCCTGATATACCGTCAGTCATGCCCCCTTCGGTACCGAGTGCAATCACGTATCCTCCAATCGTTGTCTGACACATCGCCTACCGCATTAAAGCGATGACTTCTGGTATTGTGACTCTGCCTCCTTTCTGGATGGCCGACTTCTGACTGACCCTGGAATGACCTGACAAACCATCCGGGGCACACTGTTCCTGTTATACCGCGCCCTCACAGGTCAGGAGGGAGATTGTTGACTAGGATTCATTCGCTCTCTGTCACAACATACAAAAGATATTCACTTCTGGAAGCCGCGTTGTAACTCCATTAGTGAGAAAAATAAATATTGTTGACATACCAGTACTGACGGGTGCTGTTTGTCCTTTCTTTTAAGTGATTTCCATTGTCTTAATTTCAAACCTCAAGGTGAAACCTATTTTAAGAAGATAAAACAAAGCTTTCACCATAAAACTTTCTTAAATGTCATTTGTAACTCTGTACAAAGTATTTTCTATTCTTCATTCTCAAAACCCAGACCCCGATTCCACACATAGTGGTTAAATGGTTCTTTTATGTACTCACACAGAGTTGTTTGGCAAGCATCGTCCCACGGTGCACCACTTTCTGACACATCAGGCTTGAGAGTTTGTCATCAGTTCCCTTTTAACGCTCTGACCACCAGCCGGTCAAGGAGCCACAGCCAGCCAACCTTCGAATGCCATTTGCTGTCAACACATGCAGCCGGCAGCACATCTCTGCAGTGTCTGGCTTCCTTTTATTTTAAAGGGAAACCCATTCAAATAGACGAACACACTATTTACGCATGCAGGGCCTGAGCCCTGCCACAATAACCCATGTACTTTAACAACCAATTGTGTGAGAAATATTGAGGAAGATATAGCCTACATATTTTATGTGTGAGGCATTTATAATGGCCCTGTTGATATTAGTTTTCTTGCTTTATAATAATTGTTTACCAGTCCTTCGTTTGTCTTGGATTTGTTTATTTTTGTAACTAAAATTATATACAGCCACCAGACTGAGAGGGCAGGATGAAGTCATTTTCATATGAGAAAAGTTATATGAGGAAAGTATATTATACGGTATTACTTTCAGATGGTTAGGCTAACATAATAATTAGAAAATTGATTAGGGGACAGCAGCCTTTTGATCGAGCAAATTTCAAGGTTACATTCCTTTCTACTACTTACCCCCACAGGCCTGCATGCAGTTCAAAATCGAGTTGCCACATTTTGGGGGCTTATCTGTAAAAGCCAATATCATCTGATTAAATCAAGTTCCCTTATAAAAGCTTACCATATTATACCATTTCAAAGCAAGGCATATTGGAAGTATAGTGAAGCACAGGTAAGGACTGTAAAGCAGAGAAAGATATGGTGAAGCATATTAAAAACCATGGTAATCTATTAAAAATAGCTTAATATAAGCAATGGAGAAATGAGGTAAACCTGCAAAATTATTGTGAACATTTACCATTGCATTGTATTACAGTGTCTTCAGTGAGCTTGGTTTAGTGTTTGTTAAATCAGTAAAGTATTGCAAATTCTTGTTGCGTATTGGAGGTTTTTACATCACATGAATATTGTATGATCAGTAGACCTGGTGTGATTCAGAACCTACAACACAAAACTAGCCTAGATTGCAGTTCCATGTCAAATGTTATGTATCCATTTTATATCAGGGCAGCAAGGTAAACGGTAGTAGGGAAGTGGTGGCGATGGAACTTGGAGCCTGAAACACAAATAATATATGAGGCCTCTTGAATCTTCAAAGGCTTTTGAAAAAAAAAAGCAGAAACTGTGATGCAAATGTATTTTAAACTAGGAGTAACATTTAATATATTTTCACAGTGGGGGATACTTGAATAATCACTATGAGTACGTGGGTGTGAGAAGCTGCCAGGAAGTCCTATCCCTGTATGTGATGATCTGGCTGTTGACAGCCCTGAACCTCTCAGCTTTCTTCCTTGGGATTCTGGCTACAGCTGTGCTTGGCAGTATTAAAGATGTGGTAAGAAAGGTTGATTCTGGTGCATAATATTGTCATTATATCATCAGATAACATGTGTTTCCAAGATGTTTTCTTGAAAAATGAGCAGTTAACAAATGGATTTTTTTGTCTTCGGTGTTGTATGTTCAGCAAAGATTTGTTTTAA
The DNA here is from genome assembly GCA_030684275.1 of Acipenser oxyrinchus oxyrinchus. Classification (NCBI taxonomy): domain Eukaryota; kingdom Metazoa; phylum Chordata; class Actinopteri; order Acipenseriformes; family Acipenseridae; genus Acipenser; species Acipenser oxyrinchus. The sequence goes on from CM060262.1 coordinate 8,390,925, forward strand.
ATTATAATCTATGATCACAATAATAATAATAATAAAATGTTGAACACAAGTAATGCTGTTGAAATATGCTTGGTTTAAACTTTATAGCATCTTGTTTTGCTTACAGTATATACCCTGTTTACACCATCTGCTCACCCACGACCTGTCACGCAGAATCGATGGAAGGAAACACTTTCAACACTAATTTAAAATATACAGCTATGGCCAAAGTTACGTATTGAACATTGAATTACGTACCGCTTTGTAGTTTTCCATATACTTAACGAAAAACGGACAAATGTGCCATATCATTTAGTAGTTTCTTTGATTACATGATGTTAAATAAAAGATCTAAATTATGTTCATATAGTTTTTTGTTTTTCTTTAATCCTAGTTTTTTGTTTTTGTCTCAATCCTGAAATTCTAGGTGATGCAAAACTTTTGGCCATAGCTGTATATCTATTTTGACATACAAAACTATTTGGCATGATCTGTAATACTTTTTCTGTTTCTTTGATAGAAGGGATCTGCTGTAAGTCCTGAGTTAAACACTCAGCTTCTAGCTCCAACTAATTACAGACACAGTTGCATTCAACACAAGGAGCTCAATGGTGCATTGTCACCTACTGCCCCTCTTCTGCAACAGGATCCAGGAGCCAGTTCATTGTATCCGGTTAGTTGTTTCACACAGTAATCCTTCAGAGAGATGATAAAGTTTGGAAAAATGAAATGCTCATCAGCAAAGCACTATTGTTACGCTAATGACAGGATAGAAAACACTTTGAAAGCCTTGCCAAAGAGCAGTGCTAATGCAATCATTTCTGCGAGGCATATTGATTTTTAAAAGTTTGCCTTGTCTTGCTAACTGTTTCCAATACTCTGCTTTGCATTTTAATGGTATGTCCTCTTCTCTCAAATGAACTTTGCAACACAATTTGTATTCATTGGCTATACCTGCGATTCCTATTCAGCCTTGCGCTTGGTCCTCTGTGCTAGTTTTGACTTATCTGACTTGCACAGTCTTTACCATTTAAACATCTCCAAAGCCTAAGGAGGCAAAATGGTTAATATATTTATATATTACTCAATGGTAGCAGCCTGCTAGACACGTATTCATATCTGTAAACGTTTTTATTATTTCAACTGTGCTCTGCAAAGTGGCAGGAATAATTAACAATCAAAGCTTTGGATCTTCAAAACATGCTTTTGAAATGTGTATATCTCTATAATAATTTAAAAGATCTTATGGTGATAAAAAGTTTCATTGCCTCATGAATGATCTGCACATAAATTAGAACATTTGTCAAGATAGTCATAAGCCTTCCATTTGTCAAGCTCTGCATAGATATACTGTATGGTATATTTATTAAGAGTTCCGTTTTTTTTTTTTGGACAAGAATATAGAAAGTGATAATTGCAAGTAACGTTATTTATAACTAGTGATTATTTGGTGTGATTTGTTATTGTTTTGTTTTTTGTTTTTCTTCAGAACCCATCAGTCCATTTCACATCGCCAGTCCTCACAGAACTGATACCTGCCAGTCATCCAGATACCTGCAACCCCCCTCTGTTTGCACCCCTTTATAATCTTCTGCCTCACAAAACAGCAGCAGGATATTCAGTGTGAGGTTGTCATTACCTCAAGCAGTTTTTTTAATAATGATTTTGTAAGCCAGAATGTAAAATTGCTTTTTTTTTTTTACATAAATCAGAAAAGTGCATTATGTATCATGCAAGCAGTAAGATTAATACATAAGATTACCTGTATGAGATTTTTTGCTTTATGCTTTATTTCTAGTTTAGTAGTGAAAGTTATATAATTTGTAGGGGACTGGGTGTTCTAGTGGACTCATTTATTTGCAGTGCTGTGCAAAACCAAAAATACTTCCCATTTAATACAAATTGTATTCAAGACCATACCCTCTAGGAGATTTGAACATGTTCCTCTATAGAAACTGTTTCAAAACATACTCTTGCCAATAACGATAGGACTGCTGTTGAGAGCTGCTGTTCTAAATTTCTATGTAGCATCATGATATGGCACATTCTATTAAGCACTTGCTTGTTATAAAACATGTATTTAGATGCATGTATTCAGTTGTGAATCACAGCACCTAAGAAAGGATAAAGCAAAGTGTGTAAAAAAAAAGTTTGTAAATATCTAAATAGATTTTAAAATGTGCTTTTATATGCTATATTCATAAATGCCAGCATGTTTTAGAAATGTGCTCTATTTTTTGCAAAAATGACATGATTTAAATATTTTATGTTATCAAAGAAACTACAGATTGGGTTCTGTTGCAGAAGAGGGGCAGTCGGTGACGACACACCATTGTTCTGAATGTAACTGTGTCTCTAGTTAGTTGGAGCTAGAAGCTGGGTGTTTAACTCAGGGCTTACAGCAGACCCCTTCTATCAAAGAAAAAGAAAAAAAAAGAATTGCAGAACATGCCAAATATTTTTGTATTTCAAAATAAACACATAGCTATGACCAAAAGTTTAGCATCACCTAGAATATTAGGATTGAGACAAAAAACAAACAAACTATATGAACAGAATTTAAATCTTTTATTTAACATCGTGTAATCAAAGAAACTACTAAATGATATCGCAAGTGTCTACCGAAATCCAGAATAAGAGTACAGTATCACATTTCAAAATGTCACATATTTTAATTCAATCAGTTTTTTGTTATGGAAGTATATGGAAAACTACAAAGCTGTATGTAATTCAAAATGTTAATGTAACATTATTCAGCAGATTTAATTCGACTTCATGAAGCAAAAATAGTTAATTCTATGATGCACAACTTTTGGCACAGCTGTAGTCTCCAAAGTACTAAAACTTAAATAGTTATGCTTGGCAGATGATTTTCATTTCAAATCATGTTGCTGCCAAATCCCACAGTTAACTTCCTGTTAGTATTAGAGATATTAACTATGTCTTACACTCTTACAATACCCTTGCTGGTTGCTTTCAAAAGGCAAAATCCCAAGCTAGTGTGGCGTCTGCCGTGGGTAGAGCAGGGGGAATTTAAAGTTGAATAACCTTATTTCAAATGTAGTCAAATACACCCGAAAAACTATGCCACCCATTGTTTATATAGAGGCTGGAGCACCACAGGACTCTAATTTAGAATTAAAAGAGAAGTAAGTGTTAGGTTTCTATAGATTAACAGGTGAGGTTGAAGTTCAAAAAGAAACACCAAGTATTCAGGGTCTGTAGAGAAGTTAAAAACTATACACAGACAACCATCCCACGGAGAGCATGGAAAAGGACACATAGGAAATGTGATAACTACACAAAGAAATTTGAAACTAAAAGGGAAACGAATATGAAACAACAAAAAACACCAAGTGCAAAATAAATAAATGCACAAAATAAAATGTGCAAACAAATATCGAATCCCCAAATCAACTCAAACGACGTGACTAATTCCTGCGTCTACACAGTCCATGCAGGCTGTGGTCCTGCGTCTACACAGTCCATGCAGGCTGTGGTGGGGTTGTACTTTGTTATTAAATTACAGTGCAAAAGGCACATTCAATAATTAATAACGCTAAACAAAACACAAGGTGTATAAAATAATAAAAGGAAAGAGAAATGATATTCCAGAAATAAATTGATTTAAATAAAGAGGAAGGTCAGTAATCATAAATAAATAATAACCAAATAAATAGTCAATAAAGAGAAGAGGATTGGTAAGCATAAAGAAGCAAATAGACAGTAACTAAACAACAGTAAACAGTAAATTGGTAATAAACAGTATTCGGCACTCATGTCCTCGGTCAGACTGCTGTGTTCATAAACCATACAGCTCCCCACAGATTGCCCTACAATACCTAATGTAAGCTGTTAATATGCATACAAGTTGGAGAAGTCTCACACAGTTCACCCTATATTGGTTTGCAGTTTGTATTTGAAAATGACCCTGGAAGACAAGACGACAGGCCCAGCATTCTCCATGTCTAACCTGGCTAGCGTTTTCATTTTTATAGAGCTTCTTAATTAGTGATAATTGGGTATAACTGCAGGCCGGCAGTGTCTTTGTGAGAGGACCGTCTCTGTGGGAGGCCTTGCGCGTGCAGCTTCCAAAACATCATCACTACCTACACTTAGTTGTAATAAGCAACAATGTAGCAAGCTAAAGCAACAACGAAGCAAAGTGTTACTTTCAATTCCATCTCGTCTTTAATCTCTTTTATGTTCTACATATTACAGCACATACTGAATTGTGATCAAATGTGCAGCATTTCTGAAGGAAGAGTTTGTATGTACAATAAATACAAAATGCCTTTTTGTAATTCAGATTTATTAGATACTAGCTGAAGTACCCAGCATTGCCCGGGGAAATTCAATATTTCAATATTTCATGCATGACAAATTGGGGAACGGTAGCCTTATGGTTTGCTTTAAGTTACCGATCTTGGGTGTTGCACAATGCGCTCGGACCCCTTTCCCTTTTTTTAACTTTATTTTTTGGGGGGTTTTGCCATTTTTACATTTTTAAAATTTTAGTTCTTTTTTAAAAAATTTTTAAAACTTTTTGGTTTCTTTAATTTGAGATATATGGCTACTGTAGTGATCCAGCAATGGGGTTACTAAATAAAGTACCCCGGGGGTCAAAATTTTGGATCCAAACATAGCCCTCGACCTTCCCCTGGATGAAAGAGAAGGCCATGCAAAGTTTGGTTGCACTGGCTCCTGCAGGGTCTGAATGCATAAAGGAACAGACAGACAGACAAACTTTCTTCTTTATATATTAAGATTAAAAAAAGTTGAATACATTCCAACATATTTATAATAAAGAAGTTGTATTTTATATATTTTTGAATCTGTTAGAAATGTGCACAAACAAAAATGGTTTTCATTTTGAAATGGCTTTCTTGAAGATCTTTGTGCCAATGTCATAACCAGTGGACATTTCTATTTTTGTATAGGACTATAATGCATGTTTCTGTTTCTGTTGGTTATGTTATTATACAAATATAATATAACCCTATATATCCATAACTTAATTAAATGCTTGATAATACAATCTAAATCTAAATACACTTTAGTAATGCTTTATAAGTTAACACTGTGCAGTATTCCTAACACCTTCAGTGAGGCTACATAACGGTGTAGTATTACTGTGTATTATAGCAATAATGTAGTGTTCTTTTCAAATAAATCATTACCAGAAGTGTTGTCTGTCATGCTAAAAAATGTGTTTTAGTTTTAGTTTTACGCAAAATAATAACAATAAAAACATTTGTTTTAGCATTCACTTAAAGTAAAGTCAAACATCTCTGTTTGGGGTGAAATCACAGTATAATTTTAAGCTTCAATAGTTCTTCCAAAACCTTTTGAGGTAGGAGTTACTATAGATGGTAAACTACTCAAAGTTGAAATATTCTGTATAGTAGTGCATCTTAACTTTTTTCATGCAAAGTACATTTAAGCAGTAATTTAAGTTACATGTGTGGTCTGGGTAAATTAGTAGTGTCAGTATGAAGTAGCAACTATAGCTGCAGTGTGTACATGATCATATTAAAGTGAGCAATTTCAAAAAAGGAAAATGTAGTATGTTGTGATTTTACTAAGTGGACCTGGTTTCATCTCGTCCTATTTTATTTTTAGAATAGTAAGTGATGCTAATGGAAATTCAATGATGATCTCAGCGTTAAAAGGCTGTGTTAGTTGGATCAACTGCAGTTTAATATTGAATCCCCAGCGTGTCTAATGTCCTAATGTGTAATAAATAGTGCTTTCACTTTCCAACTCCGCGTTGCAGATTAGCGGGACAGCTATGGGACCGAATGCCACCGTATTTGTTCTTTGCTGTGTCAACATCCACACGATTGCCTTGTATCTTTACTCGCATGCAGCCATGATAATATGAGTTCACTGCAGCAGGATCCCAATCTATAAGAAATCAAAACATTAAGTTAATCCGTTGCACTGTTTTCCGTTACCAGTACCATACTTAACAGAGGTTTTACAAAAAAATGTAATCACCAGTCATAAAGCTAAACTGAAACCACAGGCTGCTGGGTCTGCAGTCTCAATGGCAATGGCACATATGGCCAATGGGGACACCACCATTTTCCGAGAAATGTTTCACTAGGAAGGGGGCTCCCGAGTGGCACATCCAGTAAAGGCGCTCGCGTGGAGTGCAGGATGCACCCTATAGCCTGGGGATCACAGGTTGAATCCAGGGTATGTCATTGCCGACCATTACCGAGAGGTTCCTAGGGGCGGCACATTGGCCGAAAGTGCCACCCGGGGTAGGGAGGGATTAGGTTGGCAGGGGAATCCATGGTTCACCACGCGCCAGCGACACCTGTGGCTGATAGGGCATCTGCAGGTCTGCAGTGGAGCCATTTGCCGGGGGGTTGCAGCGGTGAACCAGGATAAAAATAATAATTGGGCATTCCAAATTGGGTAAAAAAAAAAAAGAAAGAAAGAAATGTTCCACTAGGCTAGGGCAACATGCTGTCCCAGGGTCAGCCTGGTGACTGCCAGCAGATAGATGGCTTCATCTATGGGATTTCACTTCCCAAGTTTGATTCATTCTGAAGACGCCTACTTCTCTTCTATAATGCTACCTTATCCACAAGATTTCCTCATGTATGGAGAGCCCTACTGCTTTCAGTTACCTGGTAATCCCCCAAGGTAGACTGTGGTGCCTGGTTGGTCCCACATAGCCTGCAGAGCTTCAAAGTCATCAGCAACATTCCAAATGACTTCATCTTCCAGTGATTTGAACACTAGCCGTTTGTTTGCTAGGATCAGCTGCTGAACCTGGAACTCACCAGAACAAAGTTCTGGCGGGAATCTCAGAGAACCCAGGTCCTTGCCAGCGAAAGTCAGAGTGAATGCCTGAAAAAATACATTTTTTTTTTTTTTAGAGCTGCAAATTAAAAAAAAAAAAAAAAGTCTACACTTGATATAGAACATGCCCCGTTGTGGATTGAGAAGATTGTTTGTCAGATTGGTATAATTACTTACTGTTCTTTGTGCTCTGGTGGACTTTAATCATTTACAGTAATAGATCTTGAGAATTTACTGATCATTTCTTAAAACAGCTGAGAGACTGATTGAAGACCGCTTTCTAAACATCAATGCGTTTCATTTTTAAAGTAGTACCTTAACATGACGACACAATACCTACATTTAAAAGGTGTGACTCACAAATTCACAAATTCAACACCTGCCCTGCTTACTAAAACTTAACATATAATCCACACAGTTTTACAAGTTTCTTTAGTCAGCAGCCTGTTCATTATGGTTTATTTTAAAAGGGTATACATTAACGCAATGCTTAACACACCTCGAGGTCAATAACATTTTACCAGGAGGTCAGTTTAGCGACAGGACAAAGGTATGTAAAGGTATAGTTTTCCTCTGGTATTCGATAAGTATTTACACCAAAATGAATTGGGGTGTAGGGATTGACATTACCTGCTGTGTATCATTCAATGCAATAGAAAATGACAAGTTGTTTTTTAAATCCAAAATGGCAAACAAAATTCCATTGGCAACAACAGGTCTCAAAGACAGCTCCACGGTCAGATTCCAGTTTTCAGTTTCTTTCATGCTTAAATTATCAATGAACACTGCAAACAGAATAATATATAATCAGCTTGGTACATACAGTAAAATAGCCATACAGAATACTGCTCTTTGGTTGACTGAGCAGACAAATGTTTTGGTTTGTGTCTTTTTTTACTGAACGCCACCTGCAATGACTGCGGAACTTGATTGTCTTTAATCACAACAGCAGAAAAAAATATAAGAGGATAAATAATATAGCAACTGTAGGTAGTCGAATGAGAAACCTGCTTGTCCTTATCAGAGGCAATCATAGGGTGAGATATCCAGGAAGTCAACCAACAAGATGAATGCTTTTACAGTATCTCAGGATGCGTTTGAGGCCTATTGTATAAAGGACTTCAGATTTTAAGATTGTTGAGCAATAGGAATGTTGGCCTCTGTAATTTATAAAAAGGACATGAACCTTACAATGCGATTCGAACTGAGCTGCTCCATATCCAGGGAAATAGGATCCTGGTACAACACTCTTCCAGCACCTTTGGCTTTCAGAAGATTCGATGAGCCGGTTTAGAACGGGGGTCTCCTGTCTGACCCAATCCCAGTTACGGAGACAGCCATCCAGAGGAGGGTTCAGCTGGAACAGGACAACAAACAGCTGACTGTAACCCACACAAATATGCATTCGCTAACACTTTACGTTAAGTCTCTAATTACTGTGTATTTACATCGCAGTTACTTAGTAAATACATGTGGACTTACACATAATTACAATGTTATTATGTAATGTACTTAATGTGTAATTGCACAATATATGTAAGTACAATATATGTATCAGTAAAGGGTTAGAGATAAAGTTAGGGTTATATTGTGCAAAAATATTTACACATGAAGTACATTGTAAACTATGCATAATAACACTGTAATTATGTGTAAGTACACATGTATTTGCTAAGTAACTACAATGTAAATATGTAGTAATTAGAGACACTTAATATAAAGTGTTAGCATGCATTCTTGTAATTACTCCCGAATTTAGTGTTTTAATCAAAGTTGATTATTTTGCCAGAAGAATGAAGGTGTTTAGAGAACAATGCTGCTACAGTATGTGGCTATTCAAAAGATATATTTCCATCATGTTATTTAATTATAATGGATTAGGAAATAATAGTTTCATTAAAATGTCATTATATTAGAATCCCTGCCGCTTACTGTATACAGTGCCAGCGAATATATCATTAGTAAAAACAAAGTAGACTTCACTTGCTGTTGCTGTAACTTACAGTCAGTTTTAGATTGTTGTTTGGAAACACAGCTCCAATCCCAATCCTCATGATCCCTTTGCCCTCAACATCTTTTTCCAATTGTTGATGATATTTAATAACTTCCTCTTTGTTAACTGTCACAATTAACGTAGAATTTAGATTTGCAATGTAGATCTAGAAGAAAAGAAGAAATTTGTTTTATTTTTGTGATGAGAGTGTGTCTGCAAGGTTACATACATGAAGCATCAACGTACTGCATCTTAGATGTACTGTTACTGCTTTTAAAATCCATACATAATTAACAAATATACACAGTGAAATTTGGAAGCCCATCCAAATTATTATTGCAGCGTGGAGGAGGTAAGGAGACTTGCTTCATTTTCCCCAAAACAATCCTGGAACAAACCTATAGAACAAAACATGAACCTATAGCATGCCAGCTAATCATACCCCACTCAATAGTCACAGAGGGACCTCAATTGCAACCCCCATGGCCCCCATCCTAGGTGGTTGAGCTGTGCACTGTACAGTGTACTCAAGGTACTCCCATTTTTCAAAGGCTGGTTACTCTTTGGGGCACTTTTTATTTTATTAACTGTTAACAACTAGATTACAAACATATTACCAAATGTTAATATAACTGCTGATGTTGAGTAATATGTAGTACACTATTTATAAAGTACTTCACCTTCAGCAAAGAAATGTTCAGCAAGCATCAAACTCCTACTTAGGGATTGTCAATTAAATCATTGTAATGGGGTGTAATTGGTTGAAATGCATTTTTAAAGCTGTTACAATAGTCTTGCTTTGCATTGAGGTCAGTTTTTGGATACCTGCTTCCATTCTCCATCACTGATGAGTGCCCCCCCAGTGATAACAGTCTGAGAAAGATCATTCAGGAACTGCATCTCCAGATAATGTTTCCGAAGGGCTAAAAGAAACCAGTTGTGTTCTCCTCCCATATCTGCGAAAAATATGATTCCCTCCGGGTCGAATGTGCGTAACTCGAACTGGGATTCAAAACTGTAGATGTTAAAAACAATACAAAGGTTCATTATTTCAGAGTCTCTTAATATGAATAAGTGCCAGCCCCAATGTCGTGCAGAGCAGTGTATTGCATGAGATGGGGCTGGCTAATCCTGCCTATGATATATATATATATATATATATATATATATATATATATATATATATATATATATATATATATATATATATTCATGTTGCAGACCTTAAAGTTAGACATTCGATCAATCCCAAATTAATTTCTGTTAAATACATTTTTTTAAAAATAAATGATGTATGCTATATAGATATTCTTATAAAACTGCATTATCCAGAAGTCATTTTTAGAAACATAATTAAAAGAAAACAGAAAACAATACCTAATTATTTCAGAAAGCTTAAAATGCAAGACTGGGATTGCTCCTGAGGAGCCATTTCCAATGTACAGAAAATCAGATGGTTTAGAGTCATCGACTGCTACACATACATCCTCAGCCTATATATAAAAAACAAAACAAAAAAAAAACCATCAATCATTTTGGAAAACAAGAATGACGTCATATTCAACAGAATGCCATATGCAGTTTAAAGCATAAACATGTCTTCCAAAGATTGGACAGAGAAGATGGTCACGCTAGACATGCACTGTGATGTGAACTGTGTAACTAAGCGGACATGGCAAATGACTGTAGGAATCGAGTTTGACAATCTAGGTGCATAGTGTGGTAACTAAAAACATGTTTCCACATTGAGTTCACAGCCAGATACTTATTCCAGACTTCTAAGAGATCCAGGTACATATAATTTACAGCAAACAAAAATAAAAAGGATAGTTACCAGATTGTTCAAATTAATAAATACTGTAGTCAAGGTTTCAATTAGCCGAAGTTTCAATGAGCAGTCAAGAAATTAATTGAAATTAGCAGCACTTTCCAGGACAAAAAATGTGGCTTGGATTTCCTGTTGGTTTATTGCCAATATTAGAAGGAAATTCAGTTCACTCAAGAAACCAAAAAGAATATTTGGTAAAAGATCCATTAACAATTATATTACATTACAAACATTACATTACAAACTACTGTATTATTACAATACATGCATAGAAAGTAAACACAATGATACCTGCAACACATATTCATCACAAAACAAGAATTAATGAACCTAGACAAAGTAATCATAAACAAACACAGGGTTGGTTATAAGAATAAGGGATAAATGTATGACTGGGTTTATTGAGGCTATTTTATTGTATGAATCTGAAGTATCTCAACATATTAACTGCCTTGTATGATGTCAACATAACATAATGTTCCAAATCTACAAAACGAATTCCAAATCTATATTAGAAACCTCTGAATCGGTATCCTCCAACCAGGAAGCTTCATTTGAGGACACTACCCCACGGTAGATGACCGCTGAACATTCAGATATTCCCAAGCTTTTCTAGAGTTTTATTTCAGGACACATATTCAAAGTGTTGTTAGTTTGCTGTTTTAGTTTTAAAGTACAGTATGCAACATAGGCTTTAAATGATAAAACAGAAGGAAAGCATAAAGAAGAAAGAAGAAAATAATTCATATTATGGAAATAGAACTTACAGTATCTGTTTCTTTGTTTGTTTCCAAAGACACAGCTTCTGTTACCTGTTCACGGTGCACCAAAAGAATTAACAGAAAACCAGCTCCGAATAAAACCTTCATTTTCTCTTCTCCGTGTTCACAGACTTGTGATTTCAGTTCCCTCCTCAAATGAACTGTTTTACTGCTACCAGAGATGAGCATTGCTGAAGTTGCCACTGATGCTAATAAATACCTCCAAACATACTAATCTTATCTTTTAAACACACTGACCCTGGCATGCTCCATATGGTGTCTGCAACAGTTTGAGATAATTTATTTCTCATAGCATTAGACTAAATATGTACAGTAGAAAGATAATAATTGGCATTTGACATGCGTATTTTAGTTACATAGTGTGACCTGTCCTTGGTCAATTTCTGAACAATAAGCAGAAAAGATATCATGAAGCTTACTTCAATTTGCTAATCTGAACATTTTTGTGAAGGAAAAAAATATTTTGGCAACAAAACACTGAGAAAAAACTTAAATGGATCATTTGAGGGCTGGTTGGCAAAAAAGAGCTACACAAATCAATGTGGAGTAAAATAAATTCTAATTTAGCTGGATTTATAATTATGCTGGATACCTAACTCCATTTTACAATGACACTGGAAGACTAAATTGTGATATAATTGTGATAAAGTTATTCCAACAACAATAACAACAACAGCAAGAAGAAAACTAATTATATACTTGTGTATACAGTTATATATATATATATATATATATATATATATATATATATATATATATATATATATATATATACAGTTCAAAAGTTTGAGGTCACTTAGAAATTTCCTTGTTTTCCATGAAAACATACATGAAATGAGTTTGAATAGGAAATATAGCAAAATGAATAGGAAATATAGTCATTGACAAGGTTAGAAATAATGATTTTTAATTGAAATAATAATTGTGTCCTTCAAACTTTGCTTTGATCAAAGAATCCTCCATTTGCTGCAATTACAGCCTTGCAGACCTTTGGCATTCTAGTTGTCAATTTGTTGAGGTAATCTGAAAAGATTTCACCCCATGCTTCCTGAAGCACCTCCCACAAGTTGGATTGGCTTGATGGGCACTTCTTACGTACCATACGGTCAAGCTGCTCCCACAACAGCTCAATAGGGTTGAGATCCGGTGACTGTGCTGGCCACTCCATTATAGACAGAATACCAGCTGACTGCTTCTTCCCTAAATAGTTCTTGCATAGTTTGGAGCTGTGCTTTGGGTCATTGTCCTGTTGTAGGAGGAAATTGGCTCCAATCAAGCGCCGTCCACAGGGTATGGCATGGTGTTGCAAAATGGAGTGATAGCCTTCCTTCTTCAAGATCCCTTTTACCCTGTACAAATCTTCCACTTTACCACCACCAAAGCACCCCCAGACCATCACATTGCCTCCACCATGCTTGACAGATGGCGTCAAGCACTCCTCCAGCATCTTTTCATTTGGTCTGTGTCTCACGAGTGTTCTTCTTTGTGATCCGAACACCTCAAACTTAGATTCGTCTGTCCATAACACTTTTTTCCAATCTTCCTCTGTCCAGTGTCTGTGTTCTTTTGCCCATCTTAATCTTTTCTTTCTATTGGCCAGTCTGAGATATGGCTTTTTCTTTGCAACTCTGCCTAGAAGGCCAGCGTCCCGGAGTCGCCTCTTCACTGTTGACATTGAGACTGGTGTTTTGCGGGTACTATTTAATGAAGCTGCCAGTTGAGGACCTGTGAGGCGTCTGTTTCTCAAACTAGACACTCTAATGTATTTGTCCTCCCACTCCTCTTTCTATTCTGGTTAGAGCCAGTTTGCGCTGTTCTGTGAAGGGAGTAGTACACAGCATTGTACGAGATCTTCAGTTTCTTGGCAATTTCTCACATGGAATAGCCTTCATTTCTCAGAACAAGAATAGACTGACGAGTTTCAGAAGAAAGTTCTTTCTTTCTGGCCATTTTGAGCCTGTAATCGAACCCACAATTGCTGATGCTCCCGATACTCAACTAGTCTAAAGAAGGGCAGTTTTATTGCTTCTTTAATCAGCACAACAGTTTTCAGCTGTGCTAACATAATTGCAAAAGGGTTTTCTAATGATCAATTAGTCTTTTAAAATGATAAACTTGGATTAGCAAACACAACGTGCCATTGGAACACAGGACTGATGGTTGCTGATAATGGGCCTCTGTACGCCTATGTAGATATTCCATTACAAATCAGCCGTTTCCAGCTACAATAGTCATTTACAACATTAACAATGTCTACACTGTATTTCTGATCAATTTGATGTTATTTTAATGGACAAAAAATTTGCTTTTCTTTCGAAAACAAGGAAATTTCTAAGTGACCCCAAACTTTTGAACGGTAGTGTATATACAGATAGTGGACAAAAAAATGGAAACACCAATGCAAAGTCACTCAATAGGGCGTTGGGCCACTATGGTATCCTGCTATGTGGAGTTCTTGATGAAACTGGCTGCTCGCGCCCCAGGTTGAAATTTGCAGTCAATTGATCTGCAGTTGCTCACCTGTTTTGCCTTGCACTTCGAATTAATGCATGGATATCACGTTCTTGGAGTATGCGCTCCCGCTCACTGTTGCCTTTTGCTGATGATGTCTTTCCCTCAGAGTTCCATGCCGACATCACCTTAGACACCGTTGCTCGTGAAACATCAGCAAGTTGAGCTGTCTTGGTCACTGAAGCTCCTGCCAAACGCACCCTAACAATCACCCCTCTTTCAAAGTCACTGAGGTCTCCTCTTGCAGCTATGCTAACCATAATTATAGGCAACCAGGCATGTCCAGCATTTTTATACATGACCCGAAGCATGCTGGGATGTTATTTGCTTAATTAACGCATAAGCCACACCTCTGTGGAAGCCCTTTCGTTCAATATATTTACATTTACCCAGGTGTTTCCTTTTTTTGTCCACTACCTGTATATATATATATATATATATATATATATATATATATACAGTATATATATATATATATATATACTGATACACAAAAGAAAAGCAACACTCAGGTCTAATGGATTTAATCTAATTTTTTAAACATTGATATCAAACAAAATCACAGATGTGAACAAAATGTGAACAAAAATACAGATCAAAGAATCATATTAGTTTTTCAGTATGAAATGTAACACACTGTCAAAATGAAAAAGTTACAAAGGTATGACCTCCCTGAGCATTAACACAATCCTGGCAGCGTTGATGCATAGACCTGATCAGCCTCTGGATAGACTGCTGTGGGATGTTCGCCACTCTTCCTGTGCAGCTGCAGCCAGCTGGCGAAGGTTGGCTGGTCGCCAGCGTCAGAAGTAGCTCTGGGCAACACAGACAGGCCCGCAGGTGCCCGGCCAGTCTACAGGGGTCGCTGGTGCGCGGTGAGCCAAAGACACCATGGCCGACATAAGCCTAATTGTGCGTTGCCCCTTGGGAACTCCCATCCACGGTCGGCAGTGGCATAGCCTGGACTCAAACCGACGACCTCCAGGCATGTGGCGCATCCTGCACTCCAAGCACAGTGCCTTTACCACATGCACCACTCGGGAGCCCCCCAATATCAATATATCTTCTGAAGTCAGGAAGGATATAAAGATGTGGGCCACACTAATCACCTACTGGAACGGCCTCTATTTTATGAAGACTGCATCTCAGCTTCCCACGATCTTGCTGTCTTTACCGATGCTTCACTTATTGGATTCTGCGGAAGCCTGTCACCTTCCTGGTACCCACAATAACGCTGCTGCTTCTCGTTTACAGATATCCCGATTTCATCAGCTGGCCCTTTCAGCGCCCCCATCCCCTCTTCAAACTCTACATCTCCCACATCTGCTGGTCGACTAAACTCAACACTCTCCAACCTCCTGCAATCTGCCGTCACATCAGCTTCCAGTTTTCCTGCATCAGGCATGTGTTCCTGTGGCCTCTCCCTGTTTCTGGACTGGCACTTCCTCATTTGGCTCTGCATCTCCAAAACCGAGCAACTTCATCAAGGACACTTTATTCAGCTGTCAAAAATTGACTCTCCGGAGCTCCCGAGTAGCGCATCCAGTAAAGGGGCTCTGCGTGGAGTGCAGGATGTGCCCTATAGTCTGGACGTCGCCGGTTCAAGTCCAAGCTATTCCACTGCCTACTGTGGATGGGAGCTCCCTGGTGGCGGCGCACAATTAGCCAAGCATTGCCCGGGGGGGGGGGGGTAGTGTTTAGGTCGGCCAGGGTGTTTTCGGCTCACAACGCACCAGCGACCCTTGTAGTCTGGCCAGGTGCCTGTGGGCTTGCCTGTAAGCTGCCCGAGAGCTGCATTGTTCCCCGACGCTGTAGCTATTGGGTGGCTGCATGGTTAGTCCGCAGTGTGAAAAAAAGCAGTCGGCTCACGGCACACGCTTTGGAGGACAACGTGTGTTCGTCTTCGCCCTCCCGAGTCGGGGGTGGTAGCGGTGAGCTGAGACTAAAAAATAATTGGACATATCAAATTGTGAGAAAATAATAAAAATAGCGACTAAATTTATAATTAAAAAAAAGAAAAGGCTCTTCAGTATGCCCCTACTCCTCCATGACAAAGTACATTTCCCTCAAGAAACCCTTCCTTCCGTCAGACCCAAAGTCCATCGATTCGTCCCGCACAATCATATCTCGCCACTGGTTCTCATCTCATCTAACCACCCTTGTCTCTACAGCAGGCCTTCTGTCTCAATTCTATACCCCTCACTCATTTAGAATCGGGGCAGCCACTTCTGCAGCCAAGTCTAACATTAATCTTCATCTAATTAAAAATATGGGGCGCTGGACTTCCTCAGCAGTTCATACATATATCCGCTCATCATCTACCGCCATTGCCGCAGCCTACCAGAAAATAGCTAGTATACCCAGAGTGGGGGCTATATGACCGCCGGGGCCACCAGAGGTTTTCCCCTCATTAGTCAAAGGGTTTTTTTCCTCTCGACTGAGCGGCACATACACACATAACCATCTCACACTAACCTTGTCTAACTTACTCTTCTTGTTTGTCTTGTATGTCCTTCTTGCTTTTATGTTATGCACTGGCGCATCAGTCAGAGGGGACCCCCGGCAATACTATCCTTTTACAGCTCATGCGCTTATCTTACCTCACCACATGAGGCCCTGCTCTATTTCCTTTTGGGACATGGCCCGTATTATGCTCTCTGCGCTTGAGTCCCAGACTAACCCATCTGCTCTGTTTTACAGGTTCCCTGTGGGACGCTACTCTGCTCCTGGCTTCGGAGGCCTGTGCCTCACCTTCATCCGAGGGCACCACCAGATAAGTCAGGGAACCCTTTACTGTCATTTCCTTTCAGGTCCTAACCGCAGCAGGACTGTTCCTATCACCCCGAGATGCACCTCTGCCAAGCCAGAGCCCTTTTATGTGTTTTCAGCTCCTCGGGCTAGCACCCTTCGAAACCGCGCTCTCTCCTCCGAGCAGGATGGCTCCCCGGTCGGGGATCTCTTCCTATCCTAATTTCCAAGTCCGGGCCCTCTCGGCCCACTTCTAAATCTGGGCTAGCAGCTCGCTCCTCTATCCTAAGTCTGGGCTCTCTGTGCCTGCTACCGTCCCACTAACAGCTCGTTTCTGCTTCCTCTGCTCTATCCTCTAGCCCCAGCTCATGCCCCATAAATTATAGTTAAAAAAACAAAACAATAAACAATAATTCTATTGATTAAAACATTTCAATTTTGATTCTTGGTTTAGATTTTTTACATTTTTTTCATTTATTTTATTTTACTGTACAACTTCCTTAGATACAAAGAAGCATCTAACAAGCAAACTTTCTGACCCTATATTTTGTGATCAAATAAGTGTATATAAGTAATTTGAACAAGATAAATGCACATTATTCTAAAATGTTAGAGTTGTTCATGGTTACCGGTACGGTACAATACCTAACCTAACAAATCCATAATTAAATATCTACATCTACAATTAATCCAGGATCAGAAGCCTTGTGGAAAGATCCAACCTTGGGTGAAGGAGTGTTCAGAGAGAAGAGTCAAAAAGCAGCTGGAGATTTCTGGATGTCTCCTTTGCACTCTGTAAACCGGAGTTCTTTGGTTCTTCACACAGGAATTTCAAACAGTTTGATAGCTTTTACCATTTCAATACATTTGTGGTCATTTATTATCAGAAGGTGTCTCGAATACAAAAGTTATGCAGACAAAGACAAGCCTACAGACGACCTTGGAGAAACCTCTTTACCCTGTAAACAGTCAGAGCCATATTAAAAAATGCATTTACCACAGTGCTAAAAAGGAAATAAAAAATTCAAATAAACTTTTTTAAACATCTTGCATATATTGCCATTCCCCCTTTGTATATGTTTGTTTTCCGTGAGTCTTTGGTGCTTTGTTGGATCATAAAACTGAAGCCTCTCACTAATTTGCTTTTAGGGCTGTGTGAAACCAGTTGTTCTTTCTAGTTACGTAAGGCATCTAGTTAAGAAATAAACCACTCACAGCTATTTTCTTGAAAAAAAACACAGAAAAAAAAGATCTACATGGTTGCTCAGAACACTACTTTGTAAAACAAGATATTGTGAACATCTGTTAGCCTTCATAGCATGTTGATGTTTACAAATGAATCTGGGCACTCACACTCACTACAACAGAGTTGTTTGGGGAAAATATTAAATTCAGGTAATGAAAAATGTGAACGTGAAACCATATCTCTTTTAAATCAAGTGTGTTAATTCAACCCAAAGAAGTATCCAGTGTTAATTGTAGGATCTATTCTCTGTAAACCCTGATTACCGCTCCTAAGAAGTTAAATGCACTGAGCCCAGGGAGGGTCTAGCCTTCCCATGAGACACACTTCCCAGATCTTTGCCTCTGATTAAGCAGCTATCCTTTCCGTTCACATCCAGACACCAAAAGCAAAGCACCAGCTGCTGCTCAGTTTCACCTTACTGCATCTCTCAAGCATTGTGTACCAGTTATTTTTCTGACTGCAATCCTCACAAGCCTTTTGCTGTTCTTGTAGCAGACTTCAGACTGGGTGTAGGTGGTGCATAAAAAATAAAATTATTAAAGCACACTTTGTGTTTAGATCCATTGGTTAGGCAGTCCAAGAGATATGAGAATCATGGTGTGATTTGTAAATGCAATACGATTTTTTTTTTTTACAGCGGTTGTAATAATGTTGGGATAAATGGATCTGGAAACAGGCATGAGTTCCAATGGTGTCTGTCAAGCTCATCCTGTCATGTTTAAAATAGTCTCACAGGGGAGTGGGAAGGGCATGTACACACTACTAAAACACATTACTTCTAGCCAATCAGAATGCTCCGTTGCAGATGCCCTTATCCAGGGTAACTTACAATTGTTACAAGATATCACATTATTTTTACATACAATTACCCATTTATACAGTTGGGTTTTTACTGAAGCAATCTAGGTAAAGTACCTTGCTCAAGGGTACAGCAGGAGTGTCCCCCACCTGGGATTGAACCCACGACCCTCTGGTCAAGAGTCCAGAGCACTAACCACTACTCCACACTGCTGCCTACTATCAGGTCAACATATATTTAAGGGCTGTGGACTATGCAAACTTTTGACAAATGTGTTCGCTAAGGCCAACAAAAGAACACCAACGTTCAGGAACATTTGCAATCATAGGTGTAGTTGAACAAGGCCCTGTTTTTGGAGTTTGTAGTTTATATACATTATTGGGGCCAATCTGAACAAACACCTATCGCAACCATGTGGACTATGACAGAAGACAGCAATTGGGTAGGAGTTGCAACATGTTCAATAGCAATAGATGTTGAAATCATCCAAAATCTGTCTGGATAACAGGCAAGGGGAAGTCATCTGCCAGGTCCTCAGTGAACATTACTTCACATCATAAAGGCATCAAACAATCCAGCACTAAGGATCAAGACTAAATTGCAGAGAATTTCCAGGTCAGGTCAGCGCCCAAATGCAGCCAGTGCTATTGCCTCTTACTTTCTTGAACAGACTTAGTGCAGAGTGAGGATGACATCTTCCATCAAGTAAAACTGGGCTCACACCAAGCTGCTATTGTATTTGTGTAATCCAGTCATGCTGTTTATCACACTATCCAGCTCAACATTAAGTTGTCTACCTTCAGCAATTTAGAATTCAGGAAGTAAACACTTTAACTTGCTTAAAGATAAATATTGTTTGGACTGAGATTCCAGACTTGGTACTTAAGATATCCCCAGCCCTGACGTTTTCATTAATTTGGATTTCAGTTCATCATCCCTGAATATTTGATTGGTTTTGATGGGGCAGAGATGATTATTCCATTAACTCTAAACTTTGTTTCTTTTATTAACATTTAATCATTATAACCAGTCATTTGTTTTAAAACATCTAAACTCAACTAAAAGAGAATTAGAAGAGACAAATGCATTCTGTTGGAAATATTTTATTACTAATTATTTCTGAATTGCAGACATAAAAAGGCAATATTTCATTTTAGTTTTTTTTAGTTTTCAAAAACACATTTTAAATAACAAAAAAGATACACTTAGATACAATATGTAGTTATAGAAATCAACTACATTAAGACAGGATTCACTGTACATTAATTTGCATAATTATTGAAATGTTTAAAAGGACTCGTACCAATTACATTGGACAGTAGAGCATAGTAAAATCATTGTTCATTGAACTGTTTCTAAACAGAACACAGAGATTTGTTCTGGAAACCTGTATTTTCTAGCATTGCGGTTCCTTTAATGCAGAACCAGTTTTCTCTAAACCATTCATCACATACATGGTTGTCTGAGAAAACTGATCTTGTTACACATCCAATATATTTGAAAACATGGCAGAGGAGTTTGTGGTTTGTGTCAGGAATTTGTTTCTTATTTTATACTCTTATCTGAAACTAATTAGTTTAATGTACTGTGTAGACTTCAAACTTTTTAGCATCTGTGTGGTAAATTACATAACAAGAAACCATGTTGCAAAATGTTGCAAGTTACAACTTATTCTTTTTAGATATTTCACAATCCCACAGCTCACCAATAAGGCTTTCAGAAACAGTGGGGCGACACTAAAGTTGCTTCTGTAGTCAAAATAATATAGACTATACAGTATGAAACATGCCACTTGTCTATTGCACCAGACAGCTGTTATTCTGCACAATCTCATTCAAGGTCACACTCATAAAATGTTAGAATCAGTTTACCAACAGCAGTATCAAAAATGCCACAGTTTCACACTCAAGATCTAAATTGTCAGCATGATGATCACACTGAATTTTCATACTGATTTTTGTAAAAAAAAAAGTCCCAAAAAATAAACAATGCAACTGTGCTTAGCCAAGTAAAGAGAAATAGAGTAGAAATGTATATCTCCAGTTTTACACAAAGACTCAATATTGTCTTTTTAATACTTCTGAATCATGACCTAAACCTTATCTGCTTGGTGTATTTGCTTAAGAGATACAGGATGGCGGTTTCTGCTTCCCAGTCAGCTGATTTACGTTGTTTAAACGGTTTGATTGTGGGATTGTTCCTACAATTTCACTGCATACAAGCACCATTGCTCCACACTGCTGGTCTTGTGATGTACCATATTCTAAACTTGCCTTTTAAGCATAATATTGTTAAATGAGAGAGAAAAATAAACAACCCAGTATTTTACAAATAATATTTACAGATATTGGAAAACAATCATCAATGTTGTAGTTGTGGGCGAGGCATACTGCTGCCAGTAAGAAACCCAATAGGATTTTCCGGATTACTGGATTCTACTGCATGCTTTTGTTGCTCACAGGTGTACCCAATTTAAATGGTAAAAGATTAGTGTGACATTTTTTTTTCTCAAATGCTAATTAATACTTGTGTGACCAACACTTCTGCCACAAATTAAAAACAAACAAACCAAAAAAAACAAACAAAAACAATTTGCATTGGTCAAAATCTGAAATAAAACGAACACAGTCTATGTATACAAAATCACAAGCCTGAAAACTACTTGTAGTACAATAGGTGGAATGTTCAATACGGTACCCAGTCTGGACAGAGGAAGGCTAAATTTATGGGGACCAGGAATGGCTCCAGACCTTGGACTGCTAAAATGTGCTTTGAACTTTAACTGCTTACCATCTGTCTAGGTTTTTTTTTTTACCCCTTTGAATGGTGGTAACCTTAGCAAAAAGCAATGCCTTCTTAACATGAGGGCTCCAATAGAGATCAAGCTAATGTGGGTTTTTAAAGAACAAAAGACTTGTATGAAAAAACTAAAATGACCTTCCTTTTCAAATTTTTTTTTATTTTTATTATTATTTTTTATTTCAAGTTTATTAGGTGAAAAATCTCTTTGGTGTTAGAAATTTGTTAGAACAAAAATCAACAGGATACAAATATGTTTGTACATATGTATATATAGTTTAAAAATGTTACAAAATATTGATCATTTAAACTGATCAGAATGTAATAAATGGATACTAAAAGTATCTAAATAATTGTATCTGGAATATTCCAAATGTCTAAAGTGCTTGTATGTGATTTTTCTTTCAGGCTATAATTTACATGCAAGACAAATTAAAACATTTATATACATTAATACAACACAAATAAGGCTGATTAGTTTTACTTTCCATCAAAACTGTATGGTGTTAAAAGCATGCATACACACTGGAGTTTCAACACCACACCTGCTGTTCATTCAAAGTTATAATATTCCCTTTTTGAACATTTTAATGAGATATTACCATTAAAAAAGTAAAATAAAAAAGCGGCTTCATAATTTTAGAATTACTGGCATATTTAAATTATAATAAGAAATGAAAACAGATATAAATTATATTAGCAGCATTTGAAAAGTTGCTTATTTGTATTTCAAAATGGTTTAAGTTATTCTCTGGCATTCTGTACAAAACTATGTTATTTTTTTATATATACAAGTCTATAAAATAAAAAAGGGACACACAACTCTTAAATGGAATAAAGTAAAAAAATCACTAATTGTACTTGTTCCAGATATTTGTATTGCATTAACACAAATGGATGTGTGTTCTTCTGAATGGTACCTGCAGTTTCAGTGCAATTCCAGTGTTTCTCAATGAAGCAATGCGTGACAATTAAAAACTGTAGAATTCCAGTTCTCTAAAAGCTTTTCCATGCTGTCTTCATTGGTGTTGCGATGCCTTTCCTACAATTGGATTGTCCCTAAAGTAAACACATGTAATACACGTAGCATTAGTGGCTTAAAAAAGCATTATGAAATAAGTTATTATTCATGTTATACATGCATTTTCAAATTTAAGGACAACAGTTACACAAGCCACCGGATGAGTCTGTTGACTCTACATACTTCATGATTTGTAAGACCCATCTCGACCCAAATAGGAACGAGAAGTGTTGCAGATATTTGCCCTTTTTGTTGCATTGTGTCTAATATACTGGACAAATCAATTAAGTGGTTCAGATGGTGTATTTTATTTAGAGTTTTGTTTCAGAAAAAAAGTTTAACAAATTGTGTTCATTTTTGCTGTTTCGGTTTTGCGGCATTCAACACAGGGTTAAGGTACAGATAGCGACTCTGCCTGCATACTTACTCGCTGCCATATTTAGTGCTGGTTGATCTTTTCTTTTGGAAAGTCTCATGATGTTCTAGAAGCTTTTCCGTAACTTCGCGGATGTGTTTGATCGTATTGAAGGTTTCCCTTGAATCCTCGATTGTAAAATGGGAATAATCATCTTGCTCCTTTTGAGGGCCTTGGTACACCGCCATACTTGCACAGGCCTCTGCAAACAGGAAAGTTATGCTTTAAGACATATTGTGTGATGATACCACTTATTAAACACAAAAAACATGATGATACAAGATAATTTATAATAGCTGTGATAACAAAAACATACACTGTGCCAAACAAGCTATAAATATAAGCATGTCAATTTTGATTCAGAACCGGCAATGATTGCTAATGATTTATTAGGCCCCCATATCAACAGTAAAATCTATGCCTTAGATTACCAGTTTCAATAGTCAAGTACATGAAAATATCCACATAATCTGAAATTCCTATGGATGATATAGTGATACTGAACACTTTTTTTTTTTAAATTCGTGCTTGCCTTCTAACTTCAGTAGTTTTAAACTGTTTGATGTGAATAATGAATAGATCCTCTCAGTTTCTCGGTCACAATCAATATCGAGCTGGATATTTGCTGGCATGGTCCTGAAAATACAACAGAAATAAGAATTTAACAGGAGTCGCTTCAAATTAAAACTGCCTTGATCTGGCACAGCCTTTACACTACCCTTTATCTGCGCTGGACTTAAAATAGTCAAAGCTTCATAATCAGTGTAGAATATAAACATAAATGCAATGAAAAATGATTTGAAGGAGTACTGTACTCACGCGGTACATGGCTTGCAGCCAGCCTGTGTCTCAGAAGTGGCCTTGCAGCAGAGCCAGTTTCCACAGAGATAGGCTGAGGTATGGTAAGAACTCAGTCTGTCCTGATTACAGCGACTGACCCGGCTGAGAATCTCCACCCACTCGCTGGCCTCCACACAGTTATTTGCTTGAACGTAAAGCAGTTTCTCAGTATAAATTACCTGGAACATCTGAAAGTGATAAAGTGCATGGCAATCATTAATATGGTTGGGGATGTGAATATTGCACCATCACCTCGAAATATAATTGAACTGTAAAACGGTATTCTTTCAGTACAATACAGCACACTTGACATTTCAACTGTAAAAATGAAGATGAACCACATTGAATAGTATTGCTGGGTCCTCCATTTAACTCATTGTCTGGTATCTACCTTGTAGGTATTTCTGTCATAGTTCAGCCATCTTTATTTAATTATATATTATCTGAGAAATGTCAACTTCGTAAAATGGTTAAATGCTATTGTATAGATCTAGATAATTGTAGAATACAGTAAAAAGCCAATATCAAAGCCTTGGTCTTTACCATATAGAAAACCAAAAATGCACGTCACCACAATATGGCCGCCATTTAAGATCAAAGTGAATAGCATCTGGTTAGATTTTGCAGAGGGGTTTTCTGATGTATAGGCAGTTGAAGAATGCGACCAGGCAGATGTACGGTTTCAGATGAAAGTTCGAATGCACTAGTATATAAATTAGCCTACTTACAAATAACCATCCCAAAGGGACTTGCCACCACGTAGCTGGTGTCATCCTCCAATCAGCTAGGATGTAAGTGAATAGCTTTTTTATTTATTTATTTTTTTAGTTTGGAACCTAGCTTCCAACAGAAGTGCATGTTGAAAACATAAACCCAGTTAACACCAGGATGCCAAATTGGCAACAAGGAATGTCTTTGGCCAGGAATGAAAAACGTCAACATGTTCAGTCTGTATTTTGCATTTTCTTTCCTTTCAAGTACAGCAGGGGTTTGACCCAGAATTGTTATCACTGCTCCCAAAGTAAAAACAAAGGTTAACATTTAACCCGAGTGCTGAGCTAAATGATGAAAAGCAGACAACCAGCGCAATATCCCTCAACAAGGTGGACTCTGCAATACCTTAATGAAAACCTACAGTACATGCTGATATGTACATGTGTGGATCAAAAGGTAAGCAGGCAACCAAGCATAATGTTCTGGGAATGTAATATTTTTCCTTTTAATAACCCCTGCTGGTGACAGCACCGCATTCACGCTGAAAAACAACCAGTGAGCCTGGGCTTTTTACTTACATTATTTCGATTAAATGCACTCTCGTCAAGTTTCTCCACTGCCAGAATGTTTCTGATGGGAATTATGCACAATGCTTCTTTGCCTGTTATAAAAAACAAACAAACAACGATATTTCTGTAGTTTATAATTTACTATATTCATTCCTTATAGATCTCTTTCACAGGGGTTCAGCAGGAAGGGTTACAATAATACAATCAAACCTGGAAACCGTATAAAAATAACTTATGAGGAGAGAAGTTAGAACAACAAGGTTTTATGTTACTCTTTAAAGGCCAGAAAGAGAGCTATAGGCTTTAATTCAGGACGAAGGGAATTAATTATACTGTAAACCTGAGAGATCTGGGTTTTGGACTTTGGCTGTGCATTCCATAGATAATTTGAATCACTTCCCTACTCGTATATTGTTATATTCATACCGTATTCCTTTGAATTTAACATGCCCTCAAATTGAAGATGTAGCCAAATTTACCACCCTCAATTTGAGAAAAAATAAAACATCAAATAAATATGCATTTACAAAGATACAACCTAAATTAGGCTGTTGTATCGTACAAAACTGACATGAAACAGTGTTGTTGTAGATTAACCACGGAGCTTGCTTATTGTGCGGCATACTGTATAATACTACTATAATAAAAGATGGCGTCTCTGTCGTACACATACCACCACTCACTTACGGCATCCCACATCCTGGCAACAGCAAGCACGACACAACACTTCGTGGCATCAGGCAACATGCAACCCAGCAACCACAACAGCAATGAACTGTGGTATTGCTTGGCATGTCGAAAAATACGGGGGTCTGATCAGTATTTCCGATCTGTCCAAGTTGGTACGGTTTGTTAGAAATTCTGAAATTGTAAGCATTTCTCTTGGAATTACTCGGGAAGCTTTGTTTGTCTTTTAACGTTGCTGCTTGTGTATTCGGGCAGTGACAACTTTGTTCGTCTTTTCTCAGCAGTCAGTCACGTTGCTGTTTGTGTACTCGGATAGTCCCGTCTTTTGTTGGTGATTTTAATACACGCATCGCTATACAACCATGTATTTTTGAGAAGCAAAAAAAGGTTTAAAAAAGTGTGTCTTAAATTCCATAGGAATATGATATGTAAGGTATAAACCACGGCGGGCCGTGCGGTTCCCATGATATATACCATGCCTGGGGTGGTGATAAGGCCCGAGGTGTCAGGGATAAAGTGGTAGAGGCGCACAGAGCAGGAGAAGGGTACAAGAAAATTTCAAAGGCTCTGATTATCCCTCTCAGCACAGTGAAGTCCATCATTAAGAAGTGGAAGATGCATCATACCACCCAGACACTACCCAGATCAGGTCGCCCTCCCAAACTGAGCAGCCGGGCAAGCAGGAAACCTGACCTGTATGGACGGGTGGCAAGAAAGAAGCCATTACTCAAAAAGCCTAATCTTAAAGCACGAGTTTGCAAAAAAGCATGCAGCACTCACTAGGCATCTCCAGCCCCGCCCCACCCTTTTGTTCGCTATCGCTTTCACATATGCTAAGAAATAAATAATAATAATAATAGTCGTACATAATGATCAATCATCTCCTGATCACTCGTTTTATCACCAAACTCCTCAATAATGCAATCCAAGTCATTATTTTATTACTATAACATCTCAAAAAAGCTCTGCAAATGTCCGTGATAGTCTCTGTACGCTGATACAGTAACAGTCAGCTTGTTTCCTTATGACTGCCCCTATGTGATGCCAGGGGCAAGTATGACTATTCATGAGATACGCCTTTTTTTTTTTTTAAATCGGCTTGTCTCGGCTCCTGTCGCTCCCACTCGACCATTGAATGGTTTTCTCGGCTTTTTCCAGAGAAAAAACGACTAGAAACCCGTTTTTGCGTTTTTTTGATGATGTCGGACAGGGTCCGACAATGGACCGGATAGGAATAATTGCAATGTCGGACCAGGTCCGACATAGGACCGCAAAGGGTTAACCTCCTCCTCATATAACAGTGTTCAGTTTAACCACTACAGCTTTGAATAAACAAAGTTTGTTTGAAAAACTGTGCATAAATTATTTGTAATTCAACAAAATGTGACATTATTGGTAGGGGGTGAATACTTCAGCAAAACACTGTATATACACTATATATATATATATATATATATATATATATATATATATATATATATATATATATATATATATATATATATATATATATATATATACACAAATATAGGCTATATTAAAAGAGTCAGAATTCCACACCATTGTTTTTTTTCTAAAGCAGTGAAGCAATCCAGGTTTACACGAAAGGCAGTGCTTTAAATAAAACCTCTATGTTTAAAATTGTCTGTAAGAACTTGGTATGTAAAGCAACTTCTATAGTGATGTCTTAACTAAGGTAAGTCATTCAATTTCCAAATGTGTAAAGACTACATGCAACACACAGGGACATATCTTCTTTGTCCACTGAATGTAGTACCCATTTTGACTTGCAGATGAAATGCAGATGCAGTCCCTGCGACAAGGTAATACGGCTGGTTAGCTTCTAGACATGAAACAGGAGGTGGTACGCAGGTTTTAAAAGTTCTAGAATATCTAGTAGATAAATAACGCTCCAGGTCTAAAGCTCACATGTTGTAATGTCCCTATCCGCTCAAAGTGAAATAAACAGTACAAACTATACAATTGAATAGGCTTCCCCGTTGATCAGTTTTTGATCCCCATAGCACTATACTAGGCATATTTGCACCAGTTTTATTGGCACTCTGCACACTAATTACATAGTTTAAATAAATCCCATATCTCAGTAGGCCAAATGGAAATGACTTTGAAGAAAATGATAGAGACAAAGGAGTTGAGTTGCTGTCATTTGTATTCTTCATGTCTGCTTTCTTCAAAATGCAGTTATTTATCATGTTGCCAGCCACATTTTATAAACTGTTTAGTTAAGAAGAAATATTTTAATTAGTGTTAAAATAGTGCTGCAAGTCATATAGTCAATTTGACAAGCGTTCAGCTAATGCCTTTACCAGTGTGTGGTCTGCAATTGATTCTTTTTCTAAATGCACTGTTTTTCAAAACAAATATAATTCAAGTACTCTTAAAAACAACAACAACAACATTAAAATATGCTAAATAATAAGGTTTAATGTGATAAGGAGTATGTTTATTCAGGAGTTGCCACAGAACATCTTGAAACAGATAAATTGCCTTCTATCATGTCACACTGAGCCTGCAGCAGCAGGGGTCTGATTTTACAAAGTTGGTAAATGGTTTACTGTAATACTAATGAGCAACCCTGTTTTAACAATTGACTCATTTCCTCAAGCTTACCGAGATATGGCATTTATTTAAAGCATGTAATTTTAACATTATAATGGAAAGGTTTTCTGACTTAAGTCTAGCCAAAGATAAACCACACAAGTGGTTGAATGTTGCTGAGTCATACTTATATATCACTGTGGTAAGATAAAAAAAACAAAACAAAAAAAAAACTCATGTTCCCAGGGCATAATGTAAGGGAATTGCATATATGACAGCATCATTTGTAAACATGAAAAATGGCCATTGATGACCAGTGGTTAAAAAAACATGGCAGTGGGAGTTCCAGATAATGAAACTTGACCACTGAGTTCATTAAAAGTTGTGAACCAGGATAAGAAAATAATTTAACCTTGCATGTCAGCCTCTGCATTCCTGTTTGTGCAAATATGTGGAGGGGTGGGGTGTCCTATTTAGCAGTTTGTAGAACGTGCATCTACGACAGGGAGGAGGAGTTACTGTCTGGGTGCAATACAATGTTTATCCAAATTAATTCAATATTTATTTTTTGTTTTTTATCTAAAAAGCACATTTTTTGTTTTTTATTTAAGCTGTGGCCAGGATAACTATATACTACCCTTGTATTTATATTACTTTGTAACCAATGTGACAGCAGAAGGCAGACATGCCTAGTAGGATTTGCTTATCTTGGCCTCTAAATAATAATGCCTTTCAATAGAGTATTAACAACTCCTCTATTTCAGATCCAACTCATTTGGATGTTCTGACCTTGGCATCTCTGTCAAGGGGTTTATAAGTCTTGTAAAACAAAGAACTATAAACACAGAATGGTAATGTATGGCTTTACAAAACCAAACTACATTGAGGTCTTTCCCCTGCTCCATAAATTAGGCACATGTAAAAGCCTCTCCATATTAAACCACTGGAATTTTTACAGTAGAGCTGTCAAATTAGCCATGACCCAATGACCTTCATATATGGAATCGTGCCTAAGGAGTCTTTAGAATACGTTCAGTTTGGCTGTTTCAATTCATGTTTCTAATTTTTTAATCAAGTCAACCTCTAACCAGGTTTAAAAAACTGTTTAAACAATCAATGATATCAAATAAACCTGGAGTGGAAGGACCCTTCAGGATCAAAGTCACCAATCCTGAAGAGCAGTACTAGAGTACTGCATGTCTAGAGGAGTGGTTCATTTTATTGGAATGACAAAAGATACCAATTTATTAATTCAAAATGAAACAAAGTAACATTGTTCTATGAAATGTTTCTGAATCAGAGCATCCCCATCTGGTGCTGATGGCTTGCAGTTTGTGGAGGCACAACGGAAGTAATCTTGACAACCATGTAATCTAATCCAGCAGGTACAAAAAGTGAATACACATCATTGAGCAATTTCTATTCTTTGGTTTTCTGGTGAAGAAGCATATGGTTGATATGCAGTAAATAATGATACAAGAGTCAGATATCCATTGTTCATCCTTGGACACTAATGCCTGACCAATCTAGAAAAAGTAAAAAAAACATCAATTTCTTTTTATGTCACATAATTTTCTCAGAGGTCCTCTGATTATTTTACGGGACATCGGGACCTTCTCTAAAATTTTAAACTCAGGTGCCCTGTGTCTTTTCACTCCTGTGTGAATCGACCATGTCAGTGTTATGTATATAGCATTTCCAGGGTATTCGCCTCAAAGCAATTCCAGCCTTCGCAATAAACCATAATATAATATTAAAATTGGTACAATCTGCCATAAGATTCTACAGTTCAGTAAAACACAATGATTAAGCATAACCAAACTGGGGATGGGTGAAAATACAAAACATAATTGGCGACTCTTAAATTAATGCTTTTTAATGGTCACGAACGAAAGTTATTCTAGCCTTTGGAAAAGAAGGTACAAGAAAATGAGTTATTTAAACTTGGTTCATGGTTTACAAATCATGCACAACATCGACTTTCATTGATGAAAACTAATCCCCATCTGAGAGGTTAATAGATGTTCTCTGTTTTTGACGAACTCTGAGGAAACCTGTTTTTTAGTCCTGTGCGAATCATGCTTAAGAGATTGGTCAGCACTGCTGAGAGGAGACCAAATATGAATGAAAGGCCTTTACACTACACTAACACTAAAGCAGCCGTGGTTTGGTTTTGTTCAGTCACCTTTTCCACAGATTTCGTATGTCTTATAAAATGTGGGGGTATTTAGGCCACCACCCTGTGATTAAGGTAATTGTAAATGAAATTACTGACAACACAGTCAATGGAGGAATTTAGTCAAAATAAAATGAAGAATGGCCATGGAAAGGGCCTTGCTGTCCACCTATTCAGAAATGGAACATTTACTTATTTTTACGTATTATCAAAACAGATTATTCATAACAGATCACGGTTGAAATGCCACCCCTCTGAACAGAATGTGAGGAGTCTGAAGTACCCTATGACTTTTTGCTAAATGCATAGCTTCCTCCCCCAAGGGTCATATTAAGGGCATAATTGTACAGTTATGAACAGACTGCAGTTGTAATTTTATATATACGAGTCAAAATATGAATTTCTTTTAAGAAAACAATGGCTTTGCATTTCTTTATCAGAACGTTTCTGCTGCACATGAAGGTTATAGTCATTTAAGGTGTGGGCATTTGTTCTATTTGTGAAGGTTTTTTTATGCTAACATACTGTTTATATCCAAGAGGCTTTGGCAGAATACAGCAGAATGCAGTATATTGAATCAAAATAACCACACATCCTTCAATTCATTCATAATCTTTTCCAAACAGAGCATCAACTATCTAGCCTCCCTTCTTGACCAACTCTGAAACCAACGCTTTTGATAAATGTATTCACGTTCTTTGACTTGTTTTACTAGTTGTGCTTATGCTTTAAATATTATACAAACTATCCTGGTCAAGTACAAAACCCAAGGTTTACACTCTGGCACATCTTCCAGATAATAAACTGATGTTACAGTAATTATAGATTTGTTACACATTTGAAAAGGCGTATGTTTTGTTTCTTTTAGTGCGATATCAAAACTACACTTTCATTATTTTTAATTCTGAATGAAAATCCACTAATTTGAGGCCATATTGACTAAACCTACATGCATGTTCAAACAACTGCATATCCCCAGTGAGGGATACTAACTTCATTAAAAATGCATAACCTGTTATTTAACTACTGCTAGATCATAAATGACCAGAGGGTGGATAACATAGAGATGGATTTCAGCTTTTGCAGTGCAGTAGTGCACAAACTTTTTATATGCCTCCCCCTTTTCTTAGCATACATTTTGTTGCGTTCCCTCCCTCCCGCTGACACACATATTCAAATGCTAGAACTTTATATTTTTTTCCGGCTTTAATGTAAATCACATATTTTTTCCTAGATTTAACCACTAAAAATCCAGATTTAGCTAAATACATAAATGTTAACAAACACATACTTAAAAGCTTTGAAATTTGTACCTTTAGATATAATTTGTAAATGCTGAAAAAACATGTATCACATATTCCACATTAAAAAACATTTACCTAACACTTAACTGCGGTTCAACATAAATCCGAAAAATAAAGTTTTCACAAAATAAATAATTTTGCCAGCTAAATCTGAAGCTAACGTGCAAATGAGAGCCCCTGCCCATTGAAGCGTTTGATTTGGCATTGTATGCTGCAGAGCTGCCCTTACACTCCGAGAGCAAATCTCTACGCTTCCCCGCCCCCTCTGCATACAATGCCAATTTTTTTTTTTTTTTACAAATTTCAAAACTTTTAAGAATGTGTTTGTTAACATTGATGTATTTAGTTAAATCTGGACTTTTTATGGTTAAATACATTTTTTTTTTTTTTACACTTTTCACTTCAAATCTTTTCACAAAACAAACTTTAAAAGCTGCATGCAGTGTCCAGTGCAAACAGACAGACATCATGAAAAACACATTTGTAGGTGAAAAACACTCAAATAAAAGTTGCTACATTCAAAAAATTTATAAACTCGTGAAATTTTCGGTCCTCTAAAATAAAGGGCTTTACATAATCTCTGCAAGTAAGAAATACATTAAAAAGATCTTGCCATGTCTAAAAAATAAATAAATAAAATATATTCAAAATATGGTTTGTAGTGTAACAGGAAAGTGTAATCAATCAGAACGCAGAGTCTATATCACCTGATCCAAAACCTCTGAACTCCACGTCTTCATCATCTGAACCTTTGTCATTGATGATGCAAGCAATTGCCTGAATCAGTCAATGCACAGAGCAAATAGAATAGTTTTTTTCTATTCACGTGAGCTGCGATATTTCCCTCCGGGCATTATTTGTGCATGATTATTAAAAAACAAAAATGAATACTGAAAATTTGACTTTCAGCTAAAAGTTGAGGTGGGGCGATCGTTCAAACCGGGGCAGAATCCGGTACTTGTTTGCCATAATACATGCGTTTAGGAAAATACAGGCCCTACAAAGTGAATAATGACATACACGGCAACTACTAACTTTTTTTGTTGTTCAAAACAGATAGGTGCTCAGTTTAGAATAATTTACCCTGTAAGATTCTGGCCCATAATAGTTGCTTTAAATATGTTGATATTTCTGGCACTATTTGACAGTAATTCAGCATTTAGAATTCCAGTACAGCAGCTTCTTTCTAGGTTTGTAACTTTAACATCTGTCTTATTTTCCCTTTCAAAGTGGTACAAATTACACTGCAGATGAAGCAATGGTGTAGCACGGTGTCATTATCTCTGAAATTGGAGACAGTCCCAGGAAAGTAATAGCCCAAAACAATGTTCAAAGCTGTGCTTTCATTGCCTTCATAGGAATGATAATCTTGTGGGGCTCATGAGAACCAGGTTTCGTGCCGTCCATAAATAATAGCTAAACAGGGTTTCCAACAGTACAACTCTCATAAAACAAACTTGTTAAAAGCTTCATTTTTTACACATTGTAATGAAGAGAGCTGTAGGTATAGTTTCTCCAATTAAAATATATTAAATATTGTTTTACATAAAACATAAGCGTATAAGAAATAAATTGGTTTGAAAAATCACAGACATGTTCCTGCCATGACTTAAGCCTTATGTTGTTGAGACTGTATAGTTTGGTCCAATAATGATTATACAGCACATGCTGTGGTCATGTGTTTGATGGCGTGAATGAGTAAATAAATGAAACATGCATGTCAGTGACATTCATCCTCCACCACACGTGTAAACACAAAATTAGAGCAAGTTTTATGCAACACAAGTTTTGTCGCTAATGAATACAAACTTTTTCGTCATCATTCCATAAGTAATGTG
The DNA here is from genome assembly GCA_030684275.1 of Acipenser oxyrinchus oxyrinchus. Taxonomy (NCBI): domain Eukaryota; kingdom Metazoa; phylum Chordata; class Actinopteri; order Acipenseriformes; family Acipenseridae; genus Acipenser; species Acipenser oxyrinchus. The sequence goes on from CM060262.1 coordinate 8,424,549, forward strand.
GTTTGCTCAGAATTCTGTCTGTGGTCTGGTAGCCTTCACTCAGGCTTCATTACCCTAGCGATGGACTATGTCGTGTTGTGGGTATTTCCAATAGCCGAAATAATACCTCATTACTAAAAAATATCGTCTACTTATACAGAGCTGTTCTTCAATTCAGGTACCTAGTACAGAAAAGTGAACATGGTTTGTGAATTGTTTGAAAAAACATGTAAAAAGAATAAATGTACAGCTAACAATTTTTTAATTAAGTTTTTTTTAAGTGCAGGTTCATGTATGTGTGTAAGTTTCACTATTTAAGTTACTGTTAGGTCCTAAAATGTATTAGCAAAAAAAAAAAAATTACGTTGTAGTAATTAAAAATAGCTAGTAGTCTGTGTGTTAATACTGATTGTGCTGTTTATGAACAAGTTAAATGAACAAAGTATATTTAAAGCCTCCTTCCTGGCTTTCTTAGAGAAGAGAGCACTGTCCTGTGCTGTTACTGTGATATGCTGAAATAAAGTTGCTGAAAGTAATCAGACAGCATCCAGTTGTTTGATTTCTTCAAATCGTCATTCAAACCGGAGACTAGCTGCTATTGTGGTTACTGTATTGCCGTTGACAGCAAACACTATTCTCGATGATTTATTTATATTTTTAAAACTTTATTTGCTATACTACATTTAAATAGATAGATTGAAGGTATAGGACAGTGAGGAGCAGACTTAGTCTCCATTAGTATACAAGAACTGAGATTTTCTTTCATTAAGCAGAAAAAAGGTAAAATATGCAAATATTGCATTTACATATTTTCTGACAGATTGACTTGCAACAGTGATATAGTTAGAAAGATAAAATTCAAGGTCATTTACCAGAGATTATCATCAAGTTAATGAAAATCTCCAATCCATTTTGCAATCGCCATTAAACCCTGGCAGTTTTTGATATAAATCAATAACTTGAGCTAAAAAAGGTCTTTAAAAAATGTTGTCACATTTGGACAAGCAGTTCTCTAAATATATGCAAAACAGAAAGTCAGTCTGACTGACAGATAAACAGCCTACATATACCCTGACATTATGAGACTCAACAGAGGATCAGTAGCAAATTTTACCACAATTGACAAGGAGTTTTCAGGATTAGACCAACCAGGCCCATTCAGAATAAATTGGTCACATTTCCAAAAAATGTATGTCAAGCAGTTTGATACGAACATCATCAGCATTACCGAGTTCAAATCCATCAATCTGAAAAAAATAATTTTCAAACTACTCTGCCTCTGTATTGCTTGTGACATTAAAATACTGTAAAGCCATAAATATTTGCGACCAAAATATTTGGCGAATCACACCCATAAAACCTATTTTGCTCCAGAAATGTTGGCAACCTGTTGCAATATACAAAGTATTAATTGTTAGTGGAATTTGATATTCATGCCACAAATGTTTGTGCTTTTTCCTCCCCATATGCTAAAAACGCAAATATTTATGGCTTTACAATAACTGAAAAACAAGTTTCATACACGGTGTCCAGAAGCCTTTAATCCCAAGACATACCTGGTTGCTTGTGATAGGAGAGCTCTCTGGTGGTCAAACGGAGCCAGCGCTTCTTAAAGTTTTTTTTGCCAAGTCGCTTCCTTCCCTGAGCTCTTTTATGTACTTCACTGTTTATATATTTAAAAAAAAAAAAAAAAAAAAAGCGTTACTTTTCATTTTCTTTGTCCCAGGTGGTTCAGATATTTTTATTCCTGCTTGCTAGAAGAAATATTGTTTCTCTTAAAAGCATCAAAAATTATTTATAGTTTAAAAACTAGCACCTGTTATTGAAAATGGACTGATAATAAAAGGGATTCATAATTTATTATCGTCACAGGAAATCTATTTAAACCAAACATTTGCCAATTTTGGAACAGAAATAGCCTTCTTTATAAAACATTGGCTTTTAAATCGGATTTATATTGCCAAGTTTGAGGGAGACTGTGAACAGACCAATAATGCGGTCAAGCTTTCCGATTTGAACCCACCAGGGGGCAATAATTAATTTGTGAAATACCAGTACACAAGAGAAGAGTTTTATGCTTCTGCAGAGAAGTTGGAGTCTATTAAAATAAATCTGGACAGTGGCATGTCTTTATACTGCTGCACCAAAACTGGAAAACTGACTCTATTACTGACAACTTTGTAAGTTTTAGAGTAATGTACAGTACAGGGAATAATAACGGTAACACTTTATATTGCGTGGCATAAATTTATATTAGATATGCAATTGCATATTAAATTAAGGTTAAATTAATATTGAATAGATATGCAATTCCATATTAAAATTTACGTACAATTATCCTTGTTACATTCCATTAACATTTAAGTCAGATTAACTGTATTTTCAATTAAAAACATGTAAACAATAGGAAATTATTACATATTTAAGGGTAACAAAACATAATATAAATGGACGCGATATCAGATTACATTTTCAATCGATATTTGGTTAACATTTAGCAAGAAACCAGCTATTGCATATTGATTAAATATTCATTTAATATGCAATTGCATATCTATTTAATATTAATTTATGCCATGTAATATAAAGCATTACCATAGTAACCATGTTGGAATAATTATGCATATGTTAATATCGCAAGAGGTTAAAACAAGGTCACCGTGTAACGGTTCACTTTCACTGGCCAACATCGGTAATGGAACTTAATTGAGATAATAATTGAATACAGCTGTATAGCAAATATTAACACAATAACAACGTGTTTTGTCTAAAAACATTACAAGGCCTCAATATGGCAGCCATATAAGGTCACAGGTCATAGTGAAAGGCACCATTAGAATTTGCCCGGTAAGTTTCTAATAGTATGAAACAGTTTCTTGCATTTGAAGTAGCAGTAGTGGCAGTGGGAGCAAGGACAGACTGACTGGCAGTATTTAGAAATGCAACTGTTTAAATCATTAAATAAGACTGACATACAGATATAAACATTGGATACTGGAATATTAATGGATCATAATAATAAAATAAAAAAAATAATAAGAATAAAAAATAAACAAACATACCCTTCTTTAAGAATCAAAGACTCTTCTACTCCACTGGACTCTTTACTTCCTGTTGAGGAAATTTCATCTAAAAACTAAGGAAACAATCGAAAAAATGGAATTAAAACATAAACAATGGCCAGTCTACTGTAGATTACAATATAATGTGCTAATCTGCAGTATTAAAAAAAAAGAGTGTGTACCTATGTTAACTCTGAGGAAGATACATTGCCTTGAAGTTATGATTTCTATAAAAATGGATTAGACGCCATGATTTGAAATACCGTATTACTTTGAATTAACGCCACAGCATTTATTTAAAATTGCTAAAAACAGCTGCAGCGCTTATTCAAGGGTACCTCTTATTCAAGTACTAAGGTTTTCAAAAGGTGCCATTTTTTAATAGTTTTTTTTTTATGGTATTTGAGGGAGCTATATATTGAAGTTTATTTTTGCAGCTACGACTTGATCAGGACAGCGAAGAAGTCCTATAACTTAGCTTTTAAACTGAAAGCTGTTGAGCTCTCAGATCAGAAAGGCAATTGACCTGCTGCTCGAGAACTTGTGAGTTAGTGAGTGTCGCATTAGGGAATGGCGAAAGCAAGTACCTCAGCTACAAGAAGAGGCGACCTTCACAGGGTAAAAGGAAAAGGTTTTGAGGTGGCGGGCGTCACCCTGCTCATCCCAATATTGAAGAGGAGCTAATGTACACGTTTCATTATTGAGAGGGCAGTTTATTCAAGGGCGCCGTCTATTACAAATCCGAGTGTGGTGCTTATTCAAGAGCGGCAGTAATTCAAAGTAATACAGCATTGTCAAAAATACCAGCACAAAACAAATGAATTTAACAAACTAGATTTGTTAAAATATCTACTCCTTCATGTATCTTTAATGACAACCTGACATATTCTAGGAATAGTTTTTAAAGTCATTCATAACTCTCAATAAAAATGTTTAAATAAACTTTAAAAAGGAACTTCTCTGTAAGGCAGAAATCAAAAGTGTTTGCTAATTAAACTGAATATATCAAGTAGGGCTACTGATTTTCCGCGATTAATTAGATATTGTGGATGGAATTTGGCACTGTTAGGTGGCTTTTTTTTTTTTTAAATTAGCAGTGGGAGAAAACCGCTTCAGCAAGTACAGTAGAATCTGCAAGAACTGACTGACGCTGAATCTACTATAGATACTAATGAGAGCATAACAAATACAAAAGAAAAACGAGGGAAAGCTGGGAGACTTTGTATAAATTGATTTTATATTTTTTTAAACGATGCAATAACAGTTGTGCTTGTGAAGCATCCACACTATATATTGACAGAACAGGTGATTTAGTGATTTATTTGCACTATGCAGGACCTTATGTTCCCCCATTGGTGCTTGAGCCCCGGAGCGCTCACAGAATCATCCTCCTGTGCAAATAGTATTATCAGTGATTAAAGCATGGTTTTCAAGCAAACTGATTATCGCTCACCAGTACTGTATTGGTATAAGAAAAGTGTGTTTTAAAAAAGTAATTTCAGCTTCCAGTCACTTCAAATATGCTGACGATAATGTAAACAACACCAAGCTACAGACGGAGAGTCCCAAGCTTTAAACATGTTACTGTTTCTAGATAAGAACCCAACTTTATTATAAATATATTGTGTTATTATGTTTTAAGCAACATTCTACAATAATGTTCATTATGGTAATGTTTGTTTATTAGTTTTAAAATGTTTAGTAAAACGTGGCCTATTGTTTGACCTTGTTAGTACAACCGGCCCCTTCTGCTAATGACATCTTCAGTCAGGGTCGTAACCCAAATCTCCACATTTTTGTAAAATGACTTTACACTTACTTCAAAAGATGCAACGTGTTTCAGTAAATTCAAACGATAAACTTCGCATCCCGCGCAGAGGGAGAACACAAACGTAAAACGTCATTAAATGGGGTTGGCATTGCAGGGGAGATGAAGGGTGGTTTCAGTTCCAAGTGACTGTTTTCTAAGCATTATTTGCTACACCCTGTTAGAAAATGGACTTCCCTGCATTTTTTTTAACGCAAGACTAAACGCGAGAGTATATGTTGACATTTGTTTTAAGTACTCGCCCAGAGAACTACTGAGATACAGACATCAACTAGTCCTCATCAGATTTAATTCACCTCGGGCGAGCAGGACTTTCTAACCCTGCTACACATCGTTTGTTTCATAAAGGCATTCCATCCGAAGACATATCTCTTGTTAAATTTTGCAAATAACAAGGCAGAATTAGCAAAGAAACAAAATTGAGAGGATTAATTATGCGTTTACATTAAAAGGGGCGCTATTTAACATTACAATTGGGTGATACACAGACATGAACCTGTGTCTTTCTTTTTTAATCAGTGTTTCATATTTTATCCTGGTTATTGTAATGCCAGTAAAATGCTAAACTTCATTTTTGTAGTACTGCAAATAGGATTACACTCACATGATATTACTGAACTGTTAATATTTTGTATTGTTGTTGTAATACCAGCAATAAGCTAAACAAGTCTTTTCAAAAGACCTTTATTTGTAGGCTGAACTACTGTGTTAGTGGAAGACTGTAAATATGATTCTCACAACTGTGCTGGACATTTGTTTTCTGAACAGTTGTGATATAATTAAGTTTCCCTGCTTATTATACATGTCAGCAATGAGCCAAGTGATGTTTATAAACATTTACACGTTTGAAGTGTCTTCAGTTGCTTTACTTACTATTACAGCAACAAGAGTCATATTTATTAATTTATTTATTTTACCTATCAACATTAGATTTATGTTCAAATGCCACGTCTAATTATCAATAAATTGATAAAAAGTGGGAAAAAATGGATTTGGTCATCTTTGAAAAAAAGAATTTGCTATTCCTCAGAATGGAAACTCAGTCGCCCTATATGTGGTATCACTTAGTACTAATTAAGAGAATCAAGAATAATATATTGACAGAAATTAGTATGAACATACCCTTTTTACTTCTTCTATACATTTTTCTTCTTGGAAGGATTTGAAGAAATCATACATATAGGTCTCCTTAAAACTTGACTGAAAAGTAGGGAAAAATGGCTGTTATTGCTTGCATCTGGTCTCCTTTATCTAAAGATGAAATATCTTATAAATGGCTTGTTTTTAAATAAAAATACAAGTATACTGCATATGAATACAAGTTTTTATGTAAGGCCCCAGGACAGCATGAAAAATTACATACCATATAATATCAGAAACATAGCAAACAATCAGAAATGAAAAAAAAAAAAAAACACTGCCTAAGACTGCAGACAACACAGCAAAAAGAGAAAACTAGATAATCATAGACATACCAGTTTGTTTTTGGATAAACTGCCCCAACTTCCTAATGTTTGAATAGTTTTGGAAATGAGTGTTAATGTTCGAGACATCTGTGCATCCTGAAAAACATGAAGATGCAATTAGCCTTGGCATTCTCATACTGTACATTTCAAAACATGTAATGCTTTCTGACAACCCACAGGATGGAAGCAGACAAACGTGTTTGTATTTCAATACATTCTGTTCTTTTTTATTACTGTATTGTTTTACCTAACATGAGTAGAGAAGCAAGTAAGCAAACCAATTTTTTTTTAGTTTCGCTCTCAATAAAATTGGTAAACCACAAACCTTGTCAGAATCAGCTTAAATCAGCCTCCAAGTCAAATGGGGAAGTCTTCACTAGAGAACTGCAGCTATTTCTTGTTTTTTCAATATACATTACATATTAATGAATAAGCACACGGGGATGACATGCCAGAACCACCTGTTTAGACTGCTCGTGTAGATCTCTTGATCTACCTCTCCTACTATGTACTGGACTTGCCTGATCTAAGCACCATGTTCTGGACCCTCAGCTAATGGCAAGGCATTCCTTCTCAAATTGTAGAATGTCTCGTTTCTCGTGGAAAAAGCTTACGTTCTTGTCCTGATTCACCTTAAGCCAGTACTGCTCCCAAGCTTACTCCTGATGTGTCCACTTGAAGTTGGAAATCTTTCTGGAAGTCAGGGCTTTTTAGTACTGGTTTGGCGGTCATACAGGTCTTCAATTTGTTAAAAGCCTAGTCACGCTCTGGAATCCATTGAAGTGCCACATCCGGGTAAGGGCAGTGAGTAGGGCAGCTATGGACGCAAAATGAGGAATAAATCGGCAGTACCAACCGACTAATCCCAAAATGAGCTGTACCTGTTTCTTTACTTTTGGCTGTGGACAGGTTTGTATAGCTTCCACCTTATCCGTTTGGGGATGATCACTCCACCCCCAATGAGAAAGCCCAGATGCTTTGTCTCTCGCCCAGGTACATTTGGAGGGATTGATAGTTAACCTGCCCTGCAGACTCTCTGGAGCACTGACCTCACATGATTCAAATGGTTGTCCCAGCTAGTGTTTTGAGTGCTTTCCCCATAAGAAGGGGTACAAGGCATTTGGCCCAGTCCGCTTTGGGCCATTGCCAGGTCCGGGTCATCCATTCAAAACAGACAAAATAGTTTTCAACGTCCTCACCCTCCTGAAACATGGGCTGTTTTGGTTCTTTAACCTGTGACGCAGATGGTAATGTCTCTGAATTGATGAAGGTGGACTGTGGATTTAAGCGTACAATTGGGATTGCCAAGGTTATTATTAGACTTGTGTCAGCAGTGTCCCCTTTCACAGTCAGTTGCATCAACTCTTGCAGTCCCCTCTTCTCTTGGAACAGTGCCTCCTCATGTTTCACCTGTCCAGCAACTTGCTGCTCTTCCTCATACAGCACACCATCATAATTGTATTATTAGTTATGATTTCAGTATTTTAAGACAGATGGATTGTTAGAAGGCAAGTATGGTGTGCCAAACACTAATTTATATCATGTTTTCCATTGTTAAAATATATGCACGCTTAGTAAAATCGTAACGTGCATCTTTTGATTCAAATGCACATTTACATATCCAAAGAGCTCCTGTTTGACCGGAGGGGAGAGTACCAAAGTAGTATTTGCAGAATAAGAGGTTAGAAAAACAGAGGGATTTAGCTGGGTCATGTTAAAACAGGGTTATAAGAAATGTGCATGACCTTCTAATTGATATTGTGCTTGTAATATTGATTTAAATCTGTGGCGGAGTACGAGTGCTCTTAGCACTACTAACATGTAATTGTAAACTTCTTGTAATCCTAACTGCTTGTTGTTGTTATTATTATTATTATTATTATTATTATTATTATTATTATTATTATTAATAATAATAATAATAATAATAATAATAATAATAATAATAATAATAATAATAATAATAATAATAATTTCTTAGCAGACACCCTTACCCAGGGCAACTTACAGTTGTATACAAAAAATACATATCAAGAATTACAGTACAATTGAGCAAGATACAGAATACAATGACTTCAGTCCTAATAAGAACAAATACAAAACACAGTACGATTTGATATTGTTGCATCCTAGTTCATACTATATTATTGCGCTTATTGTAAAACTACAGTGTATTTCAATATTAAGCTGGCATTGTAAGCCTATACTGCCCTGTAAGTCACCTTTGGTAAAGGCGTCCATCAAATAAATACAAAACAACTACTACTACTACTACTACAACTACAACAACAACAACTAAAATACTATTGTTTATTCATTGATTGATGTATGTCCTGTAACACAACGAAACAAACCTGAAACAAGATTAAACTGTTTATTCTCTCTACTTACTGGATGATGAGATCGGAGATGGAAACTGTGAGGAGATAAGACAGCCACTGCGTAGAACCTCAGAAACACAAAGCTGCTCACTGCAGAGTACTTCACATGGGGGTCATCTGTACATAAAAAATATCCATTAATGCATTTTATACAAAACAAAAACACTTTTCAGTTCACAGCGTGCAACCTGGTACATTATGTAAATCTTTGTGCATATTAACCCTTTGCGGTCCATTTATTCCAGCGCCTGCCAGGCACGTCGGATCCAATTTATGTTCACACGCGCGGTTTATTTTACATGCGATGTTTAAATGTAATTTTATTCATGGTAAAATGGGTTTAAAAGGCACTGCATATCAACAGGTCACTCAGTACTACATCTCCAGCCCCGCCCCACTCCTTGTTCGCTGTATTTTTCACATATCTCTTCATTAGTAGTGCATACTGATAAATCATCTCCTGATCACTCGTTTTATCACCAAACTCCTCAGTAATGCTATCCAAGTCATCATTTTATTACTACAACATCTCAAAAAGCTTGGCTAATGTCAGTGATATTCTTTGAGCGCTGGATGCGGGAGCAGCTATCTTGTTTGTTTATGTCCGTGTTATGTCTGTGGTGAAGGGACTATGTGTATTGCTCAGATCCGCCTCTTTTTTTTTTTCGGCTTCTACCGGTCACACTCGGCCATTGAAAGGTTTTCTCGGCTTTTTCTGGAGAAAAAACGACTAGAGACCTGTGATTGACGTCTTTTTGATGATGTCGGACAGGGTCCGACATTGAACCAGAAAGGAATAATTGTAATGCTGAACCTAATATTACAAATGTATTATATATAATAAATGACTTTGGCACCACCATGTGGTGAAATTTCAGGATCTATAATTTAGTAAAGTCCAGACCACGTAGCTATTGTTTCCATTACTGGTTGCTACCTCCAGTATCGGTTTCCCAAATATCCCAACATCGAACACAATTTATGAAAACAGAGGTGTAACATCAAATTTCCTTTCTTTACTATTGAAAAAGAACACAGTTAAAAACGAAGCTCTCGTCCACTTATGTTTCATTGCTTTAAAAAAAACTTGATGTAGAAGCACAGGGGGGAACACTATCTTAAGGGAGATTCCACACTGTCACTGTTTTTCAGACCATTTGAGTTCCTTTTAGGATATTTTGAAGAGAATTATTATTGTTATTTTTTTTTTGGTAAATCGTTCAATTGGTTTAATATCTGTTGCAACCTCCATGTTTAAACATTTCCTTTTCAATAAAAATACACAAATGTAATTCAACCCCAAAGACACTCTTTAATAATAATGTTAGTGACATTCAGCCCTGGCCACTGCTGCTTATGGGGTTTCCATAACACTGAAAATATGATGTTGCCATTTGACGTGGTTTATGAAATACAAGCTGTTTAAGTAGCGGCATCCGGATTACAAAACCCCTCAAGGTGAACCAACCTAACGAGCCAGGTAAAGGTGCTTGCGGAAGGGTTTGTCTACTTGATCTACTTTCTTATAATAAGCCAACTTACCAGGAAAGCGTTTTGTTGCCATTTGTCGCAAAGCATTAAACACGTCACACATCAGGGTAGGGCAGCTCATACTTGAATGCACAATGGAATTGAAGACTTTCTGCACATACTGATGCAGATTCTCCTGTAATTTTAAACAATGCTGTAATAAATTTACTCGATTACAGCTATCACATTTATCTAATTCTAATCCTTTACTCCACAACGCTTTCAAATTAGACTTTATATGTAGAATCTACACAAACTACTCCACATTGATAAAGTTAAAAAAATGCATATAGAATATAAATAAAGTAAGATTTACAGAGAAAAACTGATCTCAGTTGCATAAGTATTCAACCCCTTTGCTACTGCAGCCCTAAATCAGCTCAGGTGCAAATTATTTGTTTGAAAGGTCACAAAATTAGTCAAATGGTTAAAAAAGCGGGTCTTAAATTTCGTAGGAATACGATATGTAAGGTATAAACATGACGAGCCTTGCGGTTCCCATGATATATACCATGCCTGGGGTAGTGATAAGGCCCAAGGCGTCAGGGATAAAGTGGTAGAGAGGCACAGAGCAGGAGAAGGGTACAAGCTGATTATCCATCTCAGCACAATGAAGTCACTACTCAGATCAGGCCCTCCCAAACTGAGCAGGCGGGCAAGCAGGAAACTGATTTGGGATCACTCTGAAGCCAACAATGACCTTGAGAGATCTGCAGAGTTCTGTGTCTGAGATGGGAGTCAGTGTTCACACATCAACAATAAGCCGGTCCCTACACAAAGCTGGCCTGTATGGATGGGTGGCAACAAAGAAGCTATTACTCAAAAAGCCTCATCTTAAAGAACGAGTTCGCAAAAAGCATGTAGATGATACCGCAGACCTGTGGAAAAAGGTTTTGTGGTCAGACAAGACAAAAATTGAACTTTTCGGTCTAAATTCCAAGCGTTACGTCAGGCGCAAGCCCAACACTGCACATCACCCAGTCAACACCATAGCAACTGTCAAGCATGGTGGTGGCAGCATCGAGTTATGGGGATACTTCTCTTTAGCAGGGACTGGGAAGCTTTGTCAGGGTAGAGGGGAGAATGGATTGTTGAAAATACAGGCGAATCCTTGAGGAAAATCTGATTGAGTCAGCCAAGACTCTGAAATTGGGGAGGAAATTCACATTTCAGCAGGCAATGACCCGGAGCACAAAGCCAAAGCCACACTGGAGTGGTTGAACAAGAAGAGAATTCATGTTCTTGAGTGGCCCAGTCAAAGTCCTGACTTGAATCCAATCGAAAATTTATGGCGAGACTTGAAGACTGCAGTCCATCGACCATCCCCAACAAACTTATCAGAACTGGAGCAATTTTCCCGTGAAGAATGGGCAAAGATTTCACCATCCTGCTGTGCAAAGCTAATAGAGACATATTCAAAAAGAAGTGCTTCTACCAAGTACTGATTTAAGGGGCTGAATACTTATGCAACCAGTACATTTTCATTTTGTACATTTTCTTTGCAAGTTTTGCTGACATTTAACCTCCTCCTCATATAACAGCGTTCAGTTATATATATATATATATAAAGTCCAGAAAATGTTTAATCATTAGCAAACAGTCAACACTCTGTTAAATCTTAGTGAATGCAGCCCACTGCCTCTGTTTGTTTGGTAATGGCGGTACAGTTTACCTTATTCACTTCTACGTTGTCCCCTTCTTTCAGTTTTATGGGATCAATTTCACATGGTTTGTTGGATTCACAGATCTGAAATCAAGAAAATGAATAATAAAATAAGACAATGACACTATGTTACAATCTTAAAATGATTTCCAAGACACGCATGATCATTAATGAATGCTCATGGAAAGCATTTTAAAACTGTCAAACAAAAATAAGAGCCACTCATGCGGTGTTCAATTGGCACATGAAATATTCGTTTCTAAAATAGGGTGATCGCTATACACAAGATCTTTAAGGGAGAAAAGTTTCACTCCAGTAATCTTTAAAATAAAATACAAATATGTTAGTCAACACAGATTTCGTCTTCTGAATACATTCCCAAGCACAGTCAAGTGGATTTTAACCATGGTTTTATGTGATGAGACTGATTTTTTTGTACTATAGCATGCAACATAAAAAGTTTATAACTGGCTGATTTTTTAAGGATTTACTATAAAAGTTATATGGGAACTTCACCTCATCTAAAACAGGCTTCAAAGTTACGGTCAAGTATCGTTTCCCAACAATCTTCATCATGTCATCCAGGCAACGAGTCGCTAGGGAGTTTCCTCTGAAAATTGTATTGGCCTCTCTGGAAAACAAAAATAATATTGTAAAGCAGAGTTAGTTATTTGTAAAACTTTTTTTTCAGGTGAATCCAGAATACATATTGTAGAAATGTGGTTTCTAATAAAACTCAGCTCTGAAATTCTTATACAAAATGTTGTAATTTGCTATAGATTATTATGAATGAATTGGCTACAAGTATTAAGTTAAATAGATTATATTAAAAGAGGACACATTAACACGGAAAACTGATCCTGGCATCGTGACAATGCAAGCCTGATGTGAATTATAGGATGTGTCCTTGCCAAGTTACAGAAACCAGCAACAGGGGAAATAAAGTCATCTGGAATGAAACCGAGTTGGAATCTGCGGAGTATTAAGATCCATGTTCCACAAAAACGTAGTAAAAGTCGATTTTCTACGCATTTTTGTGGGGCCCTTAAAAAGGGGGGAGTGACATATGCGCCGGTGTGTGTAATATTAAATTACTGTACCAATGTCACAATGGGATTACTACAGTCACGATTATGGCTCACACAAATTTAACTGTCAACAACCAGATGTGTGTGTACATGGAGAGAAAAAAAACAAACAAAACACTGGTTAAAGTTATCAATCTTCGGTATAGGAAAACATCACATCTATACCGAATTTCCTTATTCCTACCCTCCCGAGCCATTGATTTGTCAACATTGAGACTGAACCCGTCCCTAGGATCCGTAGCAAGCAGCTATTGGTTGGAAAGCCGAGTAAACATTTTGTTTGAATGGAGTACTTTGAATGACTTTAATACATACTGTAACTTGTTCTACATGTCAGTGCAACGCAGTGGTACACTTGTAAAGTATGTGTATGGTTATGGTTCTGATTAACAAAACAAAATGAATGTATCTGTAGAGCTGGAAACTGAATGCAATTGTACTGCACCGTATGCAACACTGAAATGTTTTGTTTACTGGTTATTAGATGGTGCACTGTTTAGTTTATTGGGTTTTTTTTTGCTTTAATTGATGCAAGCAGCTCTGTTTAATACTTTTATTTTAAATTTGAATTAAAACAACACATTTATAAAACCCAATGCAGCTGGAACCACTGTCCAAGTATGGTTTTAGAAAGAAATGTTCAGTAAAGCAAAGGTGATATGTTCTTGAACTTGTTTGGGTACTTGATAAGCTAAAATAAAATAGGTTAATACAGATGTGATGTGGGATGTTTAACTTGATTTTACGCTCTCTTTATTATTATTTTTGAAATTTTAGAAATTTTGAAAAACGGAATAGTTTCTAGCAGCTTAACAAAAAACAACACATTATTAAATGGAGTAAAAATGTTGCAAATAAGTGTTATTTTGAAACAAAACCTGTGTATCTTGCCTTATTTATCGGTGTTGAACATGAAGGAAAAAAATAAATTCGAAAATAAGTATTTATAAAAACACTAAAAAAGTTTTTTCCTAAAATTGAAGTCTCAAAAAGGAGGGAGCGACTTTTACTCCAGTGCGACCTATAAAACGATTAAAATTTTTTTTTTTTTTTTTTAAGAAGATTTTGTTTTAAACTATGCTTAAATAATGCTTAAGGTATCATAGTAGGTAGAAGATGCAACTTCCCTAAACCTGCTTTTAGTGTTCCAGTGCAGCTCTCCATTACACAGCATAACTCTGTGAAGCAGTGGCCCAAGGTGTGTAAATAATGCCAGTGTCATACATGTAGGTTGGCATTGATCACAGTACTAATCGGTGCTTTAGCAAGAGGGTTGCCCAGGAGTAAATAAGCAGTATCAGGGCTTGTCGTAGGTGTGTTAGATCCGCTTAGTAACATCAAGATTTAACTGACTTTTGGTGAAAATAATTGTTGGTAATTCTTACAAAATTGTCACAGACCCTTCTCCTACAAAATAATAAAGTTCCCACACTCTACAAATACAAAGTCACTTACTGTGTCTGCTCAAGCTCCAGCTCAGCAACGGCAGTTACAAAAGGAACCAGTTTATTGTAATGCAATAACAGTCGTACAACAGGCAGCACCGCCTCGTATCGCTCTCGGCAGATGTCGCACAGAATGTGAGCAGCGGAGGCAGAGATAGGCTGAACAAAGACAAAAGAAAAGCGAGGTTATGAAGACAGACTTTTCAAAACACTGAGTTTCTGAGTACGCTCAAGTGGGCTGCGAGTTCTGAATGGTTCTGGTGGTGGAGGTGGTAATGTGGAACAGATGGACTGAACAGATGCGACATATTGTTATTAATCTCACCTGTGTAGAAAAGGGGAGGGGGCGCCTCCTGGGCAGGGAGGTAGGCAGGAGGGCTGCTTGGCTTATTATTGGAATAACTTGCTAGGTGACAGCAGGAGAAATGGCTGCAATAGTTTGCAGCTTATCTCTCCTACCAGCCCTACACAAAAAAGCAGAACCATCCAGGAGATTAGGGATATAAATGGGAAAACAATAAGCTAAATAAATGGGATTATCTACAAATTTGTAAGATGCATACTCTGACCACAGTATGTGAGGACAGGGGGTGTGTTAAAATGCCTTTTTGCATTGTACATCTACCTGCACGCAACTCTGTTTTAATCCTATCTTTCTACACACGTGGGTGCATAAATTCACCAGTATGTAAATATGTACCTGTATAGCAGAGAACAGGGATACAAAGCAACAGACTCATTTTTGCATCAAAAGGCACTACTTTTTCAAGAATGTAATATCTTTAAGTGATAACCAGTTAAAAGTACCTTAACATCTGGTGATTTGAGCAGCAGATCTCTCAGAGAAATGTAGTAGTTCGACGGAAGGACGTGGTCTTCTGTGTAGGTTAGATTTACTCGCAGGGAGCCCAAGTCATCAGTTTTTGAGGTCTTGTTGCCATTGTCTTTCGGCTGTAACAAATACCTAAGCAACATGAATAAAAACAAAGTTTAAACAATGTCAAATCAAATCTACATAAAGGGCAGCAAATCTTTAAGGCCAGTCTCAAACATTCTGTACGAGACAGAAGTTTACTGCATTTTTTTTTTTTTTTTTAATAATATCAATGCATGTTAATGTAAGAGTTTGGGTTCCCCCAAAACAAACTCAAAATTTGTACTCTACTAAACTGTAAACTACAGTGCAGTTTAACTGTACTGCATATCATGCAGTTGTTTTTGTATATGCACGCCTACACATTAAACCACCTGATCTTTATTCAAAGTATACTCTTTCATTTATACTGTGTAAAAGCTGTTGGTATTTCCTGTATATTCTTAACTGCAAGCATAAAAAAGGGATTTATTTTCTAACCTTTTTCTCCTGCGGTATACAACTGACAATATCTTTAATATACTGGCCAGCCACCTTTTAAAATGCAAAAAATACCTGATCATTTTTATTGTTTTGCACCTGCCAATACCACAACAGCTCTGAATTCCTTTGAAGTGGACTTGGAACCTATTTTCTTATTTATTTTTGTCTATAATTTGTCTTTATCATAATGTGTTCTGTTTCACAGGAAGTGTCAAATAGCAAAAGCCATTATCTTTGTGTCTATCTCAACATGTTCTAACTATTCAGAAAACAGAGCTGAAGCAGCCACTGACGTCAGCACAGCAAAACTTGATGCCAGATAATTCATGGAATTCACCAGCATATAATGCTATAAAGGAGTTGAAGTCTGTGCACCACAAAGCTAACAAACAATCTGACAAGACAGTTATCACAGGTTACATCAATCAGCTGTTTCAACACACTTTTCTTTGTCTGCATTACAGCTGGTCACATTCTTTTAAATCCCTTTCTTAGACACGGACTGGCACAAAACAAAAAAAATGAGAATGACCTGACCAGCCTATAATGCATATGTCTTGGTGCATTGTTAAAATAAGTGTGTATCGCCCAGTAATGTGGGACACTTTAGCATGTCATAATATGTTACACACACCTGTGGGCTCGGTCAGTCATAAACTGCAACCAGAGCTGTGCATTCTGGTGTTGATTTTCTGCAAACGTTGCTATTTAAGGAACACCAGAGATTCTTGATGGATGTGTTGGATAATGCAGCAACTGTGTTGAGGGGCGAGCTGGTTGCTTGGGCACTCAGAATCATGCCCCTTGTGAAGTTTTTCCATGATTGTTGATAAACAGTTGTACATAACACTGCTTATAAAGGTCTACTGGATTACGTGACATGCCATTTGTCTACATACATATGGCCAGACAGCATACTGATTTATAGGTTTTATAAATTACTGTAATTAACATATATGAAAAAAGGGGGGGATGACACTAAATAAAACAGGCAATACTTAATTGTAAAATGATAAAAGCCCTAAAAAAAAAAAAAAAAAAGGTATTTGTAATGTTATCAGAACAAGTTTATTACTAGTCCCCCGTCCCCCGAATTTAACCTGAATACTCAATAAATCTGAACCGACATCTGTTAATTATTCAAACTGTTCAGTAGAGGGCTGTCTTGACAGTTCTCTTTTCTGTTGTATTTTTGTAGTTTTGCTAAGCTGCCCAAAGGGCTGATTTTTGTAGCCTTTGATGATCTTACAAAACTACAAATAAGCAACTCGGACAGTAACCTGAGACTGTGCTACTGTTTATTTATTTATTTTAATTCAACCGTCTTAGTTTAATTGTAGGGACTGTTTGACTGTTGTATCCCTTACCAAGCCTGATGAGACGAATCATTTCTTAAAACCTTCACCGATACCTTGGTCTCACCCAGAAAAACATCCTGTGCAAGGTTCCCATTGTTCCACAGGTCCACCCTAGAAAGAAAACAGCAACTCATTGACAGAAATAATATACCACACCAAGGCAACCCACCAAAAATTATTAGTAATATTAGTAATAATGCATCATTCATAAAAAAAAATCATTGTTAAAGAATTATTAATGTTAAAAACACAATACATTAAACACAACGCCCATCTTTTAAAATGGGTTTGTGATTGTAAATAAAGAAAACTAATAAAAAAAACACCCAAACCCACTTATACAGTGGCACCAAAAAATATTGAGGCAGTTACTATAAATGTCAATCGCCGTAGTTCTCTATATTACAGTAAGGTTTAATTCTGTAAAAAAAAAAAAAAAAGTCACTCAGAATCCAAGAACAGTACCTAACTAATAAAAAATGGCCAATATTAATACAATAGCTATAGTATAACTGATAATTGTTTTGACCAAAACTTTATAACAATGTAAATGGCCTACTTGGTGTAAATTTAAGGTGTAAATTTAAGAATAGTGTGTTCATTGAATATACTATTACACAATCTAAATGCCAGTTCTGAAACCCATATTAGGTAAATATGTTCTTTCTTTTTGAACCAACAACGTTTGGTAGAGCAGAACCCTTTATTCCGACTTGCAAATACACAAATAAATTAAAATTAAATAAATAATTAAATGAGCAATTTCTTTGTATCTCATACCGACATGGTCTTTAATTCACAGCCGTACCATTTTTAAGACCTACATTTAAACTGATAACCACGTGTAAACTGCAGTCAGGTGCAACTGTCTTTTTTTCCCCATTAAGGTAAACTTCAGTGGAAATGTCATGGTCGCAAACACGCAAGCACAGCTGTTTATACAGAGAAAGTTATTATTTTGTTTAATCTCTCAGTCTGCTCACTATGCTGTAACCTGGATTTAATAGTAACCTCATACAAGTATCTTTTTTGCATATTTTAGATAAATGCAAAGTAATGTTAAAATGCATCTGCACATATGCTACTGTATCATTTTGACATTTTGTTTTGATTTTATTTCAAAACACACATGCATCTCACTTGCATTTATTAGCCAATATTTTTTAATGAAATTAAACCCAAAAATGTTAAAACACATA
The DNA here is from genome assembly GCA_030684275.1 of Acipenser oxyrinchus oxyrinchus. Taxonomy (NCBI): domain Eukaryota; kingdom Metazoa; phylum Chordata; class Actinopteri; order Acipenseriformes; family Acipenseridae; genus Acipenser; species Acipenser oxyrinchus. The sequence goes on from CM060262.1 coordinate 8,442,905, forward strand.
AATGAACACACGCACACACACACACACACACACACACATGCATATTCTTCCCACTAAATAACCTACCTCTTACCTCACTTAAATATCAGTTTGCAAACTGAGACAGTTAGAAGAATATAACAATTAGTGCCAGTCCTGTTGGAACCTATAATATACTATAAAAACAATAGGCTGATTTTATTATTATAAAAAAACTCCCTTTTTTCTTTTTTTATCAATCATGTGAAATGCAATACCAGTAAAGTCCTGCTGATGCAAAAGTAAGGAAAAAGACTTAAGGACACTGCTAGAAAAAAAAGTAATATAAAACTACTGAATATTGTCACAGGCATGTAATTTATAATCCAGCTTTAGAAAAGTTGTGCTGAATCTCTTAGAATCATACATGAAGTAATGTGTTACCTACTTGCCTATATACAGAAGGATGCAAGGCAAGCATCATTTTCTTTCATAATGTATATTGCAAATACTGCAGGAATTATGTACAGATGTTGTACTGAACTGATGGATTAAAATGTACAAATAAAATCCATGGAAGTATGCTGAATAGAAACCAACCTCACATCTTTTCCAAGGAGCTAAAAACCACACACTTCGTTTGTCAAGTAAACTCACTTAATTTCAAGCTTTTCAATGTCCTCTTCTTCAACCTGGAACTGTGACTTTTTTGTGTAGCTGCTGGATCTTGTCACCTATAGGAACAAGAATAACTTTAAAACACATTCATTTTTTAATATGTATAGTAGTGCATGTCTATTAAAAGGAATTACAAATGTGAATATATTCTGAGCCACGCTTACAGGTTCTACAATGACCAACATTTACTGTCAGTATATACAGAATTCAGTACCTAACAGAAATGCACCAATTATTCATTTTAAAATCGGAATTGATCAACCACTCAATATCAGAATGACAAGTCTTTCAGATAAACTGTTTCTATAGCGCAGAAAAGCAGTATTATTTCCACAGTGACTCATTTTTCTATACATTTTTGTAGCACAGTTTCTTACTATAAATAACGCAGAGGACATAGGAAAAACACATGCAAGGTAAGCTGTGGCAGACTGTACAGAGTACAGCCAAAGACTACTTTTAATATCCCATACCAAGCAGCTCAGACAACTCATGTCGGTGGGTGATATTGAAACAACCCATTCAGTGCCAGCTAGTTCAAAAGCAGGACAGGTGATATTAAATGACTACTGCAGATTTAACTCAGGGAAAGCAGCTATGGCCAAAAGTTGTGCATTACCCTATATAATTAACTAATCTTGCTTCATAAAGTCGAATGAAACCTGCTGAATAATGTTACGCTAACATATTGAATTACTTACTTAACATGAGATACTGTACTACTATTATGGCTTCCGGTAGACTTTTGTAGTTTCTTTTATTATATGATGTTAAATTTAATGTCTCAATCCTAAAATTGTAGGTGATGCAAAACTTTTGTTTACAGCTGTAGATTGTCTCTCAGAAGAGGTCAGTGTCCCGAGACACACAGTAATATTGTGATAAAAGACCTCTCTTGAAAAGCTAGACATGCAATTACAGTTAGTAATGATAACAATCCTTTATCATTTATACAGACAAAAGAAAAAAAGCGTTTACCTCAAAATAAAACGTTTCATCAAACTGCGGGCTACTGGTTTTCTTTTTCACCTTGGTCTTCTTCTGATCCGACCTATTGCAAAGGATTTAATTTTGTTTTATTTTTAAAAATTAAGTCTGTTTCATTCCTGCTCAGTAACTTACTAGATGAGACATACAAGCTCATAAATGTTTGTTAAAACACAACAGAAACAACAGAAGATATTGGCTGATAAATTGTTTAAATTAAAATATACTACATTCAAGGGTGTATTTAGTTTCCATTAAAAGGACCATTATGCATTGTCTCTTTCAAAAATGTTCATGTTGTTTAACTAACACATCGATTCCTGGTCACAGAATAAATGTTTGAGACATTCTGCAATATCAATAAAGACACTGACATTTTCAGAAAACAAATGCTTACAAAACAGAGGAGCTGTGGAGTTCTGCAAAGCTTTGCATTCATGCTTTACCTCTCCCTGCATAAATAAATAATGACAACCTCTATTTGTTATGCCAATAAAGTGCCCCACATTTGTGGAGTCTATGTAAACAAACTTGCTTTCCCCTGCAGACGAGAGAATCATTCAAGAAACCTAGATTTAGACACCTCAATACATTTAAACCCAACAGATAGTATATTAAATGTTTTTTTTTTTTTTTAAAAAAGATTTGAATTATTAAACAAGATTTTACCTAGAAGGTCCAACAAGAGACACAGTTGCGTACGGGTCACAGCTTTGGCCATTTATCAGTGGCAAGCCTTGGCACTCAATTATTCTGCAATAAAGACAAATTAAACAGTTAGTTAATCTGCACCCATACTGTATAATATACATCTATCTAATATGAGGTGGAGACACAGAATGGAATAAGGAGAGACTGCATCAAGTGCTTTAAAACAAAAACAGAACTCTCACAGAAAGTTGGATATCAGGTGTCTCTTGTATGGTGTGTGAGTGTATATATATATATATATATATATATATATATATATATATATATATATATATATATTACTGTAAAAACTGGAATTATATGTACCATATTTGTGATTAAGAAGAGTAAAATCATGAGATGAACAAAAAACAAAAACCCAAAAGAAAAACGCTGTTTGAAGAAGTAAGGAAAGGAGAAGTTACAAACAGGAAGTTCACGCATGGCAAGCATCGTTACGCTGGCAGCTGAGTCAATCAAGAGTCTTTTTGTTTTCTGTCTTTGTAAAAGAGACTTTGGTTTATAGTCTAACACACTCATTTACATGTATGTACAGCATTAAATAAGCTGCGAGGGTTTGCGATCACTCTAGAGATTGCAGGATGACAGAATGACGACAAACCAAAACCACTGCGGTCTGCAGGCTGGGGAGGTACATCTTCCTGTTTGCACATTAGATGTGCAGATGGTATCATTTCCTTTTGACTTGACCAACAAGATGAGTGTGAATGAAAAAGGAAACAACAGATCCACAAGTTGTTTAAAAAAAAAAGAAAGAATATTTTGATTCATAAAAGGGCTGCCTATGTACAGAATTTCAGTCTGATGTTAACATATTAACAGCTTTTCTGTCCAATATATACAATCATTTTATGACTGACATTTTCAATCAATCTTTATTTTATACAGTGCTTTTCATAGTGGACCACCACCAGCCTTTACAAGATGCAGTAACAACAAGAAAAAACAATATTAACTGTAGGAGATTTGTTTATAACTATACTTGAAACATGAGTTCTACCCAACTGAACCAGACGGAGAAGGAGATAAAATATCAGGACTTGAGGACCAAGCTAAGAAAAAAATTAACATCTAACAAGTCTCAGTGTATTCCTGTCTGTAAAAATAAGACAGATCCTACTATATTTATGATGTAAACGATAGCTGTTTGATAGATCCACTGTCATTTATACCTGCTGAAAAGATTCTGGTTTGTTTATTTATGCACAATACAATATTTTCACAGATTAAAATTCATGTTTCATATTATGATTAAGACCCTGTGAAAATTGCAGAAATTTTCTTTAAAATTCACGGCAGTGTTACAGGTAAAGTATCGTATTTCATGGAATGTGCACAGAACTATTTTATAAAAATCATGTGTACAGGCTATTTTTTTAAACATAAAATATAGAGATAAATGCAATTACATCAAAATCAACATAAAAGTTATTCAAGCACTTTACAGCCTGTATGTAAAGTGTATCTGCAAGGACAGCTTTCAGTTCTAGTACGTCAGATGCATGTTCACCATTTAGGTCTTGCAAAACAAATACAAATACAATGTGTAACCCATACTGATCTTGATTATTAATCGACTCATCAGTGACCACTGACAAGCAACCAGACTGTTTTACCAATTCCATAATCTCGTGCTTGTGAAACTTGGCAACTTTAGGTAAGTATTCATGTCTCAGCTGGGCTGATGAAGGAATCACTTCACCATTTGCTACACTCAGTCTGAAGAATTTATATAACTTTTGGTTGTCCAGTTTCTCAAGAGGGATATTTGCGCAAACAAACGCCTCGGTCAGGTCAAAATTTTATGTGTTTCGTGCTTCACGGTTTTCAGTGGACTTCTGGAACATGGAAGTCACTGTTTTTTGTTTCTTTGCAAGTAAAGCAGTCGCAGTACTGCTCTGGATTTTTGTCTTTCTCTTTCGGTGAATACTTGAATCTAAATGCCGGTCAACAGCCGATTCTCGGTAGTGATCTACAGTAACGTTGCAGGATGTACAGAACAGCTTACATCACTGTGTAAAACTCCTGCTGGATACTGCTTTACGTGATCTGCTGCAGACACATTTTTAGCCTTTTTAGAGACCATTTTCTTGTTTCCAGTGTGTAGTATTTTAATTTCACGCCTAGATTGCATAGTCACTGCACAGCACTATGTGCATGGCGCATAGTACACGCAGGCACACAACACAGCTGTACAGTTTCATTAATGTGTTATTTTTTGTATGAAATACAAATAATTAATTATGAAAATGTATTTTTATTTCTTAGGAATATTGTAAATATCGCTGTATTTGGCTATTTTCACAATTTCTGCACTGGCTGTGAAATCGTGATTTACACAGGGCCTTAATTATGATGTGCTTTATGTGATTCAGAAGTAAAAAGCTTAATTAGAAAAGATGGTCTTACTTAAAAGCCTTTCATTAGTTTCACAAATAAACCAAGGTTAAGCTCTTTACTTAAAGCTTCTTAAAAAGAATGGCGTCTTTCCAAACAGATTATTTTGACATGCATAACACCTTGCATGGGCTGAGACCCGGGACAGGCATGTAGCAGCAGGGACAACGGCTGGAGAATTACAACATTTTAACCCCCTGCTTTAAAACGTCCAATAAATAATAGCTCAGTTGCACTATTAAAGGAGTGCTGCCAACCAAGGTTTGGTTCTTGTTATTTTATACTTTAAATTCAGGATATTTGATTTTTGAAGTTTCTCCTTGGTATTTATTCACTACTACTGTGGTTGGTCACATTGTAGTTACACCACTGAAGTAGGGTAGCCAACAGGCTCCAGAATCTCGGGACACTAAGGCAGGACAGGTTTTGTAACTCACCTCTCTAAACTGCAATGTATTCAGTAAAGTGAGTGTAAATTGTGCGAACTGTCGCTAAATTAATTGAATTGTTTTACTTAATTGTTACCAAAAGCACAAACCTGCCTGCGAGGATCGTTTCCAACAATCAGACCTATACAGCAGCTGATTGGCTTTCTGAGTCTGACTGGGCAGGACTGTGTGAAGCAAAAAATATACTGAGCATCAAAAGAAACGTACTACATGTGATCGAAAAATGACAATCTCTGTTGTAGAGCAGGTGCAGTGACTTTTTATTGTGCTGATTAACAACTGACATCACGAAGATGCTGCAAAATGATCTGTCGATCTTGGGTAGGTGTTGTGACTCTTGGTCTCCCAGTTCGTGGACTGTCATTGACAGTGTGTCTAGTTATACCATCTCGCCATGTTTGAAATTGCTGTCTGTGAACATCCAAGACAGCGAGCCACAGTACGCTGCCCTAGTCCAGCCTCCAACATGCTGACTGCACGAAGGCGCTGCTGTCTTGACATGTGGAATATTGTTTTTTTTTCTGTGATTTTCTTTATTGCTTTTATTCATGCTTGCAATGCAACAGCTGAAATAACCCTAACCCTAACCCTAACCCTAAAAACAATTAATGCACATGTAACATGGATGGTTGGTTTAACAGACATTGACTAGCAGTAATCACGGACTACCTAATGACATCCTGATGTAACTATCACCGACACCGTTTTCTGCTCTGTTATTGAATCATAAGAAATAAATAATAATAATAATAATAATAATAATAATAATAATAATAATAATAATAATAATAATAATAATAATAATAATAATAAAGGTAGTCCAAGATTAGTGCTATTCAGGTTCTGTGGATTTTTTTTTTTTTTTTTTTTTTTTAATTATTATTTTGGTGTAAAGACCAAAATAATATGAATCTTTACATAGTTCCTTATTAACCGAAAAAGTAAAGTCCACATGAAAATTTGCACTTATAGACCTGGACAAATCTGGGCAAACTTTACAATGATCACTTGAGAATGAAGTGTCACAATGGAAACAGATACAGCAACATAACCAACTTCTAACTCTACAGACCTAGCCACTTCCTAGTTTAATTTGCAATCTAAGCATATTTAGACATTTCTTAGAATCCACATTTCCACATGTGCAGTTTGAATAACATATTTAACGACTTAGGCAGATTGGGTAAATTTCATTACCAAATAACTAGTGAAGAGAGAAATGGCGACAACAATAAGTCAATAATAAGTAAATTAGGACCTTAACTCGATTAAGACATGTTGATTTGCTCGTTTTGAAATCCTGGAATGTATATTTTCTTTTGTTAGGAAAAGTTGAAATACAGACATTCCTTCTTAAAAAATTTCGCTCCTGATAATACATGAACAAGGTGAGATTTTGTATTTGTTTTCCATTGAAAGCACGTAAAACTACTTGACTTACCGCACTAAAAGCTGCTGACACACAGATCCATTATCCGTAATAAGTTCGTTGAGTTTCATCTCAATGTGAACCTTGCCCTGCAATGATAAATGTGCCATTTACCTAGCCAATTTTAAGTTTGCAAATTGACGTTAACCATTATGTCCTTTGATGACTTTTTACTTGAATGTACTGTACTCGCTTGAGTATCATACGCACATGATATGCAATATGAGGTGTCATCTGTTATATACAGTTAGTTCATTAAAATGAACATATAGTATTGCCTATGTACTACTGTATGTATGCTACACAGTAATAAAAAGGATCAATAAAATGTTATCAGCAATCTATCACATTGTACTGTTATTTCATCTATTAGTCAAAATGGCACGGTACTTGTAAAACCTTATCTGTGGCCAGGCAAAATTAGATTTTCTTTTAAAGAATACCAAAAAAAACAGGATGTGGGGACAGCGCTTTCCAAACGCTACAAAAAAGGTAACAATGCTATTTAGTTTTGCTGGAAAGAGTTAAGCATTTGTTTAAAATGTACTGTAGTACTGCACATTAAAGAATAACAAAATACATCATACAATGTGACACACTTTTTAAATGTGGATCTTAAAAAACAGTGGCATTGCTTTAACCAAACGCATTTCTGACACTTACCTTAAAAAGGAAACCACACCACTCCCCTCCCCCTTCCCCTATTATGATCATAGAAGCATACGATACCTGTACTTCAGAGTTTGGATCCACAGATTGCAAACTAAACCAGTGTTCTTTCCCGCTGTATTTACTGAGATCTTCCTTTCTAATTGCAACTTTACCTAAAAGTATAAAACAAACCAAAAAAACAGTGTGACCCCTGAGGGATATGTAGTTATGTACAGTATGTACAAATTACAAATGCAGTAATCAAGGAGAAGCAAGCTAGGGGTAAATGAATCACTTACCCACTGGCAAATCCCTTTGCATAAATCCCTTAGCATAAACGTAAAAGGATAAATACTGAAAAGTCCTTGGGATCTCAAAGTAGAAGTCTTCTCCATAGAAGGGGCTAAAAAAAAAAAAAAAAAAGTGACCTGTTATTTTGTCTTTCAGCCAATGTGTAATGAACAAGGAATTGAACTCCATGTAGATTTTTAAAAAAACAACAACAATAAATGGTATAAGAGACTGGGACACCAACATTACAACAGATATACAGGATCGTGTATAGTACAAATCACATTGTACTTGTAACAGAACCAACCAGGCTCTCTAGTCTACAGTACTTTCAAGCTACCCTTTACAGACACCAAGAGGTCAATTACAAACTCAGTAATTACTGTATAGTACTGTATATTACAGCTTCAACTGTAGCATCCCATATGACCTGTGCTGTGGTGGTCTTAAAAGTGGTTCCCTACATACTGTACTGCATATCTAAATCTCTGAAGTGTAACATGGATATGCATCCCCAGCAGGTGTAATACATTGACCCCTAAATTACAAAAAAAAACAACCCTACAGTGTATAGCACAAGAAATGACAAAATACTGTACATCGAACAGGTTTTTTTTCTTTCAGACAACGCCTATACTTGTTCACTGGTCTTCAGGGTTAGACTGGAAACACACGTTAGGACATTTTAGTTTACCAATAATATTTTAAGATATGCAATTTCCATTCTATGAAGCCATTTGTCAAGATCAATACATCTCATAAAACACCTGTTCAAATAATGTTCAATAACTCAATAATTTAAATCGCAATCTTGCAGGATAAAATCTATAGGATTAAAATGTAATTTTTAAACTTATGCCATGCACAGCTATGGCTAAAAGTTTTGCATCACCTAGAATTCTATGATTGAGACATAAAAAAAAAATGTAAATAAATATGAACATAATTTAAATATGTTATTTAACATCACGGAATCAAATAATCTACAAAATGATATCGTAAAAGTATACAGGAAGCCAGGATAGTAGTACAGTATTTCATGTTTGATTTCGAAATGTCACATTTTTCAATTTGTTAGTTTTTCGTTAAGTACCGGTATACGGAAAACTACAAAGCGGTATGTAATTCAATATATTAACATTACATTATTCAGCAGGTTTCATACGACTTTATGAAGCAAAATTTGTTAATTCTATATGGTGATACAAAACCTTTGGCCATAGATTTGATTTACAGTAGTAAAGGTGAAACAGTACTGTACTTTGGCCATAGCCATACATTACAAGTTCCGTTTAATGACTCAGCAGCAGCATGAAGACAAAACATCTACCAAATGTGTTCTCTGTATGAAAAAAAAAACACACAACAAAAGCATGCCTATACAAGTCTTTGGTTATCAGAAGGTAAATTACATAGAATTGGGGATCAGTACAGGGCAAAGTTATGTGCGAAAACATGAAACCCTTCTAATTTTAAGAGACTTTAACAAGTATGAAAATAACAAAACAGGTTAACATATACTGAAGGTCAGGGTTTGTAGCCTACAACAGATTTTAGTAATACCACAATTAGCCAGCTATTTGTCACCAAACCATAGCCTACTTAAGAGCAGAAACATGTTTGCCGTTCTTATCAAAAACAACATCTGCCGAAACATTAGGTGGAAGGAGTTCATTTTTACAGCTTTTAACTGTTTGAGCTTACACATTCTAATCTCTAAATACTCTTTAAATTCCAAGAAGCCATGTCATAGTTCTATTACACCAGTCAGACGAGCACACTGACTGGAAATGGGGAAAGCATCAACTGCGTGGGTGGATATGCTTCCTCTAAGCCACTGTGAAATCTCTACTATTAGCTTTTTAAAAGGCAAACACTTCAAAACACCACCTAATTAAATGTGGTGGAATGTATACTACTACATACTGTGAGGCCTGTAGACATGAATGTGTGAATATACTGTACTGTACAAGTGTTAAATGAAGTTTGTAAACACCCCTCGTAATGTAGCTGCTAAACCACGACACAAATCAGCAATTCATAAAGAAACCACAGCATATTTAAAGTTAAAAATCAGATTTTATTGCCAATTATTTCAAAAGTATATATTGTAAATTATTTTGCTGACAAGGTTAAAATAATAGTGCTGAATTTCAGTATCTGCACTCAAAAAAAAACTTCCTGTAATCCTAGCACAGGATGTCTTGTACAGTACTTGTCAATGTGTGGTTTTCAGAGTTTTGATTTTCTCTAAAAAAGCAGCCTAAAAGGAAAATCCCTGGAATCACTATTTGTTAATTCATTTATTGTGTGGTGGTCTTGTATTTTGCTGGCCGAGATATAAGCGGGTTACATTTACTGTACCAGCAAGGGAGAAACCGCCTAGTAAGACAGTGAAGGGCAAGAAACAGAACATACAAAAAAGTATTGTATTGAAATTTTACATTTAAAATGATGCTTATCTACATACTGTAGCGTGGAAATAAAATAACAACGTTACAGGTACTTGCATAATTATTAAATATAGGTGAAGCTGCAGCAAACGGTTTAATAGGAAATGATGTTAACCACTATCATCATGGTTTTTTTCAACTTAAGAGCGTTACCTGCTAAATGAGGTTTGTAGAGTAACATAAAAGTTACAGTGGGGTGACCATTAAAACAAGAGAAATAACAGAACAAGGAACAGGAAATATTTTGAATGGGAATCCACTCAATTCAAGAAACTAAATTCCCTGCTTACCGTTGTACTGTATATTGCCATCATTAAGGAATTGGTGACATACAGACATGCAGACGGACGGCTCAATAGTACTGTGTTTCCATGCCCTCAATAACATGTGCTTAATACTGTACTTAGCAAGTTTCATCATAAATGGAAGTTTGGTTCTCTGTTTAGAAGTAAAAATGTAACTGTCATGCAGACAACCAGCAGCCTCCATACACAGCAATACCACCTGCACTATATATGGCCGAGTATACCTTGCATATTTTTTTTACAGTTATAAACTCATGTATCCCTTTTTGTTTCAATTTCTTTGAAGATCTTTAGAGCTGCCTAGTCCTTTGTCTGGATTGCATGCATGTTTAAGAACATTAATTTAAGTACAAAACACTTTTTCAATGTAGATTTTAACGGTAGATGGTCACTATAAGCAACACAGAATACGAACATAGAGCAGTAGCACCCACCCAACAAGTGTCTTGGATGTTTTTTTTTTTTTTAACAAATATCAGACTTGGATTTATTAGTTTTGTCTGATGCAACCCAGTCAGCAGTGTAAAACCCCATCGTCAAGTTAAAGCCCACAATACTAAGGTCTGTCTGTGATAGATAAAGATACTCACAGATTCAATTATGGGAACAGCTACATAGAAACTCAATTTGGGTGAAGTTAAGAAATCTGAAGAATAATTTACAAACTAAATGTTAACTCAGAGTATAATCCCAAATCTACAATGTGCGTCATGATGCCTGTACTGCTCATTAATTTGCAAGACACATTTAAGAATCAATATACAGTAGCAAAGTATCTTGAAAGCACTCCATATTTAATACATTATTAAGAATATACTTGGTTAATGGTTGTCCTGACTGATTTAAATGGTGGCTAACAGAGACAAAGCTAAATAACTTGTGTATAAAAAATACTACCTTAAACTTTTTTCAAAAACCTTGGTGCGGAACACCTCCTCTTGGTCCAGGCTTACTGTACAGAAACAACCTCTCATCTTGTTGGGTCCAGGGTACGGAAGCAAGTTCTTTGCTTCACCTGTTAATTAAAAAAAAGTGTAGGTTTATTCAACTGTGTTAAATTATCTTCAAATCCAAATACAAAAGTCCAGGTATTTACTTAATACAAATTAACAGCAAATAAAAACATCAAGTGCACGTGTACTGTATTACAAATTTGACGTGTCAAAAGTATCAACTTCCTCCAAACTAGGATACAAAGTCAGAGCAAGAACCCCAAACACAATCACAGACCATCATACATTTGAAATGCTGTTTCTTGGTTTTAAGAAAAAAAAGAGAGGGGTGGGGGGGTGAAGTACATGCACTGAAGGTCTTTCCGGTAGTTTTAGTTTGCAGCAGTTTGCGTTCAAAGTTATAAAGATTTGTAACCGTGTCCAATTTCAATCTCTGCTTGTTGTATGGCATGTACATTTCATAAACTACGGTGGCTACAGTATATCAAATAAGCTAGCCATTTGATTTGGCCAGACAGTGAAATAAAGGCGAGTTCTTTTGTAATTATTTTTTTGTAACTGCATGTAAGCATATTTTATTTACTATAATGAACATTGCACAAAAATGCATTTCATCGGAGAACTAAATGAACTCTATTTCCCTAAATATTTGCTCACTGTTCACAGAAACTATCAGAATCATGTCACGCAGTACAGACTGAATAAAACTGCAGACCACTGGACACCTTGGATAATAATCTTGCTCATCAGACAGTTCTAAACACAGAGCCAGAATGCCCCAGGATCACTTGTGGATTGGCCAGACTGACAAACAGCTCTGTGCATCTGCCGATGACACCCTTCCCTTTGTAAACAGGAGCGTCTTCTGTTCTGATAATATGCAAGCTGAGCGTGAAGCCAACTACAGTATCTGTGTTCCAGTGTTCAGCCACCTCCCTTGATCCTAGCGAGGGCCCGTTGGGGTATCAATTTGTAGGAATTTTTATTTATGATATAATTTTAAAGCAGTTACAGTGTTTTTCTAACTACGGTGATACTGTACAGCCGTTTGCTTTTGTTTGATAAAAGCATAGGTATTTATCAATTATTTGCTAAATGTGGGTCAACACTGTATTGCTGCATGCACTGCCAAAGTAATTCAATAAAGCTTTATCAGGCAGCTGATGTACATTGATTTGGTTACTTTGTGAATCACTGCATATAGATACAATATTAGTTCAATATTAAGGACCACCAGGAAGAAACATTGTTTCTGAATATGAGTGCCACTGTTTTGGGATAGGCATTTCTGTTATTTAAATTGCTCACTGCACACAGAACACATATTGTTAATATGTTGTACACTGCTATCCCTGAAAATCAATAGCTACATAAAATAATGTTTGAGCTTTCTCATAAAAGCATTTTAGAACTAGCTTTAACCTACTGTGAAAGTTGTACAGATGTGTTTTTGTGATTTTAATCTCAAAGCAGTAATACGACCAAAATAATTCTCTTTAGCCAACCATTCTCACAAGTTCGTTATCATTTTTCTGCATATAATTTACTGTAACTTTATTTTCACTTTTACTCAGAAGAAGCCAATTTAACCTACAGTACCTCCATACTTAATAAGATATACTGCACAGGAGCTTAGTCCTGCTATGCTTCCAATGTGGAAACAGCTTGGTTGATTAATACAAACTAAATAAAAGTGTAGAACAAATAAATTATCAGAAGCAAGCATTGCATCTATTTGTATCGGCAGTGTGACATCTCTTTTACCACAGTATGGGATCATCAATTTCCTTAAGGTGCTAGAATACGAGGGATGGTGAAACAGTGATAGTTTGCTGATTCTCACTATCTGTTTACTCAGGCTATTTCGTAGCCCTTATAACTATCTATCTGTGTAGCTGATCGTAGTTGTTATTGGCTCTAGGTTAATAAAACCTTCTCTTACTCATTGATGGAAAGCCATAGGGAGAGCAGCATGATTCTCTAACAGGTTTAAAACCCACAACCATTTTCGATGTAATGATAAAGTAGGATTCATGGGTGACTGTTCACAACAACCAGCCACACTTAATCGATTGGGAACCAGACCATGTTTGTGTACATTTCCTTAAAGTAGCTTCAAAACAGAACTTGAAATCCCTTTATGTTCACGCAGCCTCTCTCGTGAACTCTTTGTCAGTGTCACATATCTATATCTCTATATCTATATCTCTATCTATAACTATATCTATATCTATATCTATATCTATATATATACTGTATATATATATTCTTTTTAGACTTTAGATGTGTTTTCTGAAAAATAAAACCTGTGTGGTTAATTGCTTTGAAAGTCTATTCCCTTTGACACTTTTTTTTAACCTTTTTTTCTATCATATCTTTCTCTTAATTCAAGTCCTCATTTAAATTCAATACTGTGTTATAAACTTGCATGCTCTCTTTAAAAGTTGATATATTTCACATCTTATCACTTACTACCAGTGTTTCATTAACTCATGTTTAGTTTTAATGAACTGAACTGTCACGCTACAGTATAGTCACCCATTGCAGTTCAGGCACATCAGAAACAAGCAGGAAGAATGACATGGTCACTTCTCTTTTGCATCAAGCTACTCTACTGTGTTAAATGACGAGAAAGGTTAAAGTGATTTTTATTTTACCATCAACTTAAGTCTTCTCAGGAAAAAAAAAGCTAAAATGTTTGCTGTTTTATTTTCTGTACAATTTCTTTTTTTTTTTTTTTAAAGCAATAAGTACACACAGGAGGTTGAAATACGCATTGGAGGTTTAAAGGAATTATGAGTCCATCTGTAATACAAATTAACTATTTTTTTCCCATTACATTTGGATCATTTTACGTCTTCACATGCATCCAGTGAATCATTATTAGAACAAAACATTGCACATGTACGAAAAAACACAAGTGCAAAGATACAAGTACCAAGTTACAAATATGGATCAGCCAACTACTGTAAATACAGATCTACTACTAAAGGGTCACTTTACAACAAAAATATTTCTGTTTCACATAATCCATTATTTTCTAAATGAAAAAAACAACTGGTTATGTTCAACCTTTAAATCACTAATTTGGTTTGTTAATTAAAGGGCCACTATGCACTGCACAGTACAGTCTTGCTATTTCTGGTTTCATTTGTGACATCACCAGTTTGTTTTTCTGTTTAGAAAAAGTCCCTCTACAGTATCTCCACTCTGTTTTTCATTTCTAATTCTTGGCTAAAATAGTATGCTTATGTTTAATTTTACAAATTCACCTCCTCAGATTTACTAAAGGAAATGTTCAACTAAATTCTGATACCCATCACTGCCATTTAAGAACATCTCTGCATGATTGCCACAATCTGGATACCCATTGCCACCACTGCATACCGTTTAAATCTCAAACTGTGCTTGCTGAGAGTCCTATGTGGCAACTGACAATGTGTGTATATATATATATATATATATATATATATATATATATATATATATATATATATATATATATATATATATATAAAACTATCTAGCCAGAAAAAATCAAATGGTTTGCACTTTGCACTCTGATTAGGGATAAAATGATCTATACTGAATTGGGTTACAAAGCCATATGCAGATTGTCTTGAAAAGTCAAGTTTATCCAAATGTTTTTCTATAAGACAGAAATCCATCCCTTTAGTAAACAATAACCAAATCTGCACACAACTGCATTAGCCATGGTGCTCCTGGTATGCCACTTTCCATATTCCAGGCCTTTTATCCCTGAATACACACAACACTGGGCCTAATTCTAATACATATCTATCTGGCTATGGTTGGAACATTTTATATCTCCATTATGAAGTCAGAATTTATGGGGTTTAAAACAACATTTTAGTGATTGTCTTGAACATTTTGGCCAATAATCGATTACTGAAAATGTCATTATAATTTAACCTGTTGCCGATAGTATTTATTACAGTACTTTGTACTGTACTTTAAACCAACAATTAATTACAAATATCTTGTAAGGTAAACATCAGGTTTTGCATGTTTCCTTACCTGTAAAGAGAATGCCTTTTTTGTTGTTGTTTGACATTGTGTTATTGAATATTGAGAGCTACCAGGAAGCCACAACATCCTGCCTCAGTCTAAAAAGTACAGTAGGTGCACAAATATTGCAACTGCAAGCATGAAATGATAAATTCAGATACTAGTCTTATCTACCAGGGCTTGCTAAGGTGCCTGGTTAATTCATTCTTCAATCTTCAGTTTAACAAACAGAAATGTCTTTACCGCAACTAGTTTCAGTATCTAGTAAAAATGAGCCAATTTCCTGACAACAGTTTCGCAAGATTCGTTCAACAAAAACTGAATAATATGTTTTAGAGGAAAACAATATTAGACACACAGAAATGAACATTAATTATAATAAAAAATATGCTATCATTACATATGCCCAAATGACTGAGAAACACGGACACTCATAGCTGCTAGTGCTACCGGTACTGCAGTTGAACTTAAAACGCTAAGATACTCTGAACATGTCACTGCCAGCCAGCAAGACCTGACCTTTTTTTGGTTTTGTTTTAAATCAAAAACAGTACATCATGCAAACCTTAATATTCCGAAACCACTGGATATTAATTAATGAATCACAAAACTACAGTTAACTGTTCTATTAAGTTGGTCAGGCCCGGTTGCGATTTCTCTCTATCGGGCTTGGTTGTGTGTTGTTTTGCTTGTTCTCCCCCAGCACTGCATAATGCGGGACAACTTTGCTCATGCCACGCCCGTCTTTCTGGCTTTCCGTTTAAAATGTACTTGGAGTATTAAAAAAAAAAAAAAGCTGTTAGTTATACAGTACTTACAAATTTTCCCCCTGAGGCTCTGTAAAGTCCGAAGCACCGGATCATCTTCTTCCGCCATGGTGCAACTAAACTGTGTGCTTTACTGTACATTCAGTAGGGCGACTTAATATCCGTTTATGAATGCAAGACGATAAGCTCCTCCCTACCGGTCGTCACTGAGACGCTATTGGTTGCACGCAGATTAAGCGCAGTCCGCAGAACGAAGTCTTAAGAGTTTACGCAGAAAGTGATAGAATAGTGAGTTTACGCAAAACAGGGCAACGTTTGGTAAAATGATGTGGATGATATCGACTGACCAGTAATACTAGTTGAATTAAACTGAAGAATTGAACATGCAGTAGAGTTTAAGGCTGTCTGAATCTAAGGTTGGAATGCATTTTAAAGGTAAGCTAAACAGGGTTATTTATTAATATTTATCATTCCAGAGCTTCACACGTGTGTTGTAAAATGTAGCTGAGGAAGCAAAAAACTGAAGATATCGTTAATCAAAGGCAGGAATTGGAAGCGCCTGTCACATGTAGGACTAATGATTAATGGGAACCCCTGATTAGTATTCTGTAATATATAAAAGCTGCATCTCCCTGTTGTAAGTCGTTTTTGGAGGAATAGTTACTGTGCCATCTCTGTTTAAACGTGTTACACAGTGCTGTTCCAGCTGCTTAGGGCGGCTCCATTCACAGCTAGCCACGAAACTAGTACAACTAGGGCATACTGAGTGTGTTAACAAACCCTCATATATTACCCTCTTTGTAAAAGAAGAAATCAAGTTTTGAAGTGTGTGGAAATAATAGTTCATGCTCTTGGCTCCTATTTTTTTAATTGATTAATTCAACATGTGTATATTTTGTCAACTATTTGCACTTTGTCCTGATGAAGCTTTTTTTTTTTTAAACTTTAAATTAGGATAGCATACACAAAGAGTAGGATGATAGAGTAAAATATGCACAAATAACAATCTATTTCCTTTACCACCAGAAACTGGGACAGGTCGGTCTTTGTTAATTATCTCTGAGGACATATACAAAGGTTATCATTTTAAAAGTATGTCATGTGTTTTGTGTTTAGCGATAACAAGGTCTGAAAGAAATGTGGTTCAGAAAGAAATCTCAAGGTTGTGGAAGCTACGTGCAACTGCGACAGTGACAATTGAAGGAAGAAACCACATCAGAAGCGGTCACCTGTTTCCAGGCTGTGTGTATATGTGATACACAAAGGGACTATGTTATGAAAGTACAGTGTGTAGGGTGCAGGACAAAACACACAGAAACACCTACAATACCACTGTCAATAGGGTGTAGGGCCACTATTGGCAGCCAGGACTGCACAAATTAGACATGCTTCGTCTAATAGGGGTATGTACTGTTATGAGGTATAGATGACCATTCCTCAACTAATACCAACTAAAATTCATATCTGTAAAGTCTTGTGAAACAACAATGGACTGTATAACTATTGGATATAATAGAATTAACTTGGCTTTACACAGATCCTTAGACAGAGCACATTAGCAGACAATTTACAAGGGAATCGCAAGTTTCATTACTCCATCTCAGGGCATTAAAGGGTCACAGAGTAAATCTGACAATCCCAGATTTTGTTCAGATTAAATATGATTTAGGATAATGTTATTTCAGCACTCATGCAAAATATCGGCTTAAAATGTGCAGGACATACTGAATTGACATTTTACAAGTTAATCAAAGCCAGAGATTGTGGAGTTCATTGCGGTCAAATTGCTAATAACCAGCAAACATTAATTGCCCTACCAGGGAAGAAAATCTGAATACTGCAGATGTTTGTATCAACAGGCGTATAGTTCAGTTATGCCTACTGTTGGGGCACAAGAGTTTGGATAAAAGGGTACTTATTGAATTGTAGCTGAATTTATTTATTTACTTTCATTTCTAAAGAGAATTGGCATAAAACACAGAGTGTGGTTTCACCCAGGCAGTGTTTTTGGACCTGCAGACATCATAGCACATGTACTGCTGTATAAATGTCTGTCTTATAACTAGGAAGCACTTGACAGCATATTGCATATCACCATCATCTTTACATTCCAGTTTATTTATAATGTATTACTGCTATATTTTGCTACACATTACCCAATACGTTTGCTATCAGTGCTGTGTTGTTACCCCTCAAATAAGTAAGCTGTAAATTAAATGTTTTTTTTTAATTTAAAGAATATATAAATATTTATTGATATAAATAGTGTGAGCACTGTTAACCAATAATTGTGTTCCAATAGGATTTTGAAGAGTGATGTAATCCATTGCAGTATTTTTTTTTTTTTTATTTATCAACAAACATTCTCTAAACCCACTAATCCAATTTTGTATATCATGCTGGGATGAGCCAGGCTTTGTGATGATGCAGGCTTTTGCTTCCGTTATTGCTGCTTTCATACTTTACCAAATGGTGACCCCTTGTTTTGGTAGATTGACAGTATACAGCCAGCACACCTTTACAGAGAGCTGAACAAGAAAATCACTACACCCGTAAAAGTTTATCTTTCTATGGTAACATTAGTTGCCAGTTGAAATTGTAGTGTAGAGGTATGATATTGCACATTTAACCATACTTGGATCCCTTGCTTCCTAAATATCTCTGTACTATGTATAATACATAATCGGCCCATCTTCAGATTCATGCAAAAAATAATGAGCAATCTGTCCTACGATTCATTTACTACCATTGCAGAACGACTGTGAGACATTAGTTAACATTACTGAAATGGCTTTTCACTGAACATTTCCGTAATCGACTGTACCAGTATATCACAAACAATCCATCATGAGGTGTAAGGGACCTAACCATAAAGCTGAGATGTAAAATTGGCAGCATATGCTGTATCTTTAAACACGTGTACAGATATTTTGAAAGAACCACCAATGAAATGAAGGTAATAAGCAACAACAGCATAATGCTAAAGCACATGCAAGCTTTTATTTACCCCAAACACATGTTAGGTTGAATTCATTTTCATGAATATTAAGAGGTTTCATCACACCATAAAGAGTTTGATAACAAATCGTTTTGTAAATGACGTTTAGCTCTGACCAGTTAACATCACTGGGGCTGTATTCCTAAAACTGTGTGTTCGTAGCAATGACTTGGCAGCTTGCTATATTTCTGTGTAGCTTGCTGAGCAAGTTGGACAATATACCATGGAGTCCCTTGCAGTTTGTAAATAAATAAATAAAAGATAGATGTTGAAAAACTGGCTGGTGTAACATACCTAAATATCTTAAGTCGTTAATACCCTTTTCTGTATATAAAAAAATACCCCTTAAGCCACACTTTAAAGAAAGGCCCCATACAGAAACTTTGACAGTTGACAACCATTATTCCCAATAATGTGCAGCTAACAATACCCAGTATAAATCCTAGATTACAGAAAAAGAAATACAATAGGAAACATCTAAAAAGCAGGATACAGTTACCAGAATCCCCACAAAGCCAAATAAAACATTACAAAAATAAAACCAACATTTAAAAAAATATATGAAAAACTACCAAATGTTTATTTGCAGTGTGAGAAAAATATATATATTTTTTTACTAAAGATGTTGTACAGGACATTTAAGAGCTTCAGGTTTGTTTTCTACACTTGCTTCACTTGCTAAGAATCAGGAAAATATGTTTATTACGCATCTGTATGCTTGTATCTTTAGCTATTTTATTTACACACGTGTGCTCAGTCACATTCAATACCTTCAGTCTGTTTACTGTACTTCTCTATTAGTACACCTTTGGTCAGTACTCAGTTTGCATTGTCTCCTGTTGCTTTATGTTCAGAGGACCAGTAGTCCGGTTTGAGGAGAGGTTCCTTTTTACATGGATACTTGTATTCTGTCTTTGGAAAGTCTACATGCGTGACACATGTCTGCATCTTACTCATCATGTTTAATGGGGCAAACTGCTCTGAGTAAACATGAGGGTTCTGGTAGTCTTTGACCGATTGGACGCTATACTCATCATATGCTTTTCCAGTCATGTCATTATTGGTTTGGTCCAGCTGGTCCCAAGGCTCAGCAAATTGACCACTAAGTTGCTCAGTTAAGGTAGCCGGGCAGGTGTTCCATTCGCTTTCTAAGGGTACTTGCGTCTGAGGCAAGCCTTCCTCTAGAGATAATGTCAGTGTCTTAACATCGGGTGTTTTGCATTCTTGAAAGCCCCTGTCGCTGCTAATCTCACTTTCATGTTCCAGTTTGGGTGCTCTGACTGTGTCTGCGTCACTGTTTTGTGGTGCAGTAAGTTTTAATTCATTTGCTGCAATGCCACAGTGGCTTCCTGCTGGCTCTTGGTCCTCCTCTTCGCTTTTAATGAAATGCTTCTTCTGGTGCATTCCTAGGGCTGCTGAGGATTTGCAAACTTTAGGACAGTAGGAGCAGCTGTATCCTTTACCGTGCTTTTCTAGATGCTTCTTCTCATGGCTCTTCTTGGTAGCCAGGTACAAGAAGCGCCATGGCAGAAAGAGCATCGGTAGCGTTTCTCTGTGTTATGACTCCTCAAACTGTTGTTGAAACAGGAGCCATCTTCAACACAGTTCTTACAGACAAATTCTTTTTTGTCTAAAGGGAAGGCGTGGTTTTCATAAGGAATTTCTTGGGGCGAAAATTGCTTTCCACAAGTTTTACAGAGGTAAGACTTCTCTTTAGCATGGCAGCTCATCTTGTGTACCTTTAATACAGATAAGCTTGAAAACACATTTAGGCACATGACACAGTAATAAGGCTCTTTGTACGCACCCTTTTTAAGGTGTTTTCCCATTTTGGCTGGGTTAGAAATGTCTGTGTCATGCAAACTGTAACTTGTGTCAATGTAGCCTTCAAGGCAGTCTTGATCTTTTGCATTTGATCTCAGATGTCTACCAGGGATTTCAATATTTTTGCATTTTCTCTTGTGTTTGGTCCTCAGTTTCTTTCCCCCTCTGGTTTTCTTTTTAGGTTTGTAAGAGTAATAAGGGCGCCACAGTTTGTCAGCTGTGTCGCGATCGGTCACATCATCATACGTTTCATTCTCTATGACTGGAGTTGTATCTGTTCTTGCACGTAAGCTAGCATTTCTGTCGTTCCCTTCTTCTGTTCCTGTCACACTGCTCTGGTTCTCATCTGCCAAACGACCCCACTTTCTTTTCCTTTGGAAGAGTTTCGATCCTTTAATACGCCTTCTCACTATAGCCTCATCGCCAATTTTTACTGTTATCTGGCAAAGAGGTGGAACTCGACTATCAAAAGAAGGACCTGGGCATGCTGGCTTGGCAATGTAAGTTTCTGTTTTGCTGCCTGGGTAGAGGATATTTGTATGGACCATCTCATCTGCTATTGTCTCTGTTATTTGCATACCTGACAGTTCCTCTTGCTTGAAATGTGTCCTCATATGACCTTTGTCATCGTTATCAGGTTCTGAAAAGCTGTTACCAGTCATTTCTAAGAATGGCACATCGCTGCGGTCTATGTCATCATTGTTAACTCCCATTTCATTCCCATGCACTATTACAGACGAGACTCTGTTGGTCGGCATTATAACAGAGGGTCCAGGGTATCCATAGCTTGCAGATGAAGCGGTGCTGCTGATGTTAGCTGGAGTTGTTGTGCTCAGTGCTGTCCATGGGCACCCTCCAGCTTCAGAAGATAGCGTATGACTTGGATTACTTGGTTGGTTGAAGTTAACACAAGGTGCTACTGATGCAACAATGTTTGGAGTGGCCATGAAGGTCAATGGCATAGAAAATAATGGCTGCCCCATACAAACTGCATCTGGACTATTTTGAGGACTGATAATGTTATTTTCAAAGTTGACTGATGGGGTGGTTAATGAGTTCTGAGGCCTTGGTGCTAAAGGAACTTGAAAAGGCGGATCATTGGACTCTGCATTTTCAGCAAGGGTCTGGCTGTATGTTTTGTATTGTTTTTTTCTAAATGTCGTGGGCAGAAGTCTGTAGAGTTGAAAAGGATACAGGTTGCTTTTAAAACCACCCTGAGCTGACTTTTTGTTCACAGCCAGCCTCGGGTCAATGCCGTGAAAGGATTTCTGGTGGTTTTTCAAAATGTAGTATGTCATGAAAGTCTCTAAACAGAAAATGCACTGGTATCGCCTTTCTCCCGTGTGCCAGATCTCATGCTTGGTACGATATTCAGCCAAAGCAAAAACTTTATTGCAGTAATGGCACGGGTAGGCCCTCTGCCATGAATGGACATTTGCATGTCTCCTAAGGCTTGAGAGAGTGACATAAGAACGTTTACACACGCTGCACACATGCATTCTTTGTCCGTCAACCGCTTTCTCACCATTATCTGGTAAACTGGTAAATTCTGGTGAACTGTCTTCAGCTACGCGATTACCAGAGTAGCTGTCTGATTTATCTTCTGCACTTGCATGCTGCACACTGCCATCTGTACTGGAAGTCTTGTCTACATTAGAGATACTGAGTTGAGGTTCACAGCTTTCATTCTCAGTTGCGTCAAGCTGTGCCTTACAGCATGTTTGTTCATGATTACGTAGCCTTTTAAGGTGCGTGAATTTCTTATGGCAAAATTTGCATGCCAAATGACTGACAAAATGTTTTTTGTGCACCTGCGTATGGATGTTCAGCAATGCTTTATTGCTGAAGGTCTCAGAGCAGTATTCACATCTATAATTGGCTACAGGTGGGTCTGCGGCCACAGCAGAAATGACTGATTCTGATCCAGCGCTATTGTGTGTTATCATCTGTGGGACATTTCCATTACTAGTGACTTCAAATGTCTTCTTGTGATGACTTATTGGAATGGTTGTAAGGTTCAGTGTGGCATGTGCTTTATTGGTGTACTGTACCCCTGCAACCTGACCTAGACTACTGCCCAGAATATGACGTTTCTTCAGTGGATTGCATCTCTGGTTCATCAGGTGATTAGTAGGTACTTCAGTGGGGGGACTCTCTTTTCTGACCTCGTTAATAGGTGTCTCACAATGCTCTGTTGTTTTAAGGACCTGATCTACAGTGGAAGACACAGCATAAGAATGTTCTGATAAAGCGCGGGTCTGTTCGCCCTGTTCTGCTGCTGCTGCATTGAGAGTGGGGCATATCATCTGGAATTGTTCAGTTTCCTGGGTCCTTTTAGCACTGGCTCTCAAATCAAGTGGAGAAAACAGGTCATTGTTGGATCCTGCCTCAAAAATGGAAAATGCATTGGTGATTCTTGGACCATTCAGACAGACAGACTCTTCAGTTCTTTGGTCACTGATTCCACTGTTGGTTTCATTTTTCAACAAGGGAGACCGAACTGCCTGCACAGAGCAATCAGCGGCTGCAGGCGGGAGTGAATCAGACGAGCCACGTCCATGTGCTGCATCAAAGGATTGTTTCCCCTGATGGCTCAAGTCCCTTAGGTTTTTCAGAAAGGGAATTCCTAATTTTTTACCTGCAGCTATAAGAGCTTTTACATCTTCAGTTCCTGTGATCTCCAATTTAGCACTGTAAATAAAGTGAAGTATCCCTGCAAATACATCAGACCCAAAGTCTGGCAGCTCCAAGACTTGACCTGAAACCCACACCTCCTGGGTGGAAAACGCATCCTTGAAGTAAAGGCTAGATGCTGCTAACACATTCTTGTGGGCCTTGAACTTGATGTCTTCCACAACAATGGTGACATCGCAGAACAGGCCCTGAGTGCGTTGATCATTTAAGCAGCGCAGAATAGCCTGGGAATGGGTGCTGTCCAGAAGATCTCCTGTACCTGGAGACATGACTGGCATCTAGAACAACAAAAAGAAGGTAGATTCAGTAAATAAGATCAATCAGTAGCAAATAAGATCATTGATAATTGGTAGCCCTGGTACTGCACATCATGCTTTTACATTTAACCCTTGCTTTTCCTGTGTGGTTGGAGATGCATGTATGTGTCGTACACCCGGGTACATATTTGCTACAGTATTACATTTCCTTGTGTCATTTTCCTGTTGCCCACTGGGTGGCAGCAGTGCTTTAATATCACTGCCAATGCAAAAAAACAATGTGCCTGATTCTCGGTACTATTTCTTGTTATTGATTTTAGAGAGATGTTTAATTTATTTTATTGCATTCTGCAGTGAGTCCGATGCTTACAGTTCTGAAAAGGCCTGTGAATTTGGACTGGAATAAAACAAAAACATTACAGTCTCATCCCTCATCACCTCAGAATGCACACTTCAGGGTCTGTCATGCTACCCATTCACTCACAGTGAATTATTTAGAGATGTGCTCACTAATGCAATTCACTGATGTCAGCTAAGTAGAAGACTACACTAGAGAACAGAACGCAGCACAGCACAACAGAAGTGTATATTTGAGACCGTGGGAAACGTAATGTCTATGGAACTTTGTTATGACATTATTTTTGATGTCATTTTAAAAGCATCATGAAGACACATTTTCTAAAATGTATTGAATAAATGGTTCCTTGTCTGTTTTAATTTTGTACAGTAAGAATTGTAACAATCTGCAATATGTTGATGGTAAATGTCATTAGTGTCACTTGGACTGGGTTGAAAGCCATTTTAATCAGTCCATTTTGTTTGTGGGCTTGCAGTAATTGGTCTGATGGAGAAAGACCACTGCATGTTTGGTAATAAAAAAAAAACATGCAGGCAGAATAGAGGGCTATCAGTGAAATATTAGAATAAGATGAAATCGTGCAGAAATGCAAGTTACAAAGAAACTTAATGAATATTTCTTTGTGTATCATCCAGTTTGAAAATAAAAAGTCGATGAGATACGAGTGATTTAAATACATCCCAAACAAAACATCCAACCCAGCCTACTGAAAACTGGTCTAAAGATACCGAGCAACACAATTCACCACAGAGTTTAGAAGCCACGGTCACAACAGAGCAACAGGAATCTTCCACAGTATGACCAGCCACAAGGCTTATTACTCCACCTTACAGAGAAGATGTTGGAGAAAAAACACAGTGTCAAGTTAGATTGACTGGGTTACATTGAAGTGGCTTAAAAGGGAATATATTTATGACCTGAATTAATAATGTACAGTCTAATAGATTATGTGTTGAAGTGAAAATACAACAGTATATAGAGGAGTGTTTCTGCCTGGTACAGGAGTGTAGAGTTATCAGATGGCTAATGGATTAACCATGGGTGGTGTCTGGAGGGGATGCTGGGCAGACATTATATTTTTGTTCTGTTCAATTGAAGCGGATCAAATCTTGCACCTTTAGAATCAACGTTTTCTTACTACTTGGCCCTACACATTCTGTGATAATTATTCTGTGCACATCACGCAACAAAACAATCAAAGAGTGAGGAGCTTCAAATGCCATTTTAATCAATGTGTCACATTTCCCTCCATCCGAGCTTGCTTTGAGCGTACCTGGAGAATACTTACTACCTGACATCGAACAGACTGAAAAAAATAAAATAAAATAAATTAAAATGAAACTACTTAGAGATGAATTAAGAACATAAGAACATAAGAAAGTTTACAAACGAGAGGAGGCCATTCAGGCCATCTTGCTCGTTTGGTTGTTAGTAGCTTATTGATCCCAGAATCGTATCAAGCAGCTTCTTGAAGGATCCCAGGGTGTCAGCTTCAACAACATTACTGGGGAGTTGGTTCCATACTCTCACAATTCTCTGTGTAAAAAAGTGCCTCCTATTTTCTGTTCTGAATGCCCCTTTATCTAATCTCCATTTGTGACCCCTGGTCCTTGTTTCTTTTTTCAGGTCAAAAAAGTCCCCTGGGTCGACATTGTCTATACCTTTTAGGATTTTGAATGCTTGAATCAGATCACCGCGTAATCTTCTTTGTTCAAGACTGAATAGATTCAATTCTTTTAGCCTGTCTGCATACGACATGCCTTTTAAACCCAGGATAATTCTGGTTGCTCTTCTTTGCACTCTTTCTAGAGCAGCAATATCCTTTTTGTAACAAGATGACCAGAACTGAACACAATATTCTAGGTGAGGTCTTACTAATGCATTGTAAAGTTTTAACATTACTTCCCTTGATTTAAATTCAACACTTCTCACAATATATCCGAGCATCTTGTTGGCCTTTTTTATAGCTTCCCCACATTGTCTAAATGAAGACTTTTCTGAGTCAACATAAACTCCTAGGTCTTTTTCCTAGATCCTTTCTTCAATTTCAGTATCTCCCATATGATATTTATAATGCACATTTTTATTGCCTGGAGTGCAATACTTTACACTTTTCTCTATTAAATGTAATTTGCGATGTGTCTGCTCAGTGCTGAATGCTGTCTAGATCGTTTTGAATGACCTTTGCTGGTGCAACAGTGTTTGCCACTCCTCCTATTTAACAAGTTTGCTTACTATACCAGAATCTAAATCATTAATGTAGATTAGGAATAGCAGAGGACCTAATACTGATCCCTGTGGTACACCACTGGTTACCTCGCTCCATTGTGTAAGTTCTGGGGGTGCCTGACCCAGGACGTACTCCCCACACCACACCCCCCCCCAAACAAAAAAAGAGGCCAAATGCTAAAATGTCTCACCATAGAGTTTTACTATCACAGCAAATGTATGTAGGTGTTTAATGCATATCTGCTTAACACAGAACTCAAAACTAAATTGCAGACAGAGTATGAATAATACAAGAGGAAAATATATACAGTCATAAAAGTATCTTCGTGAGGTTTTACCAGTAATTTTTTTTTTTTATTGTAATCACAAAATAAACATTTTAGAATAGAAGCTTAAATTATTCAGCCAAAACATTTCTATTTTTTTGTTTTTTTGTTTTTTTTAATGCAAAATGGATTCACAGGAAATTTGTTTTGCACTCTCTCCTGTAGAAAATGGGAAAGCCACACCCTTATAATCATGGCAAGCAATTGCCAATTGAAAATATTAAGCAACAGCCCTACAGATGTCTTACTGAAAGTTTATACATTTTAGGGTACATCGGTAAAAAACAAAGACTTGTTTTTAAATTGGCTTATATATCTCCAACATCCTGTAAACATATAAAGCAATAATTAAGACAGCCGCCTAACATGATAACCAACTACTCCTGACTCATTAGTCAGGGAGTGATTTGCTTAAAATGAGTACAAATTAAGCGATGTCTTGATAAGCGAGTGTGGCTTGTTCAAGCTGTCTTAGCAGCTTTGGGTGAAAAAGATGCTGCCAAGCAGAAAACTGCAATACACATGACCTATTTCCTCTAAAATCAACAGCAATGTTTGTTCAGCCTTTCATTTCAATTTCTATTCCCTGTATCCTTTGATCAAGTCAAGTCATTAAGTAACTCACCACTCTTATCGTTATGTGTCTCACAAGCTAAAGCAGTGGTTCAACAGCATCTGCCTCGGAGGATGACTTTGCATTTCCCTGTGATGCATCAAAACTAAAAAAAGCACCACTGTTTCCATCCCACGTCAGCACAGCAATTCAAAAATTCTACTGTTCCGCTTAGTGTTGTGCACAAAATGGCTCAGTCATCTGTCCTTCAATGCGCAATCTAATCAGCTTTATAATGGTCATCAGTACTGCAAAACTGCTTGAAAAACATATTGCGTACATGTACACCACGCCAGTACAGCTTCAGAAGTGCCCAGCTCTTCAGAAAATATCTCAAGGGCCTGCAGAGATCTGTCCCATTTTTGTTTTTCAGATTATTTATCACATAAAGCGCATTAATGCTTGTCCTCAAGTTATCCCTAGGACAGACAGTAATTAAAATAATTGCGTAGTAAAATACAATTAGCACAAATAAAATGACAAGGGACTTTCTTTTGAGAGGAATTTTGTTGTTATGCACCGCAAGTAACACAAAAATAAATGTCAAAAAAATATAGCGGATGGATAATCATCATTGCTGAATCTTTTCAAATCACATTAAACCTATGATAATCTTAAAGTCTATCCTCTCTAACTGTTCCTTTTATATTTCCCCAAACATGTTAGCTGTAGTAAGGTGTTACTACAGCTGATGTTTGTTCTATGATGCCATATTCTTTTTTGTTTTCTATTAACCATTTTTTTCAATATATTAGTTGGTGGCTCCTGCTTGTAATCACTGTGTTCTGTAATATGAAACTAATTCTGCTGAGCCACTGAACCATTCTTGGGAAAGATTTTGTATCTGCTTGTTAAAACAAAAGTTCTCTTTCATCACCATGTTTTAGTGATTTTAATGTTACTGATGTTACTGATTTAGGAAATGACTCGACACTAGGTTCCTGCCTACACAGAATATCTTTTGAATTTACTGTGCTTGTCAGTTTTTATGAGAAAACTTACGCCACCTTCAATGCTGTTTATAAAGCATGCACACTGATTTGCACCTGTTTATTTTTAAGTATACTGCAATCAAATCAATAACCTTTAATATACATGTATTACAAAAATAATAATTAAAAAAAAAAGCCTACACAAGTGATCGTATAATGGTTTTGCATTGGCAATGATGACTAATTTTCAACAACTGTTCTGTGGCTGTGACCATGCCATTTCTCGCACGTACAGCAGCCATTTTAAAGGCAACTGCAGCAGTTGCTGCAAAGGTAAAATGGCTGCTGTCAAACTATATGCTTAACATTCTGTATCATTATATTGTACATTGCTATAATACTGTTATTCATTTTATGTTAAAAGGAGATAAAGAAGAAATGCAAAAAAGTTATAGGCATAGAGAGAGCATTTGATTAAAAAAAGAAATATTGCTGTGCACTATCTGAACCAAGATTAAATACAGAAAGCAGGCAGTTATTTAGTTTTAAACTAAACCTAATCTTCACTGTGCGGTTTTTTAAAATGTATTTTGTGTTCATGAATTTCAAGGGTTTTGACATTTTGTTATTAAATCAACCAAACAGGAATGTGAGCTGTAATATAACTGTAATATGCAAAACCATTCATCCACACTTTCCATGCAATTCAATTTACAGTTTGGTGGCAGGTTCACCCCAAGGCCTGTAACACAAGGACAGAACCCTTCATTTGCTTCTGCCATATGATATGTGCAAACCGAATTGTACATAGCAGGTGGAACCGCAGAAATGTAAACGGCTTTGTACTTTTCATTTCGATCCGTCTTTGTTCTTTTATTGGGTTTTGTTTCTGAAACAGGGTGATAATGAAACCAAATGTATGTGTGTACGGTAGCTTCTCACTGTGGAGAAAATAACTCAGCTGCTTTATCCCTTTGGGTTCAAACAGGATGTGGTTGCCAAGGAAACATGCTGTGGCGCAGTATTTATTGGGATCCAACTGGATTCTAAGCAACTGCATTAATTGTCTAGGGATTTATGCAAATGCCTTATAAATAATATCAGTTTTATCTATTTCAAAATCTATAGCCATGATAATATGGGAAATGCAGCTGACAATGTTTGTTTTTAAATTCTTTAGTATATGTATTGCTTCATCAGTAATCATATTTCTAATATGGTACAGAACTTACAACTGGGGAAAGTACATTGGAAATTATTACTGGCAGTGAAAGTACCTACAGTTTGACACAATTCTGGTATGCTGTCATCTCAATATCTTCCTTTTATAGTTTATCATACAGCAAAAAAAATAAAAAAATTCTAACCTTTTACCTTTTTTTGCAGTTTAAAGTGTCTTTTTGCCCCCCAACCTCCCGCCTCCCCTCAACGTGCCACTTAGTGTAAAATAAAAGGTGGTTTATTGCAAAATTTAATTATTCGTCATTTAAAAGTATACAACCTGCCACGCCCAAAATACATATTGCTGTCTGATCACGTACAAAAATCTCCTTTCCTAAACCAACCTATTTAATACCACTACAATTTCATCATATCATTTTGAATACACATGGATATTTTTAAACAAATATAGAAAAACTAAAAATCATTCTGTGTTAGCTTTTAATGTTGGTTCCTTTTTTTAATTTTGTACACATATATTAAAGTACAGAAGGTTAAATCACAGATTTTTTTTCTACATATTTTTGTAAAGCTGTATAACATGCATAACATACCTGGAAACATCAGTGAAAATGATGGCGCAGGACATTAGCGTAAAAAGACATCATGCTGTAGCACTCTTCTATTATTTGTAATCTATACAATTCGGAAGCGCAAAAAAACTGAGGAATAGAAGGCGAAAGCAGCAACGTGTTTTTGGTTTGCTTTTTGTTAGTTTTTTTTTTTTTTAATATAAGAGACTGCGTTCCAGAGAATTCAGCACATCAGAAGCACGGAGGCACAGTCAACATTTCCCATCTCCAAAGCTTGCAGACGTCTCCTTTGCAAAGCTTTTTTTCTTTTCTGCACTGGCTTAAAAGCCTAAAGCTGACCACTGCAAAGGGCACTTGTCACACTTGCTGAAAATCAACCTATTGATATCAGTGCCAAAAATATTAGTCCCAAGTTCCAAAGCCTGCTGCAGAGCAAGCACTGCATTAATGCAACCTGCATTACAAACCTAAAACAGTTTAAAGCCGAAGAGGAAATATCAACTTTATTTAGCATGTGCAGACTAAGTAACATATAAATGCATTTCTGAGCACATCAGGACCTGGCTTAATGTATGTAAAATTGGGCTTCACGTCATGCCTTGGATGAACAGATAGAAATCTGACTACAAAGCCCATCAAGTACTATATTTCAGCTCCTTGCAGGCGACCATAAATATCTTCCAGTACAGCAAAGCATTAGCCAGTCGAGGAGCTACTGTACAGCAAGACCTGGCACACTCACAGCATTTACATACTCACATCCACAACACCAGAAGTGGCAAAGTAAAATTAATACAGAGCATGCAGAGACGAGAAGCAGTGTAAATCCTGCCTGCTTGCCATTTTAAGCTTGCGGGAGTACAGCTCAGAAAGAACCACACTGCAGCAGAGAGCTCTGCCGAGGGAGAAGGTAAGGGACAGCTCACCGTAAGTGCAGGTGCTCATTAATGTAAACAGTGGCATTTCATTAATGGCTACTGAGCACTGGATGAACGGGGTAGAAGACAACAGGGAACACGGTCATTATCAACTAGTGATGCAAAATGAGCCCAGTGGCTGAAAGGAGGAGAACTAACCCAAATTCAACTCTGAGATAGGGTAGCTGGCGCATCCCATGCAAACGCTTGCTGAACAGCACTTACTTTACCGTGGCACACACTTGTATTTGAACGTCGACAAGGAATCCTATCTGCAGTATAAACAGCCTTCTTTTTTTTTTTTTTTTTTTTTTTTTGCGTTGCAGATCTTCATACCCTTGACAGCTGCATTAGTAGGTAAGCAGCGGCATTCTTAGTCATGAAAATGTGAATGCTGACCTGCACAAAGTAGCAGCAAGCATCTGTTATTTTCCATTCTGCATCACCTAAAGTATCTTTTAGCTCAAGCAAACACTGCACACAGACAGCCTTGTCACATGAGCGCCTGTTTGTGCTTGAGCTGAAACCCATTAACCACAAACGCAGCTACTAAAACTATTTCTGGAAGATGGCAATTCATTGCATTTTAATAAGCCTCAGTAGTTACCTCAGGGTATCCCAGACTCTATTAAAGCAATAGAAAGTAAACAAGGCCCCATTTGCCAGTGCTCACTTTCATATACAGGTGCCAGACAGTGGATGCAAAATAATAAAATAAAAAGTATATAAAAAAACAAAACATTTTGAAGTTATACTGACCTAAATAAGGAAGCAAGCAGCAGATTTCAAATTTCATGCTCAGGACCGCAGCCAGGAAACTAACATTTGTAAGCGAAAGAACACCAAAGCTGAGCCAAGAGGTGTTGTATCAGTAGAATATAATAAAAAAATAAAACTCTGGCAATGCTGCTCGCTGTAACAAAGACAAGTTGTAGCACAGGTTAGCTTCATACTGTATTGCCATTTTCCTAGCGGTACATGCCTTGTCTCTCTGACATCATCAGGTCCAGCTTTTTTTTTCTGCTTTTACAGCCACAGACAGAACTGCCAGCCTACAGACATCTTAAAACGCATGCACACATTTTTGCAGCTAACATGCAGCCAGCTCGTATTCTCTGGCTTCAGCGGACTAGGTTGTGCTGTGTTGTTATGTAACATCTGTCTATTTTAATCTCCTGATGAAAACATTTACTGATTGTCAGGGAACTGGCTCTCTTTGTTCAGTTTGTGTCGTATGCAGCGTCTTGCGTAACATCATATACTGGACCCCTTTTTAGCATAAAATAATATCAGACATTGATAATTTTAAACCAAGATAATGATTAATTAAGATACCCCATGTAAAGCAACAGTCAAATTTTTTTTTAATTTTATTTGGCGTATTGTATTTTGCAGTAACCCCTTTTATGGTTCTAAAAAAAATACTGTGAATACAGTAGACGTATTTTCCTCAAAAAAGAACAGTCTGGACTGGTATTACAACATCAAGATACCAGCAGCATCCATTCTCTGAATCGAAGGTTCATTTGTAGGTTGGCTGCTTCCTGGTATCCGCAGAGATGATCAATATTAGGGAAAATGTTTAAAGCTATTTCTTGCACTGAATAGAAACAGCAAATATAAATTTGCTATGCTGATTGAATGTTCACTGTTCATGCAAGACTGTATTAGAATAGGTTATGTAGCTTCTAACGCTTAATAGAAACTAGCAGTAACAGCTCTGAACTATACCATCGTTTTCTTTTCTAATTAATTGCCCTTTCAGTCCTTGAAATTTCCTGTTGTGTATTATAATTTTGTATTATTGCTATTATATTTGTAAATGTTTTCTTATATTCTTGTATTTGTTTCTTGTATGTGAGCAAATGACTTTCTTGCCAGAGTTAAAAAAAAAAAAAAAAAAAAAGATAGACAATAGAAAAAAAAATGTAATTTAGGATTAGGCTGATAACCAAGGGTAAATATGGACTTTCTGAAAGTGAAACTACTAATACTGGTTATAAAGGCCACATTTTAATGTACAGTAAATTACTTCAAATTAAGACGCTCTGCCTGTTCAACAGT
Organism: Acipenser oxyrinchus oxyrinchus; assembly: GCA_030684275.1. NCBI lineage: Eukaryota > Metazoa > Chordata > Actinopteri > Acipenseriformes > Acipenseridae > Acipenser > Acipenser oxyrinchus. The sequence continues at coordinate 8,475,929 of CM060262.1, forward strand.
GATTGAACAGACGTTTATTTATTAATTAATTTATTTTGAGGGATGCCGGTTTCTTGTTATGTATAGTATGCACCCTACAAAGGATTTTAGGATTTGTATTAATCTGTGGAAATGAGACCAATTTACTACATGTAGGGTCCAATTTACGACAGAAACATTTATATCCTTAAGCAGACAACTAAAATTCAATTCAAACATCCCAGTTTCACACAGCTAATGGTGAATATGTACATATTGTAATATTGTAAGTCTAGACTATATCTGAATTGTGAGCCCAGCAAAAATAGGTACAATTAATATTAATACCAATTAATTTTCACAACAATAACAAGGCACAAAACCATATAAGCAGCTACTGAAAGATGTAGCTAGGTAGACATTCCAATATTGAAAATACGTAATGCTATCATTATCAACAATTGTAATCTACCATATACAACTGTGTATAACACTAGCAGCATAACAGGCATAAGATACATCAATTCATAAATGTCTCCCTGAATTTGGGGATAACTACATTGCAAATGGTTTCTGCTTGGAGTCGTTAACGGTCCAGTTTATTTACTTTAGTAAATGCTTAGGAATGCAGGGTTTATTATTTAAAAAACTATTAAAATATTGCCTTGTGGGTACAGCATTTTACTAATCTTTTGCTAATCAAAAACATTATGTGCAACCTATATTTCACAGACCTCAATTAGTACTAATCTTGAACTGTCGTACGTAAGGTAACATTAGGTGTTTCAAGATTAGTGCTAAACTGTGATACCAGTGATCGTGTTCTAACCTTCAGCTTGCATTCCAGCTTTTAAAGTAGACATGATTATCTGTGCCCAGGAGCGTTTGGGCTTATGCTGAGTCATTAATTATACATTTGCCCTTAGTACTAATACTCATTTAAACCACTCAGCACTTTAGGTTAAACTAGTAAAATGCAACCAGGCAGGGAATTACACAATGCAAAAAAAAACCCAACTCTGCACACTTGGTAAAATCGAGCCCCTCTTTTATTGTGGTCTTGTGACTGTTATATTTAGTATGCCGTTTACAGTGCATTCAAATTCAGAGCGCAGAGTGATGTATAGGGGTAATCACTTTTCATCTGATCAGCCTTGCCTGCAGTTCACATTGTAAAACCTGGCTTTCTAAATGAGTGTGTACTGTGTGTGTGTGTGTGTGTATATATATATATATATATATATATATATATATATATATATATATATATATATATATATACCCTGCTGTGCAAAAGTCTTAGACATTTTGCACATTGGGGGGGGGAGGGTTATACTACCATAGAATCAACCCTCGCCATCTACAGAATGTCATGTCACGTATACATTTCAAATAATAAAAAAATAAAAGTTTTATTTATTTATTTGGACGCTTTTCGTGCCCCCTCTTGGACTGCTTCGCGCCTCCCCTTTTGAGAATCACTGGGTAAATGTGATGGATTAGCTACTACAGCACTTCATATTAGCTGCTCATGTATAGTTTACTTAGAGTTGTGATTTCAAGTTTTTGAAGGTTCTGATCAATGTGAATTAAAGATTGCTAAATGACAAGCTTGGTTTCTTCTAACACAAACTAAACTGCATTAATAACAGTCAAGTTCTTAGAATAGTGGAAAACACTAGTGGAGGCTTTGAGTAAATTGTTGATGCTCATAACATCGAATATATATATATATATATATATATATATATATATATATATATATATATATATATATATATATATATATATATATACTCATGAATGTGTCTGACCTTTGTGTGTGTGTGTGTGTGTGTGTGTGTGTGTGTGTATATATAATGTGACAAATTAGGGGTAGGACGTGTGCAGAGCCATGGGTGCATGTGTCTTTGGATGTGTGGTGATGGAAATTGTATTTAATTGTTTATTTGAGTGATTGAGGTGTGGTTGTCAATCAAATGACAGATGAGTAGGTGTGTCTTTTATGAACCAGTGAAAGAATTAGGAGACTAACCAAGCTTATTAGTAAAAGTTTGGCATTTCATTCATACAGCCCAAGCTCCACTAAATTAGAAAAAAGGAAAACAATGTTAGCTAATACACTGCATGCTTGTGTTGCAGACAGGATCACATCTGAGCCCATCCTTGTGTAGGATCCTTAAAAATGAAGAGCACGGAGCAGCAAGTTTGACATTTTTGCTTCTGAACTTTTTTTCATCTTTCAGGAGATGATAGCTATCGATTTCCATAGTCCCAGTCAGCATCTTCATTGTGTTTTTAAAACAGAACACTGACTTATACAACACTTTGTACTTGGGATGAATTTAATAATAATAATAAAACAGTTCATGTATTGTTATTTCAGTAGGTGTATCACTGTCCCCAATTACCAGTACTGTTCACAAGACATTTATTTTTATTTAATTTTATTTATAAACAGACCAAATAGAACTTTGTAGTCAAGTTATGACTAGACAAAAGTTCAACATAATTTCAAAACATGACAACTTAAAATGAAAAAATGTTTCTTGAACAACAAGACTAAACTAAATCTTAAGTGTGCATAGCAGTGACAAAACAGTCAGGCAGCTAACCATGTTAATACAATTTACCTTGGGTTTTAGAGATTTACTCAACTTCTAAAATTATTGTAGCCATGCAATACTAGTGCTTTTACTAGTCCCTACAGTATATGCACCGTTCTTTTTAAGAAATGAAGTGATGCTAATTTAGCAGAGCTAGAGACAGATTCGGAAATTGTTTTGTCCTCATTTTAAAACATTAATAGTATTTTGTTTTTTTCTTTTAGAAATAAATGTGCGCGTTTTAAATTGGAGCCCAAGTAAATCAGCGGCCTTACTCTTTCTATGCCTAGCCTTCTGTACTGTATGTGGACAGCAGCAAATGCTGCTACACTCAAGCATCCTACATATCTGGCACATACCAGGCAATTTGAAATATGTAATATCCCGAGGATGTACGCATGTATGATGAGGTCATCCGAATCCCTTTAATCCGGATTAAGGAGCAGGGATTCAACTAACCTGTTTATAGCTGAGCTTGTTACATCACGGTTTGCATATCCCAGTGGCACCACCGTTTATGCCAATTTCAATGCCTTGTACGCAAAATCAGACTGAAGCTGTGCCAACTAAATAATCCCACTTGATACACCTGCTCTCCAATTGTCCCATATAAAGATATAGTTCAGTCATCTAAATATTCGCAAATGCACTGTAGCTACATGAATCAATGTTTATATATCCAAAAACGGATATTGTGTAAACATCTGGAAGGATTTTGAAACTAATTTGTTTCATAATGCTGTATATAGTAACATGTATTATATAGTAGCATATACTGTCCCTAACAACTTGAGAGATGTTGCTTACGGTTGTCCTGCCCTGCGTTGAGAATGTGAGGCCAGACGTCTGTGCTGTCCATCAACCAAGAGCCGTTCTTCAGCCACGCTATGCGCTGTCTAGCTGTGGAGAGGAAAGCACCGACACGGTAAAGGCAAGCAGTGGTTTTGGCATCCTGAACTTGAAGTGGAGGCCACTCCCAAACAGATCACTGCAAATAGATCAAACTCATTAATAAAAGGTTATTGGTTTTAAAAAAATTTTTCTAAATGTAGTCCCCAATATTCTCCTCGGGTGAAAGCATATGCAGTTTACCAGGATGTCCTCATGAACGTTGAGGGCATTTGCAGACAGAAAAACACACAGCATCTTAATTCCTTTGTGATGCTGGTAGCTACATGTTTCTACAAATCCGGAGGAGTTGCTAATTCTGTTCTTAGCTTTCTTTTTTATTAATCCTCGCCTCTAAACTGACTGACCCTACTGGTTTTACTCCTACACAATGCGTCAGTAAGAGCTATAGGCTGGATAGAGACCTTGTCCTTGCAGCTGCTTGTACCTCAAAGGGATGACATCAGGTTTCATAGAATTTGTGTGTATGTCCAGACTGGACAGCTGGAAGCCTTTTATTTTTTTTAAAACTAAAATTAGTAACTAGGCCGGTGTCACTTGACATACTACACTGTAGGCATAAAGCGCCACATCCCATATTTCTTTTATTTTTAATTTTAGCTACTTGCAATATTTTTTTTTTGTACTCACTTTTGTGAGTTTATATTATATTGCAAACTGCTGTATTAGTCTAGGTTTTAACCCCTCAGAAGCTCAGGAGAATGACTGGTGCTCATACATGTGGTACCTGTGATTTCCTTTTCCAAATGCTGCTAAACTGGTGTCTTTATATTGGTTATTACAATGCAATACCTTCATAACACCATACATTTTCTATAGGGAAATACAAATATTGTAATCTATTCCAAGATAAAAAAAAAAAAAATGAAAGAAAAAAGAAAAAAAGTACTTGAAATTGTGAACTACATTTTTTTAATTATCTTTTTTAAAAGTAATTATACTATTGCTGTTTGTTAATAATGGCAGTGATTGTTTCAGACAGGGTTCTGATATTTAAAAAAAAAAAAAGAAATTCTGTCGTAGCTGGGATGATTAGGGGTTCAAAATGTTTGTAGCTCATTGGTTGATATTTTGACATGGCAGTGCAAATAGACCCAAAAAATATAATTTGTAATTAAAATGGTACACAGAGATTTGCTTTTAACACTGTATTGTATATTATATAATGAGGACTTTAGATAGAAAAGTCTGAATCCTGTAAATCCAAGAGCACAAGATTTCTAAATGCCAGATTTTTTTTTTAGACCATCTCATCAAGCACTGCCCACCACTCAATCGTGTCACAGATTTTGCAGTTTGTGCACATCAAATATGTCTAATGGTCTTGGCACTTATCTGCAGTTCTCTTCACAGAGGAAAGGGGCAAATATCTATTTTTAAATAGCTTGTTTACCAGTAGCTGTCACTTTGTTTTCACATGGTGGTAGATTAGGGGTTCAGAACTGTTGAAGCTATGTGTGAAGTGGCAGAAGCTATATTGCTTTTCTAAGCAGGTGTTGTTTCAAGCTAATACTTTGATTTTAAATTTTTTTTTTTTAGAAAATTGGCATTCCCCCAAGCTTGCAATGACATGGACACAGTTTACTGTCATGAATACAATAACAAAACCAAAGATATTAAATGATTTTGGGCCCTTCTTGAAACCTTAACTTCCATTTTATTTCAAGACTGTGTGGACAGACCATTTAAGAGGCCAGATCCTAGAAGTATATACAATCACAAATAAATCTAATATAAAATATAACCTTTTTTATTTTAACACAGAAACCATGATAGTAGAGTCCTCACTTCTGCTGCTGCTTTTTTACAATGATCTCATGCATGCGTATTACTGCAACGGTCTGCATAACTAAACCACAGCACCCACATACAGCTACATAGCTGTGTTCATGATGCATTATCACACTGAGGACTGCAATGTGACAAACCCGCCTCCCAAATGAATAGCCCAGTTAGTCCCAAAATCTAATTGGCACATGAAGGGCACATCGCTCAAATACATTTGAAAAGAAATTCAATTAGCTGTTTTTAGAGAGGTCTTTGAATTGAGAAAAATGGATTTCCAGGTAGTGAAATTGGATAGGTCAAAGTCATGGTCATTAAACAAATTCCTCAATGGTGGTTATTTCTGTACATCTTCTAAGTTTCAAGTTAATACAATAACAATCAAATCAATGGCTCCGGACTGCTCCGTTGGAAACATCCAAACCCTTTTTTTTGATTGGTGGTTGCATTTCTAGTTCTGCCTCTGCTACTTTTACTCTTGTGCAGCTGAGCGTCCATTTTAGCAAGTGGCTGTTTATTAGACTGCTGCAGGTGGCTTTATAATTTTGTACCATATTGTAGCTTAGGCACTATTAAAAACATATGTCAAAAGAGGTTTATTGCTGGCTGCGACTGCATGGGGTAAAAAGCTTCTGGAAAGCTGCCATTTTAAAAGTGGACTGCCTCCTTAAGGATTCCAGAGGAATGACATCCAGCTCTAAAAGGACTGCACTATTAATAACAATATGCAAGGTTTGAATTCGGATGCAACAGAATTGTTTCTTAATGTTGGTCCGTCTTTAGGTTGCCACCTGTTAAAAACCGTACCTTTTTAAGTTAAAGCTTTGAGTCAAGGGGACGTGAAATTAAAATACATGGCAAACAAAACGTGACACAGTAGAGTTTAGATATCGCTGCATAATAATATGTAAACTTTCTTGCGTACTGTATTTTAATTGATATAGCCTACACTTGTACACAGCATTCATACATTAACCTTGATTAAGTGATTTACCTTCTTCGGTTCCTGTGGTTTGGGCTCTTCTGCAGTATGTGAGGCTGTCTTTCTCTCTTCCTTGTTCCTTAGCCAGTCTGACAGGGACTGGAACCCACACAATGTCTGCTGTCATCGTTGCGTCACAGGATTTGCCTGGAACACTGAGCATGGTAGCTGCCAACAACATCAAGTGACCTGCAGAGGCTGTGACACAGAGCAGGAATAACAAACAGAAAAAAAAACTCTTCCCTTCGATATCCATTCCCAACATGCTGGAGTGGTTGTGGGAGTATGGTGGAATATATTTGCTTTGTATAGTCATGAAGACTGAGAGAATACATTGTACAATGTTACCAATGTTCATTGAAATTTAAAAGGAATGGGTCTGTTTTCAAGGACTACTGTAATTAGTTCACTAAATCACATATTATTTTGCTATTTATGATACTGTATAACTGGTTAAGTGTTTTTTTAGTGTTTTAATCCACAGCAATATGTTGCATGGTAAGTAGTTCAAATGCCTGTATTCAGAGAAGGTGATGCATGTTTTGTGAACCCTAACCTTTTTGCATTTACTGCAGTATTCTGTAGTACTTTGCTGCAAAATTCAGGAATGGTAGTAGAATGTATTATACTGCAGTTCTTTGCTATACTAAGGTGATTATAGTATCTATGAATAGTACAATAATTACATTTAGAGGAAAGTTTCAAAACACAATTACACATGTTATATTACATAAAACCAACACATCCATTAATAAGGTACCACGCCTGAAAAATGACTCCTGTTGTGGTCGTTAAAGAGCAATTTGTCTGTTCTAATATTAAGAAAAAAATCTCAAGGTGACCACAAGCTCCCATTTGGAAAAACATAAGGGATCAAATGATAAGGAACAAAGCTTATTAATGTGCATTATGTTGAAAATAAATTCTGTAAAGTTTTCGGTTTTAACTGATAACAACCGAAAAAAACCCACCACCGAAGACCTATTTAGAAGATTTGCTTTTTATTTTTTTTAACTGATAGACGTGGGTATGGCAATATATTTTAAATAATGTCAGTCATGCACTACTCTTCGTACATAAATAAGACGGCTTTCAGATGACGACCAATCATCAGTTTTGTGCAGCACATGTGTTATTTGCTTAGCATCGGGCTTAGAGACCACAAACCCACCCAAACAAACCAGCAACATGGCATCGCCAGTTCGTTTTTTGGCATTACGGTTTTATTCAGTGATAAACCGAAAAGTTACTATAAATATAAAACTGCTGTCCAGTTATGCTTCTACTTATGCATATACTTATGCATATTAAATAATAATAATTAGGCAGTTGTTGTGTACAACAACTGCCTAATTATTATTATTATTATTATTATTATTATTATTATTGATACATACTTATCAAACCTTAATCAGAATACCATGATGAATGTTTAATCGTTGGAAAAAATGTAAATAACTTTTTATGCTGAGATGAATTACTGCAGTAAATTAAGCTATAGTCCTACGATGGGGTGGGCAGCAGCGTAAAGGAATATCTGCTAGAAAGTGTCCTGAGGGCATCAGATGATTCTGGGTATTTTCCAAGCACTCCCACCTTTCACTTCCAGAGCTCGGCAACTCTACGAAATCAACCCAACCCTAACCTTAAGCAACCCCAGCCCTAAAACCTAACCCTAACCCAATATCTAACCCTAAAGCTAACTATTAACTTTTTTGTGGCTATTCCTTTGTGCTGCGGGTGGGCAGAAGAAAAAAAAAAAAAAAAGGAACTGCCCTATGAAAATGTGCTGTGGTAAATCTGTGGTATTCCTGTGATACTCCTGTAGTAATCTTAATTGCAACAGGAATTACCACAGGATTTTTACAACAGATAACAGGAATTACATTAAAAAGCAGCATTTACTATTTTGCCTATTATTTAACGTTTCTACTCAATGCTGTGTATTTATTGCCCCACATTTTTAACAATGTACTGCATTTCACAGCTCACTCGCTGGAATTGGTTATGATGAGTACCATTTTATAAGCTTTATAAGTGTTTTGTAAATGTAAACTAAAATTAGTAAAAGATTGAGTAAAACAGGTAACCGATGAGGCACAGAGAAACATTTATTTTATTTAAATCTGATTTTAAAAAAAATAGTAATAACATACTGTACCGGACATTTCATACATCAAAAGTGTACAAAAAAAGAATGAAAAAATGTATTGTTAAATTAAATTTAAATGAAATAAACTTAAGTAAAAATAAAGAAACCGAGAGACAACAATGCAAACAATGATGGATTAATGAGAAAGTCAGACTCTACAGTATTTACTTTTCCGATTACTTGCATATATTGCCTTGGTCCCAAATTCCAAACTCGCCATGTACCAGACCAGCAGAATTTATACCTAGCTGTCGGTCTTTAAAAAGGTGTTTAGTTTCTTCCTTTAGACTTGTGTACAAAATAACTAAGGATCTTGAACAGTGACAAACAGTTTCTACCACACATGCACAGTCAATATGTAAAACAATTACATTGGTAATAATTCCAAATGTTCAGTTTGTGAATTGCACAGCACAGTTGAGGCCTACGTTTGGAATGCGTGTTAGACTCATAGCAATACACAGACTGGCCTATCAAAACACAGTCATGATCGAGAGCCTGTACAGATTGAAGAGAGTGACCCAAAAGTTGATTCAAAGCTATTCTATGTCAAATTGGTATATCTCTGTCCTCACCACATCCAAAAAAGGTGAAGAGTCCCATTTTTGAAGCCTTTTTTGGCAGGACACTGCTACAATGCCACAAACGTTGTAGATAATTTTACACAGATGAAAGTGCATCATTAAGTTTTTGGCAAGTTTCGGTATACACCTCCACAGAAGAAATGCTTTTGTTATTTGAATTGGTACATGTTGAAAATGCTGATGCTGCTCAAAGAGGCCCCCAGTCAGACACATTTTGAGCCAAATGTGTAGCTGGTGAACATTGAAGGAGACGTGTGCTTTACCGTACAGTGTTTCAGTTTTGATCACAGATTTATATATCATATCCCTAGTAACCTGAGGTTGCAACAGCATATGCAAAGCAAAAATAAGAAGATACCATTGTTGATAGTGTTGGTTGGGCAGCAAACCAGACAAATGAATGGGGAATAATAACGAAGAAAAGACTTCCATTCTGTAGCCTTCCAAAACCTGCGTTCAGCAAGAGAACGAGGGGCACGACTTATCTCTCTTGGAGGCATAATGTTAAGTAACCGATTGTCCAGGGCTGCAATGTTTGTACCTAGGTACCACTCACTTTGATGGTAGCGAGAATCAAGCCAGAGTGTGACGAATTGCCTTACAACGCCCAATAGTACACAATACATGTAGTCGGGTACAAATCCTGACCATTATACCATTGACTGGGTCTCCTTGATTGGCTGCAAGGCAGTCATCTTCCCACTGAATTTGAGTTCTGATTTCTGGTTCTGGTTCATTGTATGGGTATACGCAGACCCTTCCTGCCCCCTTTTCTACCATTTCCCCAGGATGTAAACACCATTCACACCCAAACTCCCCTTTAAAACTGCATTAAATCGGACATTGGACATTTCTTCATGTAAATTTTTGTTTTTGTTTTACAGCCAGGGTTCAAGCTGCATTTCCGGGTGTAGAAATGAAGCAATTAAAGGAAGAAGCAAAAAATAAAATGTGTAATGAGAGGAAGCTGCAGAACCGGGCACAGGAAAAACAATGGTCATAATTGAGGAAGAAAAAAAGTTTGGTTGTTTTAATAATCTCATTAATACCAAAAATAGTTTTCTTTGTTCTGTTTTTTGGTGTTTTTAATAAATCTAATTAATACAAAAAAATGTATTTGTTCTGTTTTTGTTTTTTTTTTAACTTATTTTAGTGTTTGTTTTGGTTGAGATTGCTTTTACACTTTTTTGAGATTTACTCTACAAACATTATTTAATGATTTATGTACTTATTATTGAACATACAGATGTTAAACTTGTATTTGTGGCAATAATAATTGATACATGTTATATGATTGAGGCATAACATGTGTTTTGTACCCTGTTCTGACAATAGAAATGGTTCAATATAATGCTGCAGGGCAGCAATGACAGGACCAGGTTATATAACCACATATAAAATGTTAGGATTGATGTACCACAAAGGTACATCAGAATAAGTACCTCATGAATATTACAACAGCAATATGTACCACAGGTTCAGTAGCATAAGAGATTAAACACATGAAAAGTACCACAGGACAACACCTACAAAAATAGCACGGTAAGACAGGACTGGCTTAAAACAGAACTGAATAGTACCACAGGAATGGCCTGTGGTAATGCCTGTGGTAAAATGTCCCAGAATACCACAGGAAACTGTGCCTGGTAATCTGTTGTATTTTTCCTGTAGTAACACTACAGGATATTTGCAGAAAGGGCTGTTTGTAGTGTGGTAGATACACGGGCAGTAATGGGCATGTAGGCCTAGTAGTGAAAAGTACATTCAATGTATTACAAGAAACTTAAAATGTATGTGCTTTGAGTGGTCTTTATTTTTAATAGCTGAAAAGAACCGATTTTGCCAAGTAATAAAAACTGATATGCAGTGTTGTGCTATGCAGATAACTGCAGGCCACTTACTGTACAGACAGCTGTATCTTAATTCCAATGAAGTTGGCACATGATCATCATATGAAATGGATATGTTACCTGGTGTAATACTCTGCAGAAACCTCCTCATCTACTGTATCAGGATCGGGTTAAACTGGCCCACAACCACAATACAGCAAAGCTATGTCCCACTTCCTCTCACAGTGCAGTACTTGCTGTTCAATATGTTGACAATAAACTTGTAACATTAAAAATAAAATAAATACATAAAAAAGGGGGAGTTTTACTAAGTTGGTTGGTCTCACTTGGCCCTCCGCAAACGAAAGTCACCTAAAAACATGACACAACCCTACAATTGGCACAGGGGGCAATTTGAGAAGTTAAAAAGAGGCATGGAATCAAGATATGAAGACTGAACTGCTCCTCACCACCAAAGAGTGGATCCATCAGTGGCAGGCATAAGGTGCCTTAAGTTTCAGCTGTACCCTTCTTGACTTCACCATGTATGACAAAATACAAATACATTCAAATACATATTTAAAAATATATACTGTAAATGTATTGCCATTGGGAGGTTAGGTGACCCGGAACGATATATTCAGGAACTTCTAAGTAAAGAGTAAGATGTAGGAATAAAAAAAGAAGAGTGATAAGAAGGACACTCACCGGTAAAGACATTTAAATTTAGATTGTATCTGTACTAAATAACTTAAACTGCTCACAAACTAGGCATTATATATGCAGGTTGTGTGGTCATAAAAATGCATTTTCTGTGCTGGGACTCTAATTGGCCTCTTTAAATAGACTCGTTGGGTTTTGTTTTCAGTTGGGTAAAATGTTTCTGTGCTTGACAATGTTGTGAAAAAGCATCCTCCTTTCATGGTCCTCCTGAAACTTCAGAAATGACTACAAACGTTAAAAACATAAACACGTCTAATCACAGACAAATCAATACAATACAAATCAAGGCTGTCACATTTGTTAATTTGTATATGTAACAGTGTCATGTAATTTTCTGGTACACATCAGAATTTGGTACATTGCTGACTAGGAAAGCCCAGTTTACATGCAGTTAATATGATGTTGCCATATTCTGATATTACAATTTACTAGCCAGAATTTGATTCATGCACCAAAAGGAATGCAATATGAATGTTTTGGATATGGTTACAAATGCCCATCACAGTGTAACAATCAAAACCAAGTTTTGATACCCATATCAAAATCTGACAGCCTGCATATACTGACATTACACCAGTAATTCAGTCAGCCTATTTATTGATGCTAAATTCCTGTTTTGTTGCACTGTGCAAGTTAAACCCTAAGCACTAAATCCAGATAGTGGTACATAGAGCCAGGTAGGTTCATCTTGAATTAAATGCTTACTGTTCACCTAAGCCTGGGTATCAGACCATGCCCTCACGAAACTCCACTAATGAAATAAAAAAATGTCACAATTTATTGCACAGTAAACACTAGCCCATAAAGAACACCAACAGACTGATTTATACCTTCACATAATGTACTTCAGAATTAGAAACACCAAACCAAATAAGTTAAACCTCCTGCAGGTTGTCTGGTTTTGCAAAACAGCAGCAAAACTTTTAGATGTTGGTGAGTTATAGCTGCACTTGCTTACAGTGCTCTAGGTAGGGTTTTGTAGTGTGCTAGTGCCACCATCTGTTTTGTAATAGTACTACAACAAATTATATATCTGATTTCAAACATGCTTTTAATATTTGTTTGTTATTTAAAACAACCCAACATTGTTGCATAACAAGAAAAGAGCAACATTCCAAAGTTTATAGTACATGTCATGGTCTTTCAAAATAAGTTAATGTGGACACATTATAGGACATTCATTACTTTAGCTTTGTTTTAGATTGAATATTTGTACCACTAAAATCAAAGTTTAAAAAAAAAAAATGGTTACATGTTAGCACTAACATATGGGTAGCACTGCAAATCAAAAATCACTTAAGTCCAATTTTGAAAACCCCTTTCTTTGTTGTGTGCCATTGCGGTGCTTCTCGGTAGATAGTAACATTTTTTCAACCTTACATCAAAATGAAAGAATGTGTATCCTGTATTTGAAAAGCAGTAGTAGTTTGTATTTCACTGTGAGTTTTGAAAAGTTGGTAGATATCTGATCGAATGATGTTCATGAAAAGAAAAGTGCATATACTAGACTGTTAAGAGAGCCGCAGTTTCCTCACTCTACATTTATGGAGGCTATAATCATTCCAAATAATTTCATATCATCACTGCTTTAAAGTGCTAAACTGAATATCATTTAAGGTTCACGCTGGCCAATAGTCCAAATCTAGCTCTAAAACTTAATTTCTTTTATGAAGGCACCAATTTGAAACTTCAGTACTTTGTTTCGAAGCTCTTTGCTTCTCAATCCGTAAATTATTGGGCTAAAGGACTGAGCAACAGAAAAATTACAAAAAAATATTAAATTCACTTCAACAGCAATAATAATAAATGTAGACACAACCTGCAAGCCTATTTGCAGACCATGTATAAGGATGGTTCTTCTACCTTTGACATTAGCAGCACAAGAATACAAATAAACACCAAGCCTGCATTCCTGGCGGCTATCTCATTCAGTGCAGTGGGAATCCCTTTGAGTTAAATATCCTACGGAAGTTTCAGAGCATTTTTGAATGGTTGACCAAGCTGGGTTTAGAATGGCTAATATCCATGTAGTAATTATGACTTTTCTCTTGTGTAAGTGGATAAGTGACACTCAAAGTCTTTGATTGGGTAATATACAAGAGGTGTCTATTATACAATACATGCCCATTATATAAGTATTATAACCAGGGGTGTGTGTTACATTCTATAAATTGCTGTATTAGCTGGTCTTGGAAGAACAGAAACTAGGTATTGCTAATCATAGAGGGCACGATTCCAGGCTCAAGATTAAAATGCTATGTTCACATATTGCTTGACATCTCTAATTTATGACAAAACCTACAGATTCACAGCAACTTCAAAACAAGTAAACAGCAAAAGAAAAGACCAGGTGCTTTAGGCAATTCTTTTAAATTTTGAAACTACCCAAATTACCAGCACACCCAGTAATAAAAGACAAATCGACAACAGGCAGTTATTTGGTGTTTCAGTTGTTCTCAAGAGATACAGTGCATGCTCATTCCTCAATGATTTCCAGCTCTAGTTCCAGCAGGGAAGTTTCTGGAAGTTTCCTTGTGAAACACACTGTAGTCATTTAGGCAGGCTTGTATAAATCCTCACATGCCAACTGACAGTCTTTTATTAAAGCCTCAGCTTTTATATCCTAACAGGGAAGGCAGATTCATCAGTCATGAGAGGGACAGCCTGGACACATCACAAGTATTTGTCCAAGCCCTGTTTTAATGAATACACTCATTTTATGGCACTTCTTTGCTCATTCATAGATCATTTGCCTTAATAGTTCTATAGAGATAAAGTAAACCTACCTCACTGTAGCAGTCTGGTTCATGTAGTCTTCAGAAGCACTGGAATTACTGCTAGGATGAGTGAAAACATTTTTTAAAAAAAATTAGGCTGTTTGACTTTGTTTACTTTCAATTAACAAAACTGGAGATATCTCAGGCAGATGCTGTTTGTATTTTGTTTTACTTCTGATTGAAAAGGACAGCCAGATTAATGGAGCTGGTGCAATGCAGTTCAAATCACCACAGCTACTTCGCTATTCCCTGCCCACAGTATAAGATTTACAGCGACACAATACTTCTTAATTTCCTTCTCAGGTAAGTAGTTGTTTAAAGCTGCAATCCTGTAAAACTGTAAGTTCAACTGCTGGCTCCAGAATTGGCCTTGACAGAGGTTAAGCAAGAGAGGCTACAGAAATTATAACAAAACCAATTGTCACAAAAGTGTTATTTCCGCAAGCAAATGTAACAAGCAAACATCCTCATATCCCTGAGAATAATGTGGACACAGCTTTAATGATTCAGATTTTTTTTTTTGTGATGATGGATGGTTTATTGCTCATAATATATATATATATATATATATATATATATATATATATATATATATATATATATATATATATAGGTCAAAGAGCCAGCTGCCCAACGTTTCGATAGGTTGTACATATCGTGTTTGATATATATATATATATATATATATATATATATATATATATATATATATATATATATATATATATATATATATATATTAAATCCACAACCATTTCTTACTTACAAGTGTGTGTAAGGAACTGGTAGAATGGAGCATCTTGAACTCAATACAGATCAAATCCTCTGTCTACAGATTCAGAGACAAACTGACTGTCTGCTGCTTCAAAAGAACCAGGCTCTCTTACCTAAGCATATTGCTGCACAAAACCTCATTTTTCATGATCGTGCAAAAGTTTATTTCATCTTAGATTTCAAAATATTACATTTTTAAATATTTGACAGTTTTTCATGGAAAACTACAAAGCGGTATGTAATTCATATGTTAACATAATATTATTCAGCAGCAAACATTTTGGCAGATATGGCTGTATTGATACTCTGTGCTTCTTCATGTGAACTTCATGTACTTAACACATCATCAATGGTATATCTTGTGGGTTTAAGCTGATCAATATTAAATGAGATTCGTCAGCAACAGTCTGCACTGGGACACGTGAAAGGAAATGGCTGCTGTGGTTACTTGACTTGAGTATTTATAACTACCTGTATACAACATATTCTTCTGAATGCAGAATCAGACCAACCAATGATATGTTTTATTCATTTATTTCTGAACATCTTTTATGGTGATAATCTAAGTGAAATATAGTATGGAATTCAAGCAGATCCACTTTAGACAGAGGGATAGAGTAGTACGTTATAGCGGTAGGCAATGTATCAAACTGTTTCGGAGATAACTAGGGCTTTCCTTCAAATTAATTTATGTATTTGTTTTTTTCTTTCTAGACCCATATAAGAACTTATTGAGCATCCTTGAAGGTTGGGACCCCAAAATCAGCTTGCCAACAAAATGCTGCATAGAAATCAACTTACACCTGCAAGCTTTTCAAAGCAAGAAGGATCCATTTGATCTCAGACACCAGTGAGGATTACTCACTTCTTCCTTTGACAAGAACCCAAAGCTCTATGAACAGTAGGTCATGTGGCTCCCAGTACCCCTGCTAAAAAGGCCACTGATAATATGATTTAGAAATTAGCTTTCTTTCACAATTCTCATGAAAATTCCATCTGCAATGCTGTGGAAGCACAATAATCCACCAAAAGTCTTGTGAATAACAAAATATATGCCCGCTCCCTCCCTCCTCTTCAACACACACACAAACCTAGGACCTGTGCTCTTGCACCGACACATTTAAACAAATCTTATGCCAATTGAGGGTTGTACTCACAGGCACATTTGTGTTGAGAATATGGCCGACTGAAATAAGCTTACGAGCTGTTGAAAGATTTGCAGTGAAATGTTGCCCTCTGTCTGCAACTAAGACAAAATGCATTTTGAAGACTAACATACAGATTTATACAGGGATTCTTTTGTTATGCAATGTATCTTTGTTTTTGTTTTGTTTCTTTACATTTTTGTCCTTGTCGTAACATCCAGAAATAAATATATCATAGATACATGATTACAAACAATGCCTCTAATGCACATTTCTCATCATAGCCTAACAAACACGAGCAAAAATGTCCACAGTCAACACTGAGATACGTGTCTGACTATGGATCCATTCCACTGAAGGTTCAAGGAGCTGCCTTGGGTATCAACCATTGAGGTGGGTCATCTAGCAGGAGTTTACTACATAGAAGTTGAACAGTCTTTATTTTATTTCATTTCAAATGTGAACATCTGAAAAAGTACATGAAATGTGTGCTAATTATATACCCCATGTGATTTGCTGAGTTCTTATTTCCTGAGAGCATGCAAGACCTTCCATTTGACTTACTATAAATATCATTTGAAATCTAATGACCTGCTTGGAGCCTTTGCTGACCCAGATTGGTGTCAGGCAGAACACAACACATTGTTTGGTTGATTCTGTGGATTAACAGTAGAGGGTGCAATTATATCATTTCATGGATGGAGACCACAATGTACTGCTATTGTTTCCCTTTTCTGATCTGATGCTCTCTATGCTACAGTTGCCAACACAGAATATATTATTTACAATATTAGTACAGCACTGCAAAAATGCATGGTGCTGTGCAACGAGATTATAATAATAATAATCCCTTCAGATAAATTATAGCACAGTTTATCTATAGTCCAATTTAATAAAACTGTTTCATTTATCTGTTTTGATGACAGCACACATCTAGCAATTTAAAGTTTGGAAATAAAATTGATTGGCAGGTGCTTTTACAGACTACAAATTACTGAGAAAATGTTGATTACTCAATGGCCTTTCCAGAGATTAGATTTTGCTATAGATTTCAACCTACAACTTCTCTGACTGATTATAACCTGGCTGCCAATGGTTTCCCTACACTGTTAACAGTAATATGGTAGTTTTATTTTTTATTTTTTACCAGCCCCTGTATATAATTGGATAAACATTGTGTTATAAATAATTAATAAGAAACGTAAAGTAGTGCATACTTAGAAAAACAGGTGATGTTGAAACAGCCATCGGATCATGTTATGTCACTTGTAAAAGATTGACCTCAAAAATTATTTTCTTCCCTAAGCTATTGTACAGCAGAACATGTAAATGACCAAATGTTAAAGGCTAAGGCTTTAAGAATGGAAGAAGTGTGTGTGTGTATGAAGCTCAACCAATCTTAAATGAATATGCATTCAGAACACTCCAGCCTCTATGATTTTAAAGAAAAAGTTTCATATGCAGGTACAGTGTTAGCTACAGTACCTCATGAAGTCATCAGAAGTCATCAGCATCGCAAAGGTATGACAACAGCCACCCCCACTCAACTGAATGCATCATAATAAATAAATATATATATATATATATATATATATATATATATATATATATATATATATATATATATATATATATATATATATATATTTATTAAGCATTTAGGAACGGGTTTTGCAGAGGACCAGGTCCATTTTTATTTCAGATTTGTATGATTTAATTTGGCGTACTGAAGCAAGCATGAATCCATCCAACCACAAGAGCCGGAGTGTGATATGACAGCAGATCTCCTCGCCCAAACCAGAACTAGCCAGTATTGAAATAGACGAGGGTACACATACTAGAAAAATGCACAGCAACAGTGTAAAACAGCTGTACGAACGAGACAGACGTATTAGCGTGAAATAAACCCCTGCAAGCGGCAGACACACAAGGAAAACAAAAAGCGTACGAAAAAAAGAGCTATTCTAAGAGAATCAGTGAAATCCGGAGTCCACACATCACGCTTTTGCGAGGTAAGATGATTTTCCTATATGAAGAGTATGGTTTGGGTTGATCGTAGTACATCTATGTATATTATACTATAAGATAGTTGCATATCTATAACCAATAGCCATGCATTCAGACCTCGTTGCAGCCTTGTTTTAAGTCACCTCCCATGGTGTCAAAGCTGGCACACGGTGCTTTATATTGTAATTGTATCATTATGAAGAGGTAACCACGGTCAGGGAGATGCAGTGTTTACAGTCTTTAGATGCGATGTGTTGCACCCGCTATTTCATATTTATTCACACTCACATATTTAAAATATTTCGGTACTGTTTCGATCGATGTCAGACATGTTCAGTATACTGACTGTCTGAAACGAACAGAAAATACACAATAGTATTGCTAACAAAGAATGGTATGAATTATTATTAGTATTATTTGATTTAACGCACTACCTTTGTTTACAGTATAATTAGCCACGTTTATTAATAATAATAATAATAATAATAATAATAATAATAATAATAATAATAATAATAATACATGCTTTTGCTGTAGGTTTATAAAATTTGATGTTTACATGCTCCTAGTTTAATGCCTAAATAAACTACCAAACTCCATCAACCTATAGTTAATCTGAATTTGTAGACAATTGTCAGAATTATTTATTTGAAGATTTCTAACATCAAGGTTTTGTGTTTAATTTTGTATTGTTTTAGTGCACACTAGGCCAAAACATGTATTAAAATCTGGCAACAACCTGTTTGCAGACAATGGCAGTGGTATGTGATCCCTGTACATGGCTAAACATAAGGATACCAAGCAAGTTGGGCCTGGGGTAAATTGTAACAATATAAATGGAAGACTTCTGTTGCCTGTAATGGCAACCAAAACAGCAGATGAACAGTTATAATACTGGGACCAATGTGTCACTCTATTAAACAGGGCCTGAGGGCAGTGGCAAAAAAAGTAGTTTACAGCAACCTTCTGAAATTAGAGATTGAGAATCTGTTAGCAAACCACAATTTAGTAGCTAGCTGTCCTGGAGTTGTTAAGAAATACCCCCCTCCCCATTGTATACACCACACTTGTTATCTTCCTATACCTCTTATTGGATCCACGTTCCCCAGGTTAACTGTTGAAGAAAGGACATTTCCCAGGGGAAGCATCTTGCTTTCATGATATTGTATTTTATTCTATTATATCACCTTACCCGATACCAATAGCCATCTTTATAGTTCCATGTTTTTTTATGTTTCCATGCATGGGTGAATAGACATCTGTTTGTTATTTCTTTCTCCTCACTACTTCGGTCAGAAACACCACTGTGTGCTTTCAACGCAGCTAACACGCTTTAATAAAATAAATAAATACGACAGGACACTACACTTCCAAGGATACCTCCTGAAGGAGCTAGACCAGTAGCAGACTACTGCATTACAAGTAATGGCAGCACAATGAACCTGAAACCAATTTTGCACAGTTGGTGTGTCAAAGTATTAAAATGTATAAATGCAGTAGCTGCCCTAAGACTCATTGCATTATCATTGTAGTGCCATTGGAATTGTTTTTTTTTATGATCAATATATAAAAAGTTTCAATTTGATTGTTTTATTATCTAATTATTTAATGTACAATTTGTGATTACATACATTATTTTATGTATAGCTGTGGCCAGCTCTCTTTCTTTATCAAAATGTTTATTCTGGGTATTAAATATAATTGAAAACAACCATTCACAAAGAAAGAGTGCACTGAAAGGTTCCAAAACATACCAGAAATTACAACAAGGGAATGTTTTTGAAAGTCTATAAAGTTCTTCTTGAAACCGGTTTAGTATGCTAGCAGAGCATTTTTCCAGTTTTTGTATGTGTCTACCAGTTAGGTTTGAGGATAGTTATGTGGTGAAGCAAATTCATCATTCAAAGCGTCTATAAATAAAAATAACTGTAATTTCAGGAACTTCCATATGGAACAACAGAAAATAGTTTTGCCAGGGACCATACCTTATAAGGCTTAGAATATAAAGAAGGGACTTCAAGGCATGATAGTAAAGGTTGCTCAATTTTAGTGGCACTGCTACTAAACTCCAAGTGTAGTACCTGCTGCGTCCATTGCAGTATATGCCTAGCCAATTATTAACTTCAGCATAAGGCCGGCTACACAGATGTGGGCTGTTTAAAATGGATTCTCTTGTACAGCAGGACCGAATTGCTGATTGATAAGGGCAGTGTTTGTTATGACCTTTGTGTACATCACTTTGATATCTTCTTCTGCCCTTCTGTGGTTTTCAAAGGTGTTACACAATGTCCATGTCCCAGCTCAAACCTTCCATGTAAAATAAAATATCTCTTTCTTTCTTTTCTTTTTTTTTTTTAACTCAGAACATTTAAAGTTTACTCCCGACTGCAGATCAATGAAGCTGATCGACCCATTTAACGGCTAAAAAGCAGAACGCCTCTCAGAGAACCATTCCTGTGGTTTACAGTATTAGATTTTCTTTGCTCTCCAGTTCTGATCAAAGATCCTCTATAAAGTATTGTTGTTTTATATCCGCACTTATGTCTACCTGATGTTGTTGTAAAGCTGCAAGACAAGCTCTGCTCTGGGACAGGTAAGACTGTGTCTGAAGCAAAAGCTAATGATGCATCTTCTCTTGGGTTTGGAACCAGAACATGTTGGTCAAAGGTTTTCAAATGGGTGTGGATTGTTCAACTCAAACTGTGCACTGCATTTTTGTTCGTACAACTAAAATTGTACAAAAAAACAAAAACAAAAGCTGCCTCGATAAGTTTCTTCTTGTCCATAAAACTGACAGCAATTATTTAAAGGTGAAGTGCCCCATACAGGTTTAAAATTAGTTTTTATATATTTACTGTAACAAGTTATTCACATTAAAAGATACAAAAATCAGCTCATTAAAGTGAAGCCCCTTTTTTATTTTATTTGTGTTTTTGTTTTGCTTTCTTGGCTATAAAAGAGCGTGATCATCCTACAGCTGCCATTTTGGTTGACAGACTAACAAAGTGGCAAGCAGTTTCCAATATCTGGTGTAGAGGACTGTCAAGGCTAGATTCCTGCCTAGTAAAGCACAGCAAGCTAAACATATGAACAATGTAGTGCACAGAAACTAAGGAATTCTATTTTTGTGTAAAATTGAACATCATTGTGGGAAACTGCAGCTTTAGAATCAAGATCTGAAAAGTTACTGGCATATTTTGTACAAGGATCTTTATGGCTCCAGGAGTGTATATATTTGTGAATATAAAATGTTCTCATTATATTATACCACATCTAAGCATTTGTAAGGAATGAATGACTAGAGTTATATTGACATATTGTGCGGTGCCTGAAGATAATTTAAAGCGATTAAGTAGTCCTCCCAAAATGAACACTTCAGTAGTTGTGAGTGTGAAAACACAGGCACAGTATATGGCTGCTTGGAACACAATAGCTTATTAATTTGTTGTTGTTTAGATTTGGTCCCTGAGCACTGTAAGACATGTCTGCCTGCGAAGAAGACAAGGATCACAAGCCTGAAGAGAAATCTGAACAGATTGAATCTCATCCGGATATTGATGGCGGGTGGGGTTGGATGATTTGTCTGGCTTCTTTCATGGCACATGTGCTGCTCATGGGGTCACATATGGCTCTCGGAATCCTCTATGTGGAATGGCTGGAGGAGTTCAATGAAAGTCGAGGACTGACTGCTTGGGTTGGATCCTTGACTATTGGCATAACATTGATTGTGGGTATGTTTTAGAGTTAGAGGCTTTGCTTTTG
This sequence comes from Acipenser oxyrinchus oxyrinchus, assembly GCA_030684275.1. Lineage (NCBI taxonomy): Eukaryota > Metazoa > Chordata > Actinopteri > Acipenseriformes > Acipenseridae > Acipenser > Acipenser oxyrinchus. The sequence continues at coordinate 8,497,922 of CM060262.1, forward strand.
TTTATTTTGTCATTGCTTTCAGCTTAGTACATAAAACAATCCCCTTCATTGCAAACATTCTTGAAGTTCTCATTGTAAAAAATCGGAGTAGAACGAAATAAACTTTATCAGAAAGTGTCTGAAAAATGGACATACATAGTCTAAACGGCGCTTTAAAATATTACAACGTTTCGATATTCCCAGTATTTACTGGACGTGCATCTTTTCATAGATCTGGAGTGAGCAGGGTTTTTTTATTGCTCTTGAAACCATAAAAGAGGAGATTTCTCATAAATGATACCGCTGTGATGCATTGTTTTTGTGTTACACAAGAATACACAGCAAAACATCTTTATAAACAATCAAGAATCTTTTAATTTGTATTTACATTATTAAAACAAGCTTTAAAGTGACTAAGACCTGACATATCAATATACCAGACAAACTAGCCCATTGAAAACTGTAAAAAAGAACATATTGTAAACACATTTTCTACAAAGTGAACTTTTTCATTTAATTAATACATTTTCTTTTACTATGACAGGACCCATTATTGGCCTATTTGTAGGCACATGTGGTTGCCGTAAGACTACAATAATTGGAGGTCTTTTGACAGCCTTGGGTTGGGTGATAAGTGCGTACGCTACAAATGTGTACTATCTTTTTATATCGTTCGGCCTGACTGCTGGTGAGTTTTGCTTTTCCAACAATTTCTGAAAATCACTGTATTTGTGGTATGAAAATGGAACATATCATTGGGTTATGGAATAATTGTATATAACCTGAAAAGTATTAAATCAATTCCAGTTGATTCATGAAAGGTTTGTAATGAAATCTGGAACTTCATTGCTTGTTCCTTCAGTAGCTACAAAAAGTACCTCCACAAGACATTTGTAACAGCAATGGCCATATATTTGGAACAAAAAGTGCACAGTAGTCTTAACACAATAGCGAACTGGTGGTATTGCAATTGTACCATGGTAGTACAATTAATAATACAATTATTATATTTTAAAATGTTACCTCTGTGGTACCATTTTAGATATCATTGTATGCCCTTTTGCGACCATTACACCAGAACCATTTGCATTGCCATTGAAGATATTTTTGCAAGAGTCTCTAAAATATAATTTTTATTTGCATGTCCAGGACACATAGAAAGAGGCTTACATATAAAAAAAACACACAAATCTTGGTATCCATGAATAGATAAATAGATAATCATCCCCTCTTAAAATCTATTCAAAACTATTTAATGAGCAATCTGTCTCACGTTGAATGGCCTACCATTCAATGTAATTGCTTGGGTTTAATGAAGAAAAAAATGTCCCACCTGGTTGTTCTGTAATTCGCTTCTAGGACACTGGTTGCATATTAAAATGGTATTTGAAGATGGGGCTGCTGTCACCTTCAGGGATACTAAGACTTCATGGGGTCTGATTAGGGGTAAAGGGCATCAAATGCACAAATGTTTTTTGTTTATAAAATATTTTTGATGCAACATTCCTTATTTAGTTTTCACTTTATTTCAACACAATTTTGTACCTACCAGGTATAGGCAGTGGGATGGCGTACCTGCCTGCAATTGTCATGGTTGGACAGTACTTTAAGAAACGCAGAGCCCTGGCACAAGGACTGAGCACCACAGGAACTGGATTTGGAACCTTTATCATGACTCTTCTATTGAAATACCTCTGCACAGAATACGGCTGGAGGAATGCCATGCTTATACATGGAGCTGTAAACCTCAATCTGTGTGTCTGTGGGGCACTAATGAGACCGCCACCATCTTCTTCCAGTATACAAATTGAAAATCAGAGTCAACCAGAATGTGCTGAAACCCTCCAGAAAGAAATTCCTACTAGTGATCAAGTGGCTCATGCCATTGACATAGATGGGATCGAAGAACATGAGACCAGCAAAGAAGAGGAAACAAAGAGCTTATCGCTGGAAGAAGTCAGTGAACTACAGGAAGCAGAAAATAAAGGCAGAGCTAAAAGAGAAGTCATCTTTAAAGAACGGTACCCACTCCGTATACTAAAGACATTAAGCCAGCTGGCTAACATCCTAAAAAAGAGCTTTTGGAAGTGGTATTCCAGTTACTTTGGGACTGCAGCTCTCTTCTCAAATAAGGTGTTTATATGTTTTGTTTTCTGGGCACTTTGTGCATATTGTAGCTTTGTTATTCCTTTCATACACCTTCCTGAGATTGTAAAACTGTATGGTTTCGAGGAAAAAGACGACAAAGTTCCCTTGACCTCAATCATAGCAATACTTCATATTTTTGGGAAGATATTTTTGGGTTTGATCAGTGATCTACCCTTTATCAATGCTTGGAATGTGTTTCTCGTTGCAAACTTGATAATGTGTATTTGTGTATTCATTCTGCCCCTGATGCACACTTTCACAGGAATGGCCACTGTTTGTGCAATAATAGGGTTTTCAAGTGGCTATTTTTCAGTGATGCCGGTCGTGACTGAAGACTTAGTAGGCCTGAGTAATCTTGCAAATGCCTATGGCATCATTATCAGTGCAAATGGAATATCAGCTTTGTTGGGACCGCCATTTGCAGGTAAGTATCTATTTTCATACTTTTTTTGTACTGAAACGAATTTAGGTACTTTAGTGTACGGTGGTATGTACATGTACAGTAAGGCCCCTCTTCTAAAAAAAAAAAAAGCCAAAGACCATTTCAAATGGCAGTGCGATATCATCACGATACCTACATATATCTTACAGTACCCTCCAACACATATTACAAGCCTAATTATGCTGATATGCAATGTATCAAACTCCCCAATTACAATATCAAATTAAAAACTGTGATAGTATTTGTGTTGAAACATGGGAGACACAATTCAGTCGTTTTTGAAGGCATTAAAGGAGTGCTAACCCTAGTTTTTAAATCTGTTTCCTACCTCTCATTAGCAAGACACTGCAGATCACAAATAATGACTGCTAGACTGGTAAAAATTGTAACTTGTTTTCCACAGCTTCATGATAATATTCTCCTTTTTCATTAAATGTTTAAAGAATACAAATCGGAATATATGTTTGCTAGCCTTTTGTAAATATAAACAGACCCCTGTGATATTGCTTGCTTTCAAATGGCCGTATTTTCAAAATGTTTACTAAGGTCTTTAATTAACTTTTTTTTTTTTTTTTTAAACACATTTTACAAGACTAGAACCAAACAACTAAGTAATATAACCCAAGTTCTCTTCAGCAATCTCAGGCTGTTTGTTTCTCATTTAGTAACATTTACATCATTTTTTTATCCTTTCAAAAAATATTAGTTAATTCTAGATTGGCAGTAATAGTTTAAAAATAAGGCCCTTGTAGTTTTATTTATTAATTTCATGCATGCAAGTAATATGATAAACAATTGCACATGGTTTCTAAAAAAAAAGTAGTGTAGTGTTTTCTAAAAAATGTTCAGGTAAAAATGCCACTGGAAAAATATAGTAGTTCAGTTTTCACTCATTGTTTTTATGTTTAAACAGCCAGGAGTTAATTATACTACATTCTTGAGTCTTTATAAATCTAGCCCGCCCAAAACTTGTTGGAGGGTAGTGTGTGGTAGATGAAGCAGATATTATATGATAAAGCAGGTAATGTGAAACATTCAGATACTGAAAGCAGTTTATTGGATCTGAATTTCACAGGACAGAAATATATCACTTGAAAATTAATAGTTGTGCATTAGCCTTGCATCTAGACAGATGTTCACATCACTTTAGTTGGGAACCTTGTTCACAATTATCTTGGAGTGCTAATCTCAAAACAGTTTAAAGTGTTTTAATTTAGACAAGAAATTCAAGGTAATTTCCCATTTATTGCTTTATTTTGGAATTCATCTAAATAGTACACTATGGACCATAAATTTAGTATCAAACTTAATCTGTGGCTTCGTTTTTAGCACCCAATTTCATACCGACCCACCCTGAAAAACAGAAAAACAATTAAAAAAAATGTCTTCAGGTCACAGATAGCTTCGTGGTGACGTCAGACCTAGAAGAGAATGGACACAGAGTCCATACTGCAGGGTATGAAAGCACTGGTGTGCACGTTTAATAATAATTGTCTTATCCCTTGACGACATTCGGCACAGATTTTGTCACATGCGTAGTCAACAGCCAGTTTATCAATAAGCACTTGCTGTTGACCACGCATTCTCACGATTTTATGTGGATGGGGGCATTTTAACCCCATCCAGGCTATCAAACAATAATAACAATAAAACAGTTTGTACACAGTAAATAATAATACACGCACAGGGATGGGGTGTACCCCGTCACACTTCACCATGGTCAATATTAGATGTTTCACATTAAAAGGAACATCAAGTCATTAAGAAAACTCCCAGTCTCAAAAGAACATACAGCATTTCAATGCATTTATTTTGTGCAAACTGTATTTCCTGCAGGAGGACAGAAACACTAATAACACAATATCCACCCATAATTCTTCAGCACACAGAAAAATCATTGAAACAAAACATCTTGTGTGTGCCATAAGTAGGTACACTACCAGTAATACCTTTAGGCTAATTTTTTTTATTTTATTTTGCAATTGCAAATTAGTAGAAATATTATTTATTTTCCTTTCTAAAAAATATATAGTTTACTTTTTCTTTTTCTTTTGCAGGTTGGATCTATGATGTTACCGGCAAGTATGATTACTCTTTCTACTTCTGTGGTTTAATCTATGTAATTGGAATAGGTTTCTTGCTGTTAAAGCCTTGTCTTCAAAAACAGAATGACACTGAAAATAAAAGCAAGCAGGCCACTGAGGCTTTACATGTTCATCATAATGAATGATCTGGGTTTGTCTTTGCTCTCACCTAACGTCATATTAAATAGAACACTTACTATTCAAGCATGATGGAAGAATACAGTGAGAATGTCTTGCACCCTATTGAGGAGTATCTTTAAAGCACTTTTATCCTCTGAATCATCTGAGACAAGTTCAAATATTAGGTCCAACTTTAGAAACAGATGCTATATCTGCAGCCGCTACAGTATATACCAGTACTGTTTATTAAAAGATTGGTTTGTTCTGCAAACAAAAATGAGACAACCTGGAAAGATGCCTTTATATTTTGTTGCAAATGATGCTAAATGACAGCTAGTGAAAAACTGAAAAGGACAGTAGCACTGTCAACAGGTTTCCTGACCACACTTAGAAAGCACGCCAGTGGTTTTATCCTGTTAAAATGTAACCACATTGTTATAGTTCAATAGAATTGTGCTGTGGATAGATGAACCCAACTGAATTATGTATTATTATTTCAACTGGCTGAAAATAATTTTACTTAGTTGTGAAATATGTGATTTTTGCTTAAAGTTTCTTTTTTTACTGTCTGGTGTGCACTTATACCCTTATATACTATCAATGTTACATTTTCCAAAAGGATAAATATAATTGCTGAATAATTTTTTATGGTAACCATCTGTGACTTTTGGTCATTAGTAGCAATGGTGTTTTTTTCTAACGAATGAATGTTTCTGTGCGTTTTTTTCATGGATGTTTTATGTTCAGAATGATTATGGAAAATGTTTTTAATAAGCATGTATTGTTTAGATTTAACAAAAAAAAAAGGTGTCTCTTTGTAACGGAGTTCCTATAATGCAGAAGAATTTTTACAACACACTGTAAAAGCACAATAATTGTATGTGGCACAATTAAAATAAAATCACACAATTATAATAAGTTCCAGGAAGCCTCGTCCTTTGTGATGTCACGGAAATCCTTGGTGGCTTTCTACTATCTAATTATGTACAGTAGCTTGTACTTTATTCTCTATGTTATAAATTGCCACTTTTTCACTATCTTACCCCAAACAGACAGCGCCTGGTAATAGGCTAAATAAATTGTGTAATCTTGAAGATCTGTTAACTAGGGAAAAAGAAAACAGAAATTAACATTGTGTGAAAACAGTTTGAATTATTACATTAGAAACATTTACAAATAACTGCTGTTTGGTTTATAAAAATGCACTGAAGTGTTTATTAACATTAGATAATGAGATAATATATATAACAAATAATAAAAAAAAACATGTTTGAAAGAGAGAAGAAAACTTTTCACAGTGCAAAATCTGACCGTCAAAAACAAAAATGCATGCAAACTATTCAAATGTCATGGAATGTGGCACAAATTATTAGTTACATGAAATGTGTGTTGCAAATCCAAAAGACAATTGGATAATCTTAATAGACTACACAATAAGATACAGGAACAGTAAGCAACACGTCTCTTTTAGAAATACACTTATGTTCTCTATAGCTTTAAGGAAGGCAATACTGCACAGTATGTTGTGTAACCATTTGGCTTTTTAGCGCGAGGAACTTTATTAGTGCAAGTGTCAGCACAAACAATTCCATCATTCAGTTTACACTACAAGGTTTTCAGATGTCTGCCTTCTTCGTCTGATCTGCATCTGGAGCTGCAGCTTATTTGTGAAAAAGATCTGCTTCCAGCCCACCTCTTTGGACAAGGCTGTCATCTCCGGGGTGATGGTGTCACAAGAGTTTTCCACAATGCGTTCCCACAGTGCATCAGAGCTACACAGCTACACAGCGATGGTAAAAAAACAAAACACACTTTAGCAATGGCACATCCAAAAACACACATACTGTTCTTTTATTAGAATAGTTATCAATTGTTAACACACTGTGACCATATTAGTTTTTCTTCAACAGTAATTAATATGTTGCAATAAACCTTCATTTTAAATAAAGTAAGTTTACAAAAGAGTGTTTTGAACTCGGCTCTCGGCAAGATAAGCACCAACTAAGACATAGCTTTACAGTAAACTGATGTGATCTATCTGTGTCTCCATCCATTTGCGTTTCCTTCTATATGATGATGTAGATATCCTTCTGCCTGGTGTTGATGGCTGAAGTGTAATGCTGGCTTCAGGGATCAGCTTATTTTGCTTCCCTAGTGCATCAGCACACACAACGGCTGCGATGCTGGCTCCGGGGATCAACCACAGTGCGGTGTCCCCAGTGCATCAGCATGACAACCATCTGGATTGAGCTAAGTAGGGTACATCTCTAGGGACTTCAAGTGGGCACCTTCCATCCTCGGTGTTTTGTCGACTAGCCCACGACACCTCAAGAGGGCTCGACGGTGATTCTGGCATCCCAGCATCACCCCCCTCCGTCCCCCACTCAACTCAGCCCAGCTTACTGGAGTAATTACTTGTGCATTTAAAAAAAAAAAAAAAAAAAAGAGTGAACTTAATTCTAAATATAAATACTATATCCAGTGCCTACTTTAGTCTAGCATTAGCAAAGTCAAGTAAAAATGCCCTTTAAGGCTCTAAGAATTAAAAACTCGACAAAGGAACGTACATTCAATATGAAAGGCATCAATCGCTATAATACAAAAGTCAATATGACTAATAATAAAGTGAACTTAAAGCAATATAGTTCTAAATAGGAAGCTCATGCAGTGTATCCTATTGGTTAGCGTCCAGTACCGACAGCCACCAAGCTATTGGTCAGGTCTCACTACCTCAATATGTCTCCATTCACAAAAGCAAGCTGTTATACAAATAGACACAAGTAAGTGTCTTATTTAAGCGAAGAGTAGTCTAGCTCTCCTGTGGTAAATACATTTTACATACAAAATAAATGATATTCTTGCAGGGATGGTACTTTTTTTCCTACTTAGAAATAAGCACTGTTGAAGCTGTAGAAATTTGGCTTAGAATAGAACCTTCTATTGGGGAACAAAAAAAGAATGATGTCACCCAGACCTGACTGCAGATTGCTTGACTGGAACTGGTCCAATTAATGTAAGCTCTATGCAATCTGATAGCAATTTCTCCAGTACTGAATGTGAAGCCACTGCTATTCAGGTCAAACCTCAAGTTATTTGATCTACCATTAAGAATATGAAATGTCTCTTAAGAAACAAGCATCCTTTATACTATTATTCAGGCTGGTTTTGAATGATACCATTCATAAACTATATTTTACTTCAGCTTTATGGAAAGCATGAAGTAAGAGTTACTGAATATTTTGATTTTTTTGGAGTTGGCGTTCCAGCTGCCTGTTATATTCCTGTTAAACCTCTGGAAGGGGATTTTTAAAAAAAGAAAAAAAAACAAAACAATAATGCACTTTATAAAAAAAAAAGAAAAGTTGGAAGCCTATATATGCCATCTTAAGTAATAGATGTGTTTTACCACTCTGTATTCAAAATACACATAGTATAACCTATTGTTGGTTTCTTTCTATCCACATCTGAAAGTGCATATAGCAGCCAACCAAATAAAACAATGGCTTGTGGTATCTCCATTAAACTGGGTAGCTTGTATTTATTTTATGCATGGGTATGCATTAAATTGATGGTGTTTTTTCAACCTCATGCTGGTTTCTCCCTGAATGATATGGTATAAACCCTATTTGTACTGTATGTGTGTGCAATATTGGTGTATACAGAACCACAAGGCAAGAATGGCTGTGGTCGTGGCAAGTCCCACACACACCATTTTCTATTTGGTTAATGCCCTTTCCTTCAGCAGCCACGCCTTACTGAGGCACTGAGGGAACCTGCATCAACACAACTGATACAGAACCCATATGTGAACATCTAGTTATTATTATCACTGTTTTATCAAAAACTAGTATGAATATCCCATAACACAAATAGAACAAGGAAAGAGACGGCACCTAAAATAATACAAAAACAATATCTTCTATTTATGGACAAGCAATAATATTTCCAACACCTAGAATTACCAGCAGTATTGCATACAACTAAACTGTTTGTAATCCTTTTGTGAGGTCACTGCTCAGTTGTTCTCTAATGTTACATGGTAGAGTTAATATATATTTTACTGAATTCAATATTCCATTTCAGTTTCCATTGCATCCAAAACATTTTGTTTTAATCGTTGGGTTACCTTGCATTGGCTACTTTACAACTGAAGTTTATTGTGAAAACTAATGATGAACTATAGCCTAAATATACAGTATAACACATGTCAAGAAGGATCTAATTACTATTGGTAGACAGTTGAAACATACCACCCATGACTGTTTTCTTTGGAAGAGATGGTGTTCTGCACTATCAACATTACTGTAGGGGGTGAGACAGAGACAGATAGCTTCTGACAAACTCTCCTTAAATACAGTATCTGAAGCTTACGAAAATATGCTAAAACTTTTCTGGGCTTAGCCATATTAAGTGTTTCAATATTTAGTTATACATGTCAGGGCCAACCTTATGTAACCTCCAGTAAAGAGGAAAATGGATACCGACAGCCTCCTGTCTGCAGAAATACCCATGTCAGCAACCCTGTTAAACAAGGTTTCAAGACATCTGACATTATGCAATGTAAACCTAAACCCCAGCCTTCAGTCAGAATTAACAAATAAAAAAAAAAACTATACCAAAAAAATATTCATAAAGATAATGTATTATGAAATGAGTCTCAAAATGCATCTTTAATAGCTGTTAGACACTGTGAAAAATAGCTTTCATCCATGAATGTCTTCTACTCACCTTGCCAGTAGACTCAAAATCACAAAAGACTAAATCAATTACAGATCAGAAGCTAAAAATGTGTTTAATGGTTTCCTGTTTCATTTTACATTATCAGTTGTACAGGATAATTCTCAAGTCCAACTGCTTTCATTCCACAGCCAACAGCATTTAGCTGGGTAGGGAATATTACAGTAGCAAATACAGAATATTAAATTAATTTACAGAAACTATGAACATTAATGTATCTTATAGTGTACACTGATATCACTGCCTAGTAGTTATTTTACCCTGTCTAAAAATATACAAACTTACCATCTTATTTTTCAAAGCATTTTGCAAAAGCTGCACTTACAAATATATTTGAAATAATTTTATATAAAAAAACAAAATGATAGCAACTGAAACTGAAAGAGATTTTTTGTTGTTGTTGTTTTGAAGCAACGTCACATTGCAAAACCAGAGGTTTGAAACCCGTTGTTAATTAAATTAATTATTACTGTTTTTGGAACATTAAAAATGAACAAATTGTAAATGTGTTCACTTTATTTGTAATGGCTATAAAATACATTACACAAGCAGAAAAGCACCTCTGCAGTTTTCATCTACAGTGAAGAGAAAAATCTGAGAACAATTGAGAGCTCCCTCTACTGTAACATTTATTTTGTACTTTGAAATCAAGTTCAACATTAAGATATTAGGCAAAACAAAAGTTGGTTTGAATCAAAAAGTCAAAGTATATGATAATTCATGTTCCATGTTTGTGGTATTGTGTATTTATAATTTTACAAACTGGATTTGTAACATCACCCACAAAAGTTAATAACCGTACTGTAAATGGTGACCACTTTTATTTTAAAAATCCAAATGATTAATTTGGATTCAAGTTCTTTGCTACTTAAATCTTAAATTTTAGTATATTGTTTTAAATGCTTAATCTTATCTTATATATATATATATATATATATATATATATATATATATATATATATATATATATATATATATATAATTTTTCTTTTTTTTTTAACATTTATGTCATTTATGAATATTAGGTTTTGTGCCTACCTTTTCAAACCTCCGTGAGGTTTGAGACAGCTGAGCCACATCTTCCAAGTCCAAATACAAAATCAAATAGAGCAGCAAGGCATCAGGAAGACGCTCCAAGTAGTCAAAATTACCCCGACACAGGTTGAGTGTGTAGCTAACGATATTGGCACCAAACACTGTGGCAATTTGGGCTGAAATACAAGTCAGCATTTTCTTAATTAAGATGCATGCTAAAATACATTCATGTTACATTATTTTCATTGAAAACCAAAAGCTTTCTGACAATCTTCAACATATTTGGAAGCTTATTTCTCCTTCTATAGCATAATAATATCCATAATATCCTAAACTGTATTTTTCTGTAGCATTATAAAATAAAGTATCCACCAGATACTGTAGAAGCACTGACTTACTTTTACATTTAAAGATGATCTTTTACATATCACGCCATCTAATTGATCTGTAAACGATGTAGCAGAATTACAAACTAAAATTCAAAACTATATTTTGGCACAGGTTGGAAAAATCAGGGGGTTAAGTGATTAAGATTCTGTGATCGATCATTCATTTAAAAGCTGCATTGACGGCAGTTCTACTGTGGACACTGGTATGCTTGAAACCCCTTTAGGATAAAGGTCAGCCCGCTTTGTCTCTCCAGCTCACCAGGCATCTGGCCTGTAGGGGATACTGTAGCATAATAAAGTGAAACAGTTTTCAACGATTTACCTCCCCTACCTGTGGTAGTGCCAGTCCACCAGCCAAGACAGGCAACCTGGCACACAATGTGGTGGTGTCTTTACCAAAAAGAACTAAAGGTGGTCATCACTGGCCACCACCTTTGGCACTATTATTTCGGTCCAAAAATTACAGTACTTGATATTTTGTATGCAATGATTGTTGCATGCAATGAATACTAGTCTCATGCACAGAGGTATAAGAAGAAAGCAGAGTGGGGGGTTCTGGTAGTATAGCATTTGATGTAACAGTGTGAACAGGCTGGCTTTGGTGGTGACGTCAGAGCAGGAAGGAACACACAGACAGGCAGTACTGTCGGGTGAAACTGAGGCACTACAGCACTCAGTGCTTTATTCAAAACAAATAAAAGATTTAAGCAAAACAACGCTACACAAACCACAAAAGAAAAAGGCACATTGGCCAAAACAAACAAACAGACGGAAGAAACAGCTAAGTAAGTAAGTATCGTGCTGGTGTGCACCCAGCACGTTTTAGCAATTGTTTTCCTATTCTCTTTAAAGTTTTACTTTCCTCCCGACCTGTTCCGCCTCTCGAACACACTCAACGACATGCAGCAAAACTGTAGGTCTTTTATAATCTGGCACAGGGGTTAACTAGCTAGTGATTATCTTATTACCCCTCGGCCATAGTCTGCACAAGTTTAATAATCTGCCTGACCGTCAGCCAGTTAAACAATCAGTAGCTGACAGTCACGCATTCTCATGATGCATTTAAAAACACAATAATAATAACAAATGTGGTGGCGGTTTTTTCGTCCATGCTGCAAACAATAATAATTCAATAAATCATAATTCAGAAACGGGCGGGACACTCCGCCACAATCAGTTATACGGATTATATGCCGTGCACACTATTACATATTTTCCCTAAATTATTTTAGTGTCTTCATCAACAACACAGAAAAATATTTTGTATAACAAGCACAAGATGTATTTCAGAAATGGTTAATTCCTAATTAAGCAACCCTGTGCATTCATTTACTGCACTAAAACAACCAGGCCATTTTTGTTTTGTTAAACTAACCAGATAAGGCTATTAGGCACACCAACACTGTACAAAAATGAATACAACATGTATAATAATAACTTTAATTTTATAAGTTTCATTTAGTATTAATACAAATACAGTACCAACACTGGGTGTTGTACAGCTATGGGTGAAAGGGTTAAAATGTTGAACTAATATTTGTTTGGAATGATTGAAGTGTAGAACCTGTAGAATATACAGATCACAGATAAGAGTTGGTTGGTAAGAACAGTCAACCATGAGAAAGAGGGTTGTATGGTTGGCATCTTAGGACTGATTTTCCATGTATTTCTATGGAGTGGGCAATTTGCCTGCAATTTTCCTACAGTGTAAAATATCGGCTCTTGTGTCATAGGAGACACTGTAATGGCCTGTCGATAAGTGCTAAATGTGATCAGACATACAAAATACAATATTCTTCTCCATGGTCTGTTGCCAACCTATATGATTATATAGTGCATATCTTATCCTGGAAGATCTGTACACTGATTAAGTGAATTTAAAACTACCACGTACAACAATATTTTGAACAGACCTTCATATTCTTACCCTGAAGAGAGGAATCATCTAAATACTCTTTGTGAGTTTCTCTAAGTTCCCCTGGGTTTGTATTGCGAAATTCACTTCGGAGAGAGATTTTCCAAAACCTCCATATCACCTGCGGTTAGAGGAAATGAGATAAACATAATTAGAAACCGGAAGCTAAAGGGCAAAGGTACACACAATGGAGGAGGGACAAAACAGCACCTGGTACAACATAGGAGGCAAAGACTTTTATGGATAACTAGGGTTCTAAAAAATGTTGAGTCCCTGTCATTAACTTGGTTCATACTTATTCATTCACATGGATTAGGTAAGGAGAGGAGAGAGTGACCTGTCGTCAGCATTTCCTCCTGTTCTGGTTGCCATAGACACATTTCATCCTGCTTTTTAGTGGCTGTCAGATGTTATTACAGCAAAAAGGGATTAGAAAATGAACAAAGGCTGTTTACTGCTAAGTGCTGGTCCTCTTCAGATGTAACCCTGTGAGTAATGACACTGCCTCTCTTCCACTCAGCCCTACTGATGACACCATTTTACAGCACTAAACATATATTCCTAAACAATGAAGCACATTTGTATGTATTTTTATAACCACATCTTCATAGTTCAAACAATACTTAAAAAAAAAATACAAATAACACAAACACATTGTACTTTATTTCCCTACTAATTACAAACATGATATGATTTATTTATTTTTCTTTACAAAACTGCTTGCTGTCAATGACCTGAGACTTCTACAACATTTTAGCGAATTAATCAATTTGTTAGGGATTAAACCTGACAATAAGAAAGACAAAACTGAATGACATTTAATTGCATGCACTTACTTGCTGCATTATTTGTCTGAGAGATAAATATAGATATATGCAAACATGATTATCATCTAGCCTAATATGGACTTCTACTAATGTAACAATGCAAACTGTAGAAACAAATTTAGTTTGACTTTATATTTCTCTTATAATTTAAACAAAATGGGGTCTAAGCAATTGACCTAGACAGCGGAGGATCTAAAGACTGTCACTGAGATGATTAAAATGTCAAAACCATTTATGAAAATCAAACATCTTTTACAGTAGAGTATGTATGTCTATCAGTGGATTTCTGTCTGGAAAACATGTAAAATGCCAACAAGGATCCAATTCAGTGTTTTAAAGGATGGTAGTATTTACTGTAGATCCTCCAACAATAGATCAGTTGAATAGATCCACATGTACTGTATTTCTGCATATTGGTATATGTTTTATCAAAGAAAATGATTGTGTACTACAGTGCCTCATTAAATTAAACATGAAAACATATGCATCCACAATACACTACCTTAGTGTTATTTAATTAGCATTAGCAGCTTATACATTAATTATATTTGCAACGTACTATCTTACAGGCAACAGCTTTTTTTAAATTGTATCTATTTATATCCTAATTACAGTCCATGTTTGATTTTGGTTAGTTTCATAAATGTCAGGCTCTTTATATTTTCTTTTCTTTCAAGCTATATTCGTACTGTTACAAAATTGGGCATGATGGGTGGGTGCCCTATGCACAGAACAAATGTTTTACAAAATAAATACATTTAAAATTACAGACTACCCAAGTGACCCGCATTTCACGGGCGAGACCCGCCAATTGACATTAAAACCTGCAGACCTGCGACAGTTATTGTACAACCGGCAAAATAATTCTTATTTCTAAGATTTGATTTAAGGTCAATCTTGGCTGGTTCCCAAAGCTGAATAAGTGTATGAATGTAGAAATTGAATTTAACTGTTTGGATGATGTAACAAAAACTGACATTTCTCATGATCAACATATGACTGTATGTACACTCCATTCATTGTTGGGTTTTCAATTTATATCATTTGAATGATTTAGATCAGATTAATCATCCCCTGCTCCCACCCCACTCATCCACAGCAAACAGTCTGAACCTGAATTAGGTTTCACAAAACAGAAAGTCATCAACCAGTTTTAACATTGAGAATGGTAATTCTAAATAAATTAACTGGCATATCTGGCAATCAAAAAAAAATACATTTGATGCACTTGTGTGATTTATTTATTTACTTATATATTATTTTTATGTGGTAAATATAATTACTTATTACATTGAGAGAGACGTTTGTGTAGCCTATTTGTATATTTTCTTTGTTTCTGTTCTGTATTTGTTTTACAGTCTAAAATAATTTCAAAATAAATCATGTCAATGTAATTATCCTGCAGTACATTCGGACAGCTCTTTTTGCAAATCAAGTCTGTACTAACCTTAAAATGCATTGCACTGCCAACAATTTAACAAATAGAATTACTGTATTTTACCTTAGATAAAAGTAACAACATTATGTGGCCTCACACAATATTAAATTAGACCACGAGGATGTAGAGTAACTTATGTTAGCCTATACAGTATAACAACTTCAGAGTCCAGTGTTTCCAATCGTCACCTTATTATATTAGACTATATACATTGTACGACCAAATTTCCAAAACTCAGAACCGGGAAACATAGATTACCAACAGGTTTTTTTTTTTTGTCTACTGTCTGGGTTTTAGAATTTCAAACACAGCGTGTTATTGCAATTAATGTTTACTTCGTTTTAAATGCAACACTGAAATGAAAAGAGTACTTAATGACGTCATATCAACAATCTTTCTCTTTCTCTTTTTGAATTGAGCACTCACTCCCTGTCTTCCACTTGCATCATAGCTGTTTCTGTTACTAAAAATCATCATTAGCTAACAATGGGTTTTTACTATTTACATTATTATGTATTATTATTACTTCTACCCTTCGACGCTACCCTTCTTTTCTTACAAGAAAATGCATGCCAAGGTAGAGTAACAAACATTCAAGGAAAATTTTATACAGTACCTAACACTTACTTCTTTTTTTGTTATAACAAGCTGGTAAAAATCTTTACTCGGTGCAGGAGCTTGGCCATTACACTCAAACACGGTTTCTCCTATCAAAGAAGCCATTTTTGGACGCTATCTTGTTACCATGACTACTGGTCAACGGACTACACGGGTAGGAATATAAATATTTTTTAAAAATAAATGCTAGCATTTCTAAAAAATATTTAACTCTATGGGTATGACGTAATGTTTGGGATTGAGAAAATAACTGTCACGGGAAAATACATTAAAAAAAACAAATACACGGAAAAAAACTGTTGTTAAGATTAAAGGGTCGTGACCCAGCGGAGCGATATCCTGCAAACAACTAAACGTGGTATACCTATAATGGAAATAAGGAGCAGTAAATACATACAAACACAAGGCAAACCATTTGTGTGCACCGTTATGTTATAACGTTTATAAGATGTTATTATAATAAAATCACTTTGTTGCTCTGATGTAAAGTAGTTCCTGGCAGGAGGGGGCCCCGATGCGGAGGTATACTGCAGTTGCAGGTCCCTCAGCTGATGATTGAAGGTAAGCTGAGAGAGTGGAGCTGCAATACAGTCTGTAACAACAACTACAACACTGGATAAAATAGGTAATAATAATAAATATAATAATAACAGGAACAACAACACTTGATCCTTTAGTAACATTGTATATGGTCATTTAGATTAACTCTTGAATCTAGTGCAACGAGGTGTTGAAAAATATAGGGATACATTTTTTGCGAAAAATATGGATTCCAATTGTCATCTCTCGAATCTTGTTCCTGCTTTCCTGTTTTTTTTTTGTGATGCAAGCAGAGAAAAGAGGATTCAGAGGCCATTTCGTTTTGTAATTGTACTAGCACACACAAAAAAATATAATGTCCGAATAACATGCGCATTATACGGTAGTTTGTGTATCAGAAATGTCGCTTAGAGATACTCGTTTTGAAAATGTATAAACAAACGAAATACTCATCTTTCACGTTGTTAAAAAAAAAAAAAAAAATGACTGTATATGTACTGTCTTGTCAACCGACAGCTTCGTCATAGGATCGCGATAGAATAAACACCATGCACGTCATATGGTAAAATCATATTATTTGTTTACGTGCATGTTTTGTGTGAAGAGATCAAATAGGATGCCATCTTTATAAAAATTTTTTAAAAAAAGCCTGGATAAAGATGGGCAGATACTTTATATATGTAAGCCTTGAGCGAAGTCTTAATGTGTGTTAGATAGCTAAATAAACGTGATACACGAATTCCTGCCGAAGCGACCCAGATTTAATTAATAGCATGCTATGGTGCTTTCCTGTGGCAAAGCAGACGAGAAGCAGAGCACTACGTACACACACAAGAAGAGGCCATTTCTATGTTACCTGTTCCAACTCTGATCTACAGTTTTGCAGTAAGGAAATGTTTCATCGTAATGTCGTGCATGCCTTTAAGTAATAACTTCAGTACGATTTGTGCTCTTGAATGAACAGACGAAACAAAAATAGCAAATACTGTGCTCACTGCTGTTGCTGTAGAGCCCATATCAAATGCTGTGTTGTGGCTATACTTGCTCAATTGAGACCGGGGCTCTTCATAATCAACAAGGCCTCGTTCGTTAGCGAGGCTAAATTCATAATTATCATTTGTATTTCCGACAGGAATGTGCATTGGTGGGTCGACGATTAAGATACTATGAATAGGTTGTAAAAAAAAAAAAAAGGAGAAGTTATAACGCATATCTTACAGACGTATTGTCAAAATAAACAAAGACGGAAGAGGATACGAGGCCTAGCACTAGGGCCTAAATTATGTCGTATTTTGATACTAATGATATACTTGTCGTACATAAAATATCAGTTAATTTACATTTGTTGCAACTGGGTCCATTTTAGAACTTATTTTCCATCCCTGAAGCTGAGTTTTCTCTTTGTGTACCGGTACGTTAAACAAGTTACAGCAATGCGCCGTTTATATTACACGAGTTGGTCGTTTATTTAATTTAAATGTGATACTTTTTTTAAATTGTATTTTTTACAGTTATGTGCGTTAATAGGTACCCATATTATATGTTGAAAACTAACTTATGACACATCAAAGCTAACCATTGCTTACACTTACAGTAATCCACCAGGATGTATGTACATTGTCACATTAGTTTCTCATAAATTCGGCATTTGGGTTTATTAACGTTGTAGTACTCGGCTTTGAAATGAAAAGCAAGTTACACTCCGGGCTGTACATACGGGCTTCCAAATACGGTGTTCTGTCAAATAACGAAGTGTTTGTGTTGCTGTAATAAATTATCCTGGTTTTAAAAA
Source organism: Acipenser oxyrinchus oxyrinchus (assembly GCA_030684275.1). Classification (NCBI taxonomy): domain Eukaryota; kingdom Metazoa; phylum Chordata; class Actinopteri; order Acipenseriformes; family Acipenseridae; genus Acipenser; species Acipenser oxyrinchus. The sequence goes on from CM060262.1 coordinate 8,515,986, forward strand.
TCGGATGCATATTTTTGACACACAGACAATAGCGAACTGTTTACTGCGAGCCAGACGGCGAGCGTTTTGGCCACTGAAACCAAGCCACCATTGAATGGAAAATCTCATGTGTAGTGACAAAGCATAAGTATCAGACTGATGAAATATATTAACATGGAATGCATTAACAGGTACCTGGCAACTGATTTATTTATGTATGTGAGAGAGAATGGCTTTAGCCCGTTATAAATGTATATACTGTATGTATTTAGACTTGGTCTAATTACAATAAATAAACGATGTATTAAATCAAGCGTGGCAAGCAAATTAAATGGTGGGTATTGGTGAGATCACACTTATCTATATGGCTTACATAAACACCAATGGCAACCAAAACACATTGTTATTTGGAAGTTACCCATATTTATACTGTAGCATTTTTTAAGCCTGAAAAAAGGTAGTAGGAAAGTCCTGTGTGCTTTAAGTGCAGTTATACAGTATATTAATTTGACCTGTGTATTATATTTGTGCATAAGAGAATACAAACTGGAACATGTTGAATTCATATAGCGGTAAGCATGTTTCTTGGAATGGGAGGGCTCCTATAACTAATACAGGATTTTAGTAACGTGAAGACTGATCAAAATCTTTCCTATAAGCCTCGAAAGTCTAAACTAGAAATTGAAGTAAACCGACACCAAATAATTACATTTGTTTGAAGCTGAACAGGATTGAGGGACATTGCAGCTTTAGCATGATGTCACTTACTTTGGAAACATTATTACTTTTCTATGGGACATTTGGTGGAAATCCTCATTTCCTATAATATGGTTGCCTGTTTTCTTGATACAGCCGAAACTTCCCCAGTTTATGCATGTGCACTTATTGTACATTACAGCTTGACTGGGGCAGACTGTTGGTGGATTTTTAAATACAGGTGATTCTGCAGCACTAGAACAGGCATTTAGACTTGTTCGTTTGATTAACTAGGAGAGACCAAGATACAGACCCAAGATATTACTATTTTATGTATTTTAAATTTGGAAAAATAGTGAAGTAATTAGGAAAGTGTTTAGCTTCCAGAAACGTGGTGCTAAATCTAGAGTGCTGCATATATATATAATGTATATATATATATATAAATATAATGTATGTAGTAGAACTGTGCGTGCAGTTCATTAACCAGTAGAAATCTGTGGGGCTTGATACTGGTGAGGTTATTGTTTTGATTGCTGCTCTGGAAGAGGAGTTGTAAACTCTTGGAGTATTGTGTAATTTTCTGTGTTTATCCTTCAGGCTAATACCGTCATGCTATCATTATACATTATTTGAGCCATAATTAAATATTTCTAGTTGCGAGTCATAGTAGACCTATGACATTTTAAGCCAAGTAGTATAATATAATGTAATGACGTACAGATAGAATTATTTAATTCAGTCTCGTCAGCCAACTAGTCAGGGTAACTTTCTTCTTCAAACCTGATGGCCACACCACGCTGGTGCAAAAGTGCACCCCGTGAGATAGTGCACCCCTTACATAATAAATACATTTTTCCTTTTTGTCTTGTCATTTTTGCTACTTACTAGTTATGTACAGTGCTACACTTAATAAAACATTGAATACAACATCTAGTTTGTTATAAACTTACCGTCAATTTTGGAATACGAGTAAAAAGTTGTGTTAATATACACACACCTTCCACAAAAGTATAGATATGGGAAAAACTTGCAAAGAGGAAAATGTACAATATGTGCTTGTTTGTTCTTCTAGTTTTAAAATGTTAAACTCAAGGTTTTTCCCCCATCGTCTCCCCTTACATCGCATTACGTGCACATGTTAAAGGCACACATTGCACTTGTTAAAGGGGTGCACCATCTCGCAGGATACTACATTTTCGCATGCTACACTGGGTCGGTGAAGACAAAGGGTGATTACCCAGCATGTCATTCATAAGGTTGAAGTAGGGAAAAATTGATATTCGCCCCACTTCTGTTTTTTTTTTGTGTGTTTTTTGCTTTATAGTGTTGCGCTTTTAAAACTTTACATTGATGACAAACTTGATCCACAGTTCTCTCAAATCCCCTTTAATGATTTTTTCCGCCATGCTTTTAAACGCTTCTGAAAATCTCAGTTTCTTGCCATCAAGCTGTTTTACGACTGTAAAATCCTTAATAAAAGTGATGTCTCCTCGTCAGACCAAAAGTAGCTGTGTTTTCTCGCACGTGCCATCATGTTTACTGCTGTATTTGTTATTGCGCGTGGCTATTGTGGGTTACTCTTCATAGTTGGAATATGCGGTTTACATGGCTTTTTATAAAATGGCTTGGATAAATTAAGTGCTGTGATTGGCTGAACAAGATCACATGGCCGAGCAGTAATAATTCTTACCGCACGGCTATGATATCATAGACCAACTTGCTTACCTGATCTGTTAATATTACTACGCCTTAATAGTAACAATTATCTAAACCGTGTTTCTGTAGGTAAAAATGTCAACATACAACTGAAACAGCATTTAAATCACTCAACAATCTGTTTTTTTTTCATCTGTCACTAAGAATTACAGAAAAATTGGCAAATATAGTGTGGTATTTATTTAGTCAGGAAACAGAACAAAGAAAACTCAGAGGCAAGCAGTAGCAGTAACACTGTTCAAAAGCCATCTGAGAAATCACCATGCAAGTCTCACTCAGCATCTAATATACTGTATATGTAGCAGCGGCATCTATTTATTAAACTAAATATCGCCTTATAAAACTGACTAGCAAGTATGCAATTTTTAAATTCGACACAACAGATACATTTCGCCACTACCCCCTGATTTCAGAAACATTTAAAACAAAATTAAAATATCTCCTGCTCTCTGCTGACACAACTGTTGGGCTTTTAAACAAGGCGGCATAGAATTCTGTTGTGCTCGCCGCGGACGGGAAGGACTGCGGCACTGCGCAAACCGTCACAGAAGTCGTTTAGGCCACATAACATCTAATGCTGGTTTATAATCTAGAGAAATTATGCCGGTTAACGGCATCGTTGTGAAAACAGCCTCAGAAATTCAGCTTCTCTTGAAGACCACAAAGCCTGAGGTAGGATCATTTCCTACAAAAAAACACTCGGAAGCCCCTCCCTCGAGTGCTAGTGCAGTGTTTGGCTATTCCATGAATCCTCCCTCCAACATGGAAAATCAGTCTGCTTTCAATTCACAAATGTCATTTCATCTCGAAAATGTTACTATAAATGGCAATGTTCAATGTAATGTTTATGGCAAATTTTTAAAAAAGTGCAAAATCTTCAGGGACTATTTTTTCTCAGTGGAAGGATACACAATATATTTCTCATTTTTTTCTTAAAAAAGCTACTTTGTGTAATTATTTCCAAAAATTTTTTAGCCATTTTATAAGCAAAATAACCCTCTCCAGGGTGTGCGATAAGACAATTCCTGTGCGGTTGAAAACACTTGGCCTGCAGCCTTGTGCCTCATAGCGCACCCAGGGCGTGCGGTAAGAATTGTCTTACCGCACACCCTGTCGTGGGTTATTTTACATATTCCACTAGTATTCCGCATACCAGTGGAATATGCCATCTTCAATATTCCGAATATGCAGAGGTGGAATGTTCCTCTTCATATCCCGAATATGCGGTTTACATGGCGGAATATATTCAGATAGTATTCCGAATACTAGTGGAATATTACTGGCCATGTAAACGCATTGAATGTTGGTCTAGTATTTGCCCAAATAGAATTAATACTTTTAGGCTTTAATGACAGTCAGTAGCTTGAAGAAATACATTTTAAGCAAAAGGGTTTGCTTAACTCAGTGTGCACCATGCACGCAAAAATAAGTTGTGCCGTGGACTGTTAATCCTCAGAAATGCATGGCTGATAGTGGTTTTGCTTGACTGGCAAGATGACAACTGTCTTACAAACCCTGCTTATTGGGAAGCAATTTAATTTGCTTTTACAAAATGTAAAATGCTCGTTCTGGCCTCCTGCTTTAATTGAAAACATGGTCCTCTATAGTTAGGACAGGTGTACTGTATGAGATAAGAAGATTAGAAATGTGATGGTGCCCCAGTATCTCAATTCAAGTGCATTTGCTTTACCTGTGGAGTTTAGATTTCCAATAAATGAATAAGGTAATGTAGGGTTGTCTCTCTTAACCATTTACAGTCATAAATTTAGTAGATGAACCTATATGAACATACGGTTGAGCTTACGCATGCCATTTTATTTCAATAACCTAAGTTATTTCTATGAAAAATTCAAGCATTTAGAAAGAGAATTTACATATTAAAATGACAGAATACTAGAATGTCTGTGTTCTATTTATTTTTACCTACAGTGTATCACACATGGTAGTTTTATTTATAAAATTAACAGCAGTATTTGAAGTTAAAACTTTATAGCGATTCTTAGAGATTTAAGCAAGCTAGGGTTTACAATGAGGTACAGTGGAGTTGAAAAATATACTATAAAAGGTCATTTGCTGACATGTCAATTCAAATTGTGAAAACCATAAACCAATTCAGTGATGCCCTGTGTTTTGAGTTAGTGTGATACTGAATGAATGATAGAGAAGGAGGTGCTAAAAATAGCAACTGTAGTTGTGATGACAGGTGCAGACCTAGTGGAACTGCAGTACAGTAGCATGATAGGCTGAACAGTATCCTGATAGGCTGGGAGACTGGGGGTGTTGGGGGATGGTTGAAAGCTCTTCTGTCTTACTTTGTTGCCTTAAGCGATAAAGTTAGTGTTGTACTCTGCCATTAGACATAAATGTATGACTATGAACAGAAGATATTAAACAGGTAACTTCACTTTGACCTGTGATGAAGATCAAACGTTTTCAGATACCGGCTTCACAAATGTGTATTATGATTTTATAGGTCACGTTCAATATGGGTTTTATACAAGAAAAATGAACCACTTATTATTATCCTGTTATTATTATTTTTTTCCTCCTGGCCATATTCATATGATAGTATTTTCACATTCATTATACAGCTATATTCTATGAATATCTTGATCAAGTTTTTGAAGTCCATAATTCCGTAAATATCTCTGACATACTGCCATATTTAACCGTTTTGTGGCAATAATTTTACTATACTGACGATACTATGTTGTCAACCTAATATCATAGAAACTGTTACTAGTGATTTTTAATTTTGGGGTAGTCCAGTAGCTAATTCTAAGTCAGTAAGATGAGCTGCATTTACATTTTGTGATTTGATATAATAGTTGAATTACATTTTATTTTCATAATGCCGAAAGTGCTTTATACTAGCAGACTTTAAAGCACTGTGGCTTCCAAAAAAGAGAACCGGCCATAAATTATTGAACTCCTTTTTGCAAATCCTTGATTAGGGCTCCTGATTTTCCATTCTTGGGATTTTAACCCAGCAATTCAAGATCATTCTAGTTATACATTTACACTGAATAACAAGGGTTAAATTTAATGTATGAATAACAGACATTGCAACTTGATTGATTTTTTTTTTCTTGCCCCCCAGTGAATGGTAGTGTCTAGAAAGGGTATGTCCCTTCAGGAGAGAGGTGCCAATGTCCAACCGGCCTAATAACAATCCAGGGGGGTCACTGCGACGTTCACAGAGGAACACTGCCGGGGCCCAGCCACAAGACGACGCAGTTGGAGGAAGGCAAGTTTGTTATCTTTCAAAAAAGCTAGGTGTTCTCTCTTGTATGGATCTCAACGTGCTAATGTATGCTCGGAATACAGCACATTATAGCTACAACAGGTTGTATAACTGTAGGCAAACTACTATTAATGTAGATTTTAAATGTATTTGTGTCTTCTCCATCCTGTTTGGGTGCTTTGTCAGTAAGACCAATTTAAATTCTGAACAGTTTTATTAATTTTATAATAATGTCTCTTGATTGTACTACTATGTCTGCTTATTTGACGATAATGAAAATTGATATAAGGGGAGGTAGACTTCTAGGTTTAAGTTCAGATTGAGGAAGGTGTTTATGTATCTACTTTTTCCCCCATTGTCACATGGTCTCAATTTTCAACCTTCCAGGTTACACTCAGAGCAGGCAAAACATAAAGCAAATTCCCCACCTGAGAGTAGAAGATCACTTTCTAAGACACCAAAAGTGCAGTCCAACATAGCCTCTGCACAATCCAGAGGACACAGCTCTAAAAGGTACAGCTCCTTTGTACTTTTAGAAATGTTTGATTAAAAACTGGATTGTTGCTCATCTAAAGTAACTTGGCTGACAAACTGAGTCATGAACTTTTTAAATGAGTTTTTTTTTCGTTTGTTTTAGTTAAATACTTTCTGTTTTTTTTTTTATTTCAGAAGCAGTATTTCATCATCAGCATCATTACAGCAGCAAGAGGAACCAGATACAGCTAGTACTTCAGAGAGACACAAAACGGGACAGCCTAAGCGGGACAGCTCCCGAGGAGTTAAACGCAATTCGAGTCCTGAATTCAACAGCCCATACTCTCCCAGCCCAGCCAAGAAGCCCAAAGCACTTCAATCCACTGAAAGCTCATCTGAGGCAAAGAGAGTCCCAGCTAAATCTAAGAAAAGACAGTTGGCGCAAGAGCAGCAACCAAAACCAGAGCAGTCAGCATCGACAAGTAAAGCCTCTAACAGAAAGAGTGGAGCTACGGGGGGCTCCCCAACTCAGAAAAGAAAAAAAATAGATAATTCCTCTAATTCAAAAAGTGGTTCTGGGTCTCATTCAACCCGTGCTGAAGAGAGGTCTGCAAAACCCACCAAGCTGGCTTCAAAATCAGCAACCTCAGCCAAAGCTGGGTGTAGCACTGTCACGGATTCTTCCTCTTCAGCCTCTACATCCTCTTCCTCTTCCACAGCCGTACCTCAGGGCGCCCGGGTCAAACAAGGGAAAGACCAGAACAAGGCAAGACGTTCCCGCCGGCCTCGAGCCCCAGCCCCGTCGGAGCAGCCGCGAAAAGGAGCAGAACAAAACTACTGGCTCTTCAAAGTTTGAGTGGCCCCGCTTTAGCCCTAAAGTCACCCTGCCAAAACCAAAACTGTCTCTACCAGGGTCTTCCAAGTCGGAGACTTCAAAACCTGGGCCTTCTGGACTTCAAGCCAAACTAGCAAGTGAGTTAGCAGGTGTCGTTTGTTTCTCAATGCTTGATTGTTTTATGTTTTTATGAAATTATTAGCAAAATTGTTGCGTGAACCAGGGTATTCAATGTAATATATGGTTACTCCTTAATGTGATGTTTTATCTTGCATCTACAGTAAACAAAATTGAGTTAATATTGGAAAAATGCGTGATAACAGCTAGTTAAAGTAATTGAAGAGAAATTGTTTATTTATTTTCCATCTATAGAGGCTGTGATTGAAAGGCATACATCTGCCAATATCTAAGGCAGCCTTTGAATGGGCACCAGGCTATGGATCGCACATTACAGTTGTCATTATTAGGGGTGCACTGAAAGATTTTCTTGGCCGTTACTGATAGCTGATGATTATCTGCCCATATCGGCCGATACCGATAATAATAGACAGTGCAGGTAAGCTATTGTAAACTACTAGAACAAGACATAGGGCCTATATTTAAACTGTTTTATAATTATAAATCTTAAATGAATAGGTGTCGTTTACTTGTATTTTTGACAAAAATGACCAGGTATTGTTTACTTGTTGCATTTACTTCAGGAAATGAATACAAAGAATAACGTAATATTATATTGTGTGCTTGACAGCAATTTATAAATTTGTGACTAACTTTTTTTATAGCCACTTGCTGTCAAACATTGCGTATTATAACTTTAACCTATACTGTACTGTACTTTAACCTATACAGTAGAAAAGAAATGTAGACTGCAACAACTTTTGTTAAATTCTTATTTTAAGCATACACTGCCTAATACTGCAGCACAACTTAAATTGTTCACGTAATCAAAAAAAAGTCATACAAATATTACCTTTCCGATTACAAAATTCAGTCAAACTTAAATTTGTTACTTAACAAGACGGCACAGTAATCAATTTCTGCTTCAAAATGCAGCCGAATACACCTGCAACTAATCCAGATTAAGCAAGATAAACAAACATTACAAAAGGTCAGTTTGAAGTACATTGTGTAATAATAATATTAATAATAATAATAACTTAAACCGTCAATGTTATTTAGGAATCAACCTTTTTTTTTTAAATATAAAAGCATCAGAATAATCTGCTCACAATTCATTGTTGGATTTAATGTATCATCAAGTCTGTTCTGCTGCACACAAGTTGGCTATCATATTGTTGTAAGATATTTTAAAAAATTCCAAACTCTGCTGTTTTGAGACATATTTACTGCAGGTTGATTGCACATTACACAGCACTGCAAGGAAAATGAGTGTCTCCTGTTCTTGCGTCACTAGTAAGTGCGTCTGACCAAACATTACATTCTGTGCTGGAAGAAATTCAAGCATGAATATCGATGTACGTTATCGGCTAAAATAACAAAAACTGAAGATAGCAGATTGGTGTTTTTTTTTGCTTCTATCGGTGCCATGCTGATAGGCTACCGATTATCGGTGCACCCCTAGTCAATACTGATGAACTAGAAGGCAATCCAGGATTCATGGTTACAGTAATGTAGTGGTAATGACAAGAGGTAGAGGTAGAAAAGACAAGGTAGAATTGGACAGGCTATTGTTTGGACTAAAGCATGGATACAGGTGCACATTCAAGAAAAATAAAATGGCTGGTATTATTTCATGCAGTGTATTCATTTAATTTTAGGATTAAATCTGTTTAAACTTATAGTTTTAACATATTGTGAATCTTTGTAACCAACCATAAGTCATCATGAGATGGACACCAAATAGTACCTGTGTGTATAGGACTGTTGTACAATACTGTGTAAGGAAAATACTTTATAAATAGGCTAACATCTAAAAAATTGAAATAAGGGCAAGCAATTTGGACTAGCTGAGGCCATGGTCAGACTGCAGATTTATCAAATTGATAATAAGGCAGAATTGTTTCCTGAATAATGAGATTTATTTAAAAAAGATGAGATCGAAGATGGTGTTGGTTGCAGTGTATGGATCACTTCCTGAGTTACTTAGCCTAATATACTGAGACATGCAAAGTAAAGACACAGTAACACTGAGTGCACTGCACTAAAAGTGTTAGCTTTGTGTAGTTGTTTTACAGTACATTTCTTAAACTTGTTAAAGATCCTAATCGGCATTTATACATTTAAATATTTCTTGGATATATGTCAATTTAGATTCCTTTATTTCCTCTTTTGAATTGTTCTGGTAGTGGATTGTTGTCTCATTGATATTAAACAAGCTTTTAGAGTTGTTCAAAACCTCTAAATGCAATTGAAATTCAACCCTTTATACATCCGATGGACTGTACAGTTACTAATGTAACTAATACTGAATAATTAACTAAACCTAACAAATTAACCCTTTCAGGACCAATAATTTTTCAGTGGGATGCTCCCCCAGGACCAGGGGCTTTTTGGTTGTAGTTGACTCTCTTCCTATAAAAATTCACTAAAAATTCATTTTTTACAGTGGTGTCTTTTTTTCAGAACACTCTGGGGAACAGTATAAAGCACTTCAGAAACCAGACAAACGTTTCACTTTTTTTGTTCAACACAATATTTAATTTATTGGTTTTTTTTTTGTTACATAATTCTTATTATGTATTCTGCTTAGAGATACATGTATAAAAATACGTTCTATGACCCAAGGGACCTTACAATACTTACTGGAAGTTTTGTTGAAAAATATTGATGTCTGGGCAGATTACAAGACATTGTTTCACCTGAGTGATTGCAATGACATAATACAGATTTATTCTCAGAGTCTTTATAAGCAATAATGGACACTACTCTCGATTTTTTATTTTTCAAAATAAATATTTATAAATAAAATGGTTACTCATTTCATTATTATAAGTAAGGAAAAAAAAAAAAGCATACCGGTAAATGATACATTTAGTTAATGAAATAGTATATGCTTATATCCACTTGTTTCTTGATATTTATAAATGTTGTAAAAACATATATATTAAAACACGAGACAGAATAAATGTTCTAATATAATTATAAGTCAAATATATCAGATTTACCGGCCCTGTAAGTCATCAAAACAAAGTGCTTTTTTATCGTGTTTACACGATCCTGGTCCTAGAAGCCCACTTCAGTATGATCATGTTAACACAATCCTGGTCCTTAAAGGGTTAAGACTGGAAACTAATCTTGTCATTGCAGGGTTCTCCACAGGAATTCTATACAGCCGGGCGGCAGAACATTATAGCCGGGAGCACTTTTAACTGAAAAATAAACTTGCCTTAACTTAAATATATAATACGACAAAAAATGTGAATAATGTGTTGTCTTTGGTTGACTATCTCTGGTTGCTCTTTTTTAAGTTCTACATTTTCTTTTTCATTACTGTTTATTATGGTAAATTACCGTGCTTATTTAGGTACTCTACTATTTGACTGGGGAAAAATAACATAGGCTTAGTGGACTTAACAAAAAAAAAGGTAACATTTTCACATCATTTTTAGCTTAATTATTGAGCTTATTGCTTCATTTAAATTTGTTTTCTTTATGATAAGTTTTCAGGGCATTTTGTTAATGCATGTCTTTTTGTTTTTCACTGTTCTACATTTTTTGTATGCAACTGTTCATTTTCACCATTATTTTTACACAACAGTACTCGCACACATTTGGTCAAAATAACTTGCATGAAACCTGAGTTCAGCTGATATCCCATCACGCCTTTCTTCTTAAAGGCGTACAGTCTCTATACATGAACCCCCAATATTTCCCACAAGCACTTGGGTACATATTTTTATGATATCACAGCAAAAGGAATAGGCTTTGAATATGTATAGCTATTATGTACTATATATCAACTTACAGTGCAATATATCAACTTACAGTTCAATAATACAACAAAAAATGGACTGAATGATAATACCTGAAAATAATCTTAATATTTAATAAAGTAGCCGACACAAATATAGTATTAGGCGGTGGATTGCGCCGATTGCAGGCCTATTTTGAAAGCCCTGCATTCTTTGTTACTATTTTTGCTTTGAAAATAATCGGTTGTTTTTTTAGCAGTCGTTTTAACATTTTAGCCTCTTGAAGTGCTTAACACAGAAAACCCGCCCCTTCAACACTCTGATTGGTTAAATATTGTGTCAATATTGGTTACAAGCTCCCCCCCCCCCCCACCCAGCAACGCGCAAGTGGTCTAGTCTGCTAGAAGTGCAATCAATCCTTGTTGTTAAAGGCACAGTAGCATCTGCAAGATGTGCAGATCAGGTTTTCAGCCGGGCGCCGACAGCCACTTCGCCGGGCGGCACGCCCAGCTGAAAAGGTCTGGGGAGAACCCTGCATTGTACTGTGAAATGTGCATTGTTTAACATGCAGCTATTTGGGTGTTGAATTTCTGGTTGTGAGCAGCTTAAGACAAACTTGGTGGTTCTTCACTTCATTATTTACCAATTTTGAGCATTTAATTTGGTCACATCTGTATATAATTGCATTTTATTGCTGTATATTGAGTTGTTGGGACATTGCTTGCCATAATGGCTTGAAATAATCAGAATATAGGTTATGGTAAAGTATTTCAGTTCTGGTATCTGATTCATAGACTTTTTTTGTTTGTTTGTTTTTTTTCCCTGGGCATTTGTTGATCCCTGCTGTACCTTCACAATAATGACACACAGATTGGCTTAGCCTTTGGAGATCGAATTTTGATCAGTCTATGCATAGGTATTTATGAAATTGAATTCCGCTTTCTGTGGATATATTTTTATGTGTTTATAGCTCCAATTATGTTAGTAACATTGGCAGGTGATTTCAGTTTATGTTCCGTGGCAGTGTTCATGGTTTTAGTCAACATGGTGTTAGGCCCAGCCAATCTACCATTGTGCTGCACTGCAAAAATGTGTAAAGCTGCATAAAAAGTTTTGTGTAGTGTACAGCACTTAAAAAATACAGCCCTTTTAGTTGTAGTTTGTTACTGTAAACTAGACAAAATATTAAATTCAGTGAATGTCTTTAATTTACCTTGCAACTTGTTATAGTAGACTAAATAATTGCAAGATGGAGGTGGACTGTCTCCGTTTTTCCTATTGGTCTCTATACTTTTGTAGTCAGGGCAGGTGATGTATGTTGTCATTTGTTGTTGAGGCGTTATAAAAAGTGTGTGTTAATTTCAGTGCATTTAGTTTTCTTATGTTTTAATGGTCAAACAGAATGAACGAGGTCCTGATTACTAACTCTTTTTTTTTTTTCTTCTTGTAATGTATATGGCAAATTAGTTAATAGAAACATTTAACAATTACATAACAATAATTTTTACTAAGTTTGCTTCACCCTTTTCCTTCCCTTTTAAAGTTAATTTATTGTTTATTGCAACTAGGCTTGAGAAAGTCCACAAAGAAACGCAGCGAGTCCCCACCAGCAGAGCTCCCCAGTTTACGGCGGAGCACACGCCAAAAGACCACGGGCTCCTGTGCTAGTACCAGGTAAATATTGTCTCGAAGTAAGGGATTCACATCTTGCTGCACGTTTCTTCTTGACACCCTGTCCTTGGGAATACTTTTATTAAAGTTTAAATACTTTATACAACCTTAATCCGTTTTATTTTGCAAGTTGTTGGCATTTTTTTTTAACCAAAAGCAATAACAAACTACTAGAAAATAAAAATGCATAGTTTTGAGTTTGATCACAAATGACTTGAATAATGTGTTGGTGGCCAACAATATTATAATTGAGTGTTTAAGTCCCGTTCTCTGCGTTCAGGATATTCACTTGGTTTTGGTTGGTTGGTTTTCTTGGTGACAGTTCTTCTGATTGCAAATTGGGGGACATTTTTTAAGATTGTTTTCCAGTTGATATTTTTGTAAATGGTCCCTCAAAATCATTTCCTATAAAACATTTTTAGTGAGAAAAGGTTAACAACCAGTGTTTGCTATAAAGTCATAATCCTGTTTCAGTCGGCGAGGCTCTGGCCTGGGCAAACGGGGTGCAGCTGAAGCTCGCCGACAGGAGAAAATGGCAGATTCTGACAACAACCAGGATGGAGCCAACTCTTCAGCTGCACGCACAGACGAGGCGCCCCAAGGAGCATCAGGTAGCTTTGACTGTCTCGTCTACCTTTCAATCTACTGATTACACACAATTAGACAACCCATGTGTGCTTATTTCTGTATCCCATGCCTCGCTTATATGTAAATAGTAATATGTCATGTTTGCAACTGCAAGACAGGAAATTAAGGCACAGTGTTACTCCTTTTTACTCCAGTATTTTCTAGTCAGACGGGTTCTTCTGGGTCACAAACTCCCAGTGTCCTCTTGATCACATAAATGCATTTGGTGGTTTGTGCTTGAATGACAAACCTGGAATGTTTCCCTTACTCATTTGTTTAAATTTTCAGCTTCTAGTTCAGTGGCTGGGGCTGTAGGAATGACCACCTCAGGAGAGAGTGAGTCTGATGACTCAGAAATGGGTAGACTACAAGGTAAGAACCACATTTATAATGCAGAACTGTAAAACAAAAGCTCTAATTTCAAAGTAATTGATATAATTGGTCCTAGCTCTGAGTGCATAGTTATTTAGTATAGAAAGGAGAATCAAAATGCAACATGTAAGCATGTTTATGTTAAATCTACTTTGTACCAGCATCAGATTTCTAAATTATTAGCAATGACCTTTTGAGAAAGCTGTATATTATTATTATTATTATTATTATTATTATTATTATTATTATTATTATTGTATCTACCTGTTTTTAGTTTAATCAGTTGATGCTGAAATAATGTGCAAGTAAACTTGGACCCTAACAGTGTGTATTTGAGGTTTGCTTGGTAAGTTAATTTTAGTTAGAATTCAAAATGCCATAGTGATTAGAAGTTACAAATCAATGTACTGGAATAAGGAAATATGTTTACTTGCTGACTATTACAATATTGGGTCAATATTACAATGGATGTGCCTGTGTGGTACCCATTCTTCCATACATGTCTTGTTTTCCAATTGTGATAACCTTTGAAAGGATAACATTTAGCATGTTAGCAAGTTAAGAGTACCAGAATATGGGGGATATTTGGAGGAAGCTGTCATTTTTGCATACACATGCAGCGGATGTAGGTCATGGTGATGGTGATCTAGTTGCTTTGTGATATTGAAGTTTATTTGCATTTTTACAACCGTGGCTGGGATTTCTGTAAGAAAACAAAACATTGGATAAGAGGTCTAAATTGAAAGTATTGTCGGTAGCAAATAGGGCTGTATTAGAAGGTTAGTTCACTAGCCAGGAACTTGAAGATTGTTTTAAACCTTTGAAGGTTCGTCAGACACCATTAATGCACTAAGTTGTTTTTTTTTTTGTTTTTTTTTTTCTGTTAACAGAAATCGTTTGACAATGTGTGAATACTATAAATCTGATCTTTTTATTTGTATAATGCCTATTACTTAAACAAAAGTATTAAAATCCACTACCAAATCGTTATACCTAGCAACTCTATATGGCGCTGCTGTTCAATATGTAAAATATGTACTGAATACCTAGTGTATAAGACAGTGTAAGAAGTGCTATGGTAGAATATGTTTGAAACATACAAAAAATGCTTTAACACACTAATAATCTTAATTTTGAAAAAAATGAGCTCCATCCGTCCCTCCCCCCATCCAGCTCATGTTAACCAGAGGCAAATTTCTTCATTCACCATCTCTCGACAGCAAAGCATTGTATAACGTAAGCTGTATTGAAAGAAATGTCTCGAAACCCCTCTGCTGTTTGGGATTTTTTTTGTTAAATGCCCAGACGACCAAAAAAAAAAGTTGAATGCAAACTGTGCAAGCGTTTGTTGATGTATCGTGAAGGCACATCCGATCTCTGGGGTCACTTTACAATCGTAAGTTCATGTTGTTATTATTATTATTATTATTATTATTATTATTATTATTATTATTATTATTATTATTATTATTTTTCGTAGTAGTAAAATGTGACTGTGACTGATAACCTGCTTGGAACGGTGACTCAGACCTGTCAACTCTCCCGTATTCACCGGGAGTCTCCTGTATTTTGGACCCTTCTCGAGGACATCTCCCGGGACAGATTTTTTCTGTATTCTACTAAAATTCATGGCCGGTGTGTGATTACTGCAATCCCCGTCTGTATTTAGCAGGGTTTAGGACCCAGGGGAGTCCTGTGGCAGGGATGCATTTGGTGCACGAGGCAAGTTCACATACTTAGCCACGCACCTGCAGCCCCTCCCCCGCTCTCGATTTTGTATTTTCAAAAGCTGACAGGTATGAGATTTCAGTTTACAAAAGCTCCCGTATTTTGAAAACTCAATGTTGACAGGTATGGTGACTGTTAAATTAAGTTTGTTTTGCCTAAGTCCACTGCAGTTAGTGCTGCTGCAATGCAAGCTTACTCGCAAGCTGCATCAATTATGTGTAAATAAA
This sequence comes from Acipenser oxyrinchus oxyrinchus, assembly GCA_030684275.1. Lineage (NCBI taxonomy): Eukaryota > Metazoa > Chordata > Actinopteri > Acipenseriformes > Acipenseridae > Acipenser > Acipenser oxyrinchus. The sequence continues at coordinate 8,531,430 of CM060262.1, forward strand.
CATGCACATTTTTATTGAAATTATAAAAACGAGATTACTGTTCTATATAACATACATATGAAATGTTTTATTCCATTTATATGGCTTACCTGTAAAATAATAGTATTTTCAATCAAATATAAGCAAGTAGCTATGGTGACGTCACCAGTAAATTATGAAAATTAGTACCATTGAAGGTTCGAACCTTCCTTCGGTAATGTGTTCCGAACCTTCGAAGGTCAAAATGTACCCTTCGTTGCAGCCCTAGTAGCAAATATCTTTTATGATCAAATAGTTTTAATAGCTTTCTGAAGCTGACTCTTCAAAGCATTAGAAACTGCCAAATGTTTACTGAAAGAGAGAAAAAAAATGGGTTTAAACATTGGTTTCAAATGTATCTCGCAAGTCAGGGTGAGAACAGTCCAGAGCCATTCCTGTTTGATGCACAAGATAACAACTAAAGCTTATGCATTATTTGTTTTTAAGTTAGTTACATGTTTACAGAGTTTAAGCAAAATGATTTATCTTTGAAAGACTGGCTGTAGTCTGTGTCCTGGCTCTAGTGAGTTTGCTGCGATATGCTAGAGGTGCAACACTGTATGCATCCAAATGGTCACTACATATATTGTTGTAGTTTTTCCTTTAAGGTAACAAGGATATTTGCTCAGACTGCTGGATCTTGCTCTGTTCTGACTTCCTTTTTGTTAGACCTGTAATGACATGTTTTGTTTCCAGCTCTCTTAGAGGCTCGGGGCCTTCCTCCTCACCTTTTTGGTCCTCTCGGTCCTCGAATGTCACAGCTTTTCCACAGGACGATTGGAAGCGGGGCGAGTAAGTAAAGTGTGCCGTCTCTGTGTGGTCCTTGTTTACTTTGATTCTCTACAATATTGTAAAGAGAAAAGCAGTAAATATATTTCCCTAATAACAGTACATATTGCACTTTCTAAGTTGTGATCGGTGTCTGAAATAAGAGCTTATTGATGAAAGATGGCAAGTTACATTTTACCTTTTAATATTGAATTTAATGGTATGTTAAATACTGCATACATAACATTCAGTCTTTTTATTAACATAATTGTCTTCTGTTCCTAAATTTATCTGAACCAGTAGATTACAGTATCTGTAAGGACAATAAATTGGCTGAATAGTCTTGTAATTTTGCATACTTTGCATACTATTTGTTCATAAGCAGGTATTTCATATGCTTGTTAGTTCTGCAGTTGGTTACAAGTATATATACTCTTTCCAGGCTCCAAGGCCCAGCAGCTCCTTCAGGGTCTCCAGGCCACTGGTGACGAGTCTCAACAACTCCAGGCTGTAATTGAGATGTGTCAGTTACTGGTCATGGGAAATGAGGACACGCTGGGGGGGTTTCCTGTTAAGAGTGTTGTACCAGCATTGGTAAGAGCAATTCAGAAATGAACGTGTGCAACTAAGTAAGCTCTGTTATAAGCAAGTTGACATAACTGTTTTAAAAAATAAATCAATAAATAAATCCCAAATTGTTTGAGTGCCGTATGCAGAAGCAGCTATGTTTGTTTATTTCCGTGCTACCTCTGTGGTGCTGGGGCTATGTGTATTGCTCAGATCCGCCCCTTTTTTTTTTCTGCTTCTCTCGGCTCCTATAGGTCTCACTCGGCCATTGAATGGTTTTCTCGGCTTTTTCCGGAGAAAAAACAACTAGAGACTAAGTCCGACAGGGTCCGACATTGGACCGGAAAGGGAAAATTGTAATGTCGGACCTGGTCCGACATAGGACCGCAAAGCATTAAGACACTTTTTAAACCAATGTTTTCTTCTCAAAAATGGCCTGCGTCTTAAATTCAAGTACAGTATAGTGATGCGTGTATTAAAATTGCCAACAAAAGATGTGACAGCCGGAGTACACAAACAGTAACGTGACTGACTGGCAATTGAAGGGTTCTGTGGTAGTTATGGCCGTGGTGCAGTAGCCTCGACTTGGCACTGCTGCATTCTTAAATGGGCTTAGGCTCCCCGGGCACGCCCCCAGCCAATCAGGACCTCCCTGCATCTTTAAAAAAAAAAAAAAAAAAAAAAAAAATTCTCAAGTTGAGGGTGGTAAATTTTCGGCTGTGTCTTAAATTCGAAGGAATACGGTACGTTGGATTTATTGTTATTGCAGGTCGAGTATAGAATTGAGATGGATTAATTTGTTTTTCATTATTGCAGCAAATGCAGTGTTTTGTATAATAAGCTATTAAAAGTTATAAATGTTATTTTTTTTCCAGATAACCCTATTACAAATGGAGCACAATTTTGACATTGTAAGTATTTTCATTGGTCATTTATTATAAATGAGTTTCAGATTAGTTAATATGTTTGGAGTTTAATGTGCATATTCTGTTATTATAAATACAGTCTAATCACTGGATTCTGAGACCACACAGGAAATCATCAAAATCTGTTTATGCTGCTATAGTTTCTTATGATTAACTAGTTTTATTCCGTAATCATGTGGTGTTTCTAAGGTTTTATGTTTTCTTGACAGATGAACCATGCATCAAGAGCTTTGACATACATGATGGAAGCACTTCCCAGGTCATCGGCTGTGGTGGTTGATGCTATTCCAGTCTTTCTGGAAAAGGTAACTAAACAATTTTAGATGTGATTGCGTCAAAATTGCAGTTTCTGGTGATATTGACCCTTGTGGGTATTTGTACATTGGCTGCTTATCATAGTTTCATTAGTTGCCTACTAATAATGTGTTCATGTTTAATAGTGATATGTGTGCTTCCTGTGCATCCTGCGTTTCCTGTGTTTCTCATCATTGTGAACATCCCTCTAGCCCCAGATTGCGGGCTGGTGACCCTTCTGGTTTTTGTTCCAACTGTGTCCTAAGTTACTTAATTGGACCAATTATTGTTCTAATTAAGTAATTTAGGGCACAGTTAGAACAAAAACCAGGAGCGACACTGGACCATGATTGGACACTCCTGAATAAGGGGTATTGCATTATCCAACAGATGCTTGCATACGTGGTCATCTTTCTGATGGCTGATTTGGTAAAAACATCAGCTGGTCTATTTAAATGCCTGTTTCACCTCTTGACTAACACCCTAGTGACACATTTAGCATGCTGCGGTGGGGAGAAATTAAGCAAAAAATAAATATTGACTGACATCCATAGCAATTATCTTCCTTCTCCACATTGCCCAAGCTGTACTTTTAATTATACACATTATTATTTAAATGCAGTCAGTTTTTCAATATTTCTCTAATCATATACACCAATGTCTGTTCTGTCTTTCCCCAGTTGCAAGTTATCCAGTTTATTGATGTGGCAGAACAGGCTCTGACAGCTCTGGAAATGCTGTCACGCAGACACAGCAAGGCAATTCTACAGGCTGTAAGTATGAGACTGGCAAATTCTTTGCATTATTCATCCAGCAGATTATTTTAAAATTCAGAGACATTATTAAACAATACCAGTGCTGCTGCTTTTTCATAAACAATCTTAGTCATCACACTTTTAATTTTGATGTTGAAGCTATGCAGTCAAATATAGGTTCATTAATGTATTTTACATTTTGATTATAGGGAGGTTTGGCAGACTGTTTGCTGTATCTGGAGTTTTTCAGCATCAACGCTCAGAGAAATGCCTTGGCTATTGCTGCCAACTGCTGCCAGAGCATCACCCCAGATGAGTTCCACTTTGTTTCAGATTCGCTGCCCTTACTCACCCAGAGGCTAACCCACCAGGTAAACTTTTGATGTGGAGCTCACACACATCTTGTTTAATAAGATGTGACAAATATTGTGCTATTTATATAATTCTGCATGGTTGGTGTGTAAAGTGAAAAACGTATACTAAATAAGGAATTTTAGGAAAACCACCTTCTATGTGTTTTAAAATACTTTTTTTTTTACAATTTATTTTTTTCCTACATGCTCAACACTGATAAATAAAGATACACAGGTTTAGTTTCGAAATAACCCTTGTTTACAAGATTTTATTACATTCATTTTAGTGTTTTTAGTTAAACTGCTAGAAACTATTCGTTTTGCAAAATTTAAAAAGTAATAATTAACAGTAAAATCAAAGCAATTGTTTTCAATGAAGGCGGTCACGCGCAGTGGCACTCAAGCGGCGCACAGGAGAAAATATTATCAACTTTCGCTGCGCCGTGATGTAAACTACCAGCAGCCAATCGGGGAAGTAGGAGGCTTCTTTGCGAGGAAGAAGTAAAAAAATAAAAATAAAATGGAGGAAAAGCTTGTGGTTCTGATTTCAGGTTTTCCAGAGTTGTATAATACAACATTAAGTAGGTTTAAAGTCTGCCTTCATCAAACTTGATATTCGCTGAATCTTTTTCTTTTCTTGAGGATGTCATGGACCCACAGTGATCTTACATTTTTTTCTTTCTCCAGTAGAGCAGGGCGATCACAATTCTCTCTTTTTTTGTTTGCTGTTCGTTATTCCAGTTATTGTGTTGTCCGATGCACAGTACCACTGATTTTTGCCGCTTTTACAGTTTCCCCCCCAAAAGTTTGACATGATGGGATGGCAGTAGTTGCATTTTTTTAATCATGTGTATTCGATAATGCTCAATAACATCAATATATAATGATGCATTTAACTCACACTCTCTTTGCCTATACCCAGCAATCCAGACAAAACTCACAAAGAAAGAAAGAAAATATCTCAATTTTTAAAAGCAACATGTTTTTATTTTATTTTAAATAACACAATGCCTGGTATTTTGGGTAATTGTGGGTGGATTATGATGGTGTGTGTGGGGAGTTAAAATTAGGTTTTATAAAAATAAAAAAATGGTAATGTTTTGCTCCTCATTACTTAAAATATATGTTTTGTTTTTTTACTGAGCTTTGTGTCTTCTGTATTATAATAAATCAGGTTGTTGAAAGATAAGTTTGTGTGAGACATAACCATGGATGTAGTAATCCCATTGTGGCGCTGGTACAGTAGTTTAACCCTTTGCAGCCCATTTATTAATTGTGCGTCAGGTCCAATTTATTTTCACAAGCGCAGTTAATTTGACGCACTGTTTAAAAGTATTTTTTTTCCACAGTCAAACGGGTTTAAATGGCCCTGCATATCAACAAAGCACTCACTAGGCATCTCCAGCCCCGCCCCACCCTTTCGTTTGCTATCGCTTTCACATATGCTAAGAAATAAATAATAATAATAGTCGTACATACCGATCAATCATCTCCTGATGACTCGTTTTATCACCAAACTCCTCAATAATGCAATCCAAGTCATTATTTTATTACTATAACATCTCGAAAAAGCTCTGCAAATGTCCATGATAGTCTCGGTGCGCTGATACAGTAACAACCAGCTTGTTTCCTTATGACCGCCCCTATGTGATGCCAGGGGCAAGTATGACTATTCATGAGATACGCCTTTTTTTTTTTTATCGGCTTGTCTCTGCTGCTGTCGCTCCCACTCGGCCATTGAATAGTTTTCTCTGCTTTTTCCGGAGAAAAAACGACTAGAAACCCGTTTTTTGCGTTTTTTTGATGATGTCGGACAGGGTCCGACAATGGACCTGATAGGAATAATTGCAATGTCGGACCAGGTCCGACAATGGACCGCAAAGGGTTAATATTAGACACACCAGCGCATATGTCGCACTGGTGTATTAGTCACTCCCCCTTTTAAGGGCCCTACAAAAATGCCTAGAAAATCAACGTATTCAACGTTTTTTTACGGTAATATGTTGATGTTAAACCTTTAAACATTTAACTAAATGGGATTGCCTTGATTTGATTAACAGTTTTGTTTTAAATGTTTTGTAGGATAAAAAATCGGTTGAAAGCACTTGCCTCTGCTTTGCCCGGCTTGTGGACAATTTTCAGCATGAGGAGGTAACTTTCATAATAACGCATAATAAAACCTTTCTGTATCCAGCTTACATTATGCTTCAGAAGTTTTTCAAAGTCATTGAATCCTCAGTTTTGTCAACAAAAAAAAAAATATATATATATATATATATATATATATATATATATATATATATATATATATATATATATATATATATATATATATATTGCTGTGGAGCTCTACTGCAAACAAATGGTTTTTACATATTTCTCTGCTTTTATCTGTTTTGCGAGTCTCTAATAATGTGTTTATTTGTTGCCTTTCAGAACTTGCTGCAGCAGGTTGCGTCTAAGGATTTGTTAACAAATATCCAGCAGCTCTTAGTTGTGACTCCTCCCATTTTGAGCTCAGGCATGTTTATTATGGTGGTGCGCATGTTCTCTCTAATGTGTTCCAACTGCCCCAGTCTGGCCGTGCAACTCATGCAACAGAGTAAGTACCTTGTTTGTGTAAGAAACCCAAAACAATTGAAAACTTCCCAGTTTTTAGTTTTGTAATGCATTGAAATTTCCCCACTCCCCCACCAATATTTTTTTTAATTTATTTATTTTAACTTTTCTAGGACGGACAGCTCATTTTGTTAAGAAAATATTTACATTTAAATAACGTATTTTGAAGTAGTCTACAGTTTCAGCTTATAAAATGTTAAATTTCTTTACAGATATAGCAGAAACTCTCCGATTCCTTCTGTGTGGAGCTTCAAATGGCAGTTGTCAAGAACAGATTGATCTTGTACCACGTAGCCCGCAGGAACTCTATGAGCTTACTTCCCTTATCTGGTAATTTCTTGCCTTTACCCTAATGGAATTCTCCAAAACCAATTTCTTAGCACTTGCTAATTTAAAATATGTTTTAACCCTTTGCGGTCCATTTATTAATTCTGCGTCAGGCTCGCCAGGTCCAATTAATTTTTTCACGCGCAGTTAATTTTAGACGCGCTGTTTAAAAGTATTTTTTTTCACAGTCAAACGGATTTAAATGGCCCTGCATATCAACAAAGCACTCACTAGGGATCTCCAGCCCCGCCCCACCCTTTCGTTTGCTATTGCTTTCACATATGCTACCAAATAAAAAATAATAATAGTCGTACACACCGATCAATCGTCTCCTGATGACTCGTTTTATCACCAAACTCCTCAATAATGCAATCCAAGTCATTATTTTATTGCTATAACATCTCAAAAAAGCTCTGCAAATGTCTGTGATAGTCTCTGTGCGCTGATACTGTACTCCCAGCTTGTTTCCATCACGACCGCCCCATCTGATGCCAATGGGGTACTATGACTATTCATGAGATACGCCTTTTTTTTTTTTTTTATCGGCTTGTCTCGCGCCTTTCGTTCCCACTTTCGGCCATTGAATGGTTTTCTCGGCTTTTTCCGTTGAAAACCGACTTTTTGCGTTTTTGCGTTTTTAAAATGATGTCGGACAGGGTCCGACAAAGGACCTGGTGGGAATAATTGCAATGTCGGACCCAGTCCGACAATGGACCGCAAAGGGTTAAACTTATTTCACGTTATGACCACTTATCATTCAGATATTAAAAAAAGAACAGCTCACATTGCATTGCACATTGCAAGCTGAGAATTTTTCACCTGTAGCATCACTGGTTGAAATACATTAAACAGAAATATTTGTATGAATTAGTATCATTTTATAAATAAGGTCATTTTAAATAAAGGAAAAAAAATGTGTTCACCTGTGACCAGCTGGTAGACAGGTGAATTCTTTTTTTTTTTAAACCAAAACACACTATGCCTTTATTTGAGAGGATTATACATTTTCTGATTGTGTCTATAAGCTTGTTATATTGTCAATAAGTGCATGTTCTTGTTTTTGCCTTTTTTGTCATTCAGTGAGCTTATGCCATGCCTGCCCAGAGAGGGAATCTTTGCAGTTGATACAATGCTCAAAAAGGGAAACACTCAGAACACAGATGGTGCAATCTGGCAGTGGCGAGATGACAGAGGCCTGTGGCATCCATATAACAGAATTGACAGTCGGATAATCGAGGTACTGTTGGGCACTTTTCATACTTTATAAGTGAAGTACAGCATGCTCTGTGTGCCCCCAATTTCAGGCCAACATTGTGAATTAAAAGTAGAACTTGTATTTCAGTTAAGTACACTGCATAACAATAAACCCCATAAAGACTTACTGGTATGTAAATGATCCCTTAATGCATTTTTAATGGTTTCAGAACCTTATTTAACTTTATGTAGAGCTTTTCTGCAGCCTAAATAAAACCGGATTTCAGATTTAAAAAAAACCAAAAAAAAAAAAACTTTATTGGTAGACTAAAGCTTAATATTTTGTTTTTAATTCTCCCAACTGTATTTTAGTTGGGGTATTTCCAAGAAGTATTGAACTTTTCCTCTTATCTTTCTGCTCACAGACAGCTCATCAGAATGGTGAAGATGAGATTAGTTTATCCACCCTTGGACGTGTTTATACTATTGATTTTAATTCTATGCAGCAGATCAATGAGGATACAGGGACGGCTCGAGCAATTCAGAGAAAACCCAACCCTTTAGCCAACCCCAACACCAGTGAGTAATGTTTATTAATCACAAAGTAGCAATTTTATATATTTTTGTCTGGCATGCCAACATTAACTGGATCTTGTGTTGTAACACAATTTTGACTTTCCTTTGGTTTTGTGTTTTTATAAACATTTTATTTGTCTTAGGGCAGCCTTCAAATATTTTTTGGATTTCTCAATTATCTTAGGAAATCTAGACTTTTTGCTGAATTTCCAGTGCAACTGGGATGGCAAACATTTACTAAAGCGCATATTGTGTATGTATATTTAAACAATAGATTAATACTTTCTTTTGGGGGAAGGGGGGGAGGGTAATTTTGTTTTTCTGCTAGCGCCTTGCTCAGGTGGTGTAGTGATTAAAACTGGTGTTGATGGGGTTTTTTTATAATTTAAGGTGGTCATTTGGAAGTGAAGAAGGAAGATGCCAGGGCACAACTGATGAAGGAAGACCCCGAACTGGCAAAATGCTTTATAAAAACTTTGTTTGGTGTGCTGTATGAAGTGTACAGTTCTTCAGCTGGACCTGCAGTCAGACACAAGTGCCTTAGAGCAATTCTTAGGATTATTTATTTTGCTGATGCTGAACTTCTAAAAGATGTGCTAAAAAATCATGCTGTATCTAGGTAGGTACTGTACCTTTTAGCAGTACATGTAAACCTTTCTTGGATAACAGTCCTTTGCATTTTAAGCACCATACCACGTTTGTCGGGACCAAAAACATTGATTTGTACTTTCTTATAAAACTTGTCGAGTTAGGGATTGTAGTCGTGTTTTGTTCCTTGTCAATGTGTTTTGTCTTGTATGCAAATGTAAATAGGCTATTCAGCTACATTTTAATCACTATTTCCCTGCTGAACCACACTTTACATAAGACAGACATGGGCATATAATCAACAAGTTAGTTTGATGTAAACCTTTGTCATCCTTCTATGTTTCAGTCACATTGCTTCCATGCTGTCCAGTCAGGATCTGAAGATTGTAGTTGGAGCTCTACAAATGGCAGAGATTTTAATGCAGAAGTTACCCGACGTATTTGGTGTTTATTTCAGAAGAGAAGGTAATAATGAGTCTGCACATTTTGTTAATGATGTAATACATTACTCTGTGCCACAGGGGTGCCCAAAATCTAGCCTACAACTCTGCCAGATTAATTCATTTTGCCCATTTGGCTGTAGCATTTACTATACATGGTTTGTGCCAAAGAATAAGCTAGAAATTTAAAACCAAACAAAGTAAATATATATATAATTAGAGGAGCAGCAGTATAATCACACTGTGAAATAAGAGACTGTTGAAGTTAATATTTCTTGCATTACTGATCTTCCTGACCTAATATTTGTTTTAAGGTGTGATGCACCAGGTGAAAAATCTAGCTGAATCAGAGACTGTCCTTACTAGCCCTCCCAAGGCTTGCACTAGTGGGACTGGAAGTATATGTACAACTACAATTAGTACAGCAACTACCACTGCTGCAGCCAATGCAACCCCAGACCTAGGCTCTCCCAGCTTCCAGCACAGCATGGATGATTCTCTAGATCTTAGTCCCCAGGGGTAAGAGAAAGTTGAATTATGTTGCACACATATTTCATTGCAAAGCTGAACTTTAATGAAATGGTTGTATAAAATGTATCTGGCTATTCAGGAGCATGTATGCTATTTCATTGCAAAGCTGAACTTTAATAAAATGGTTGTATAAAATGTATCTGCCTATTCAGGAGCATGCTAAATACCCACATTAGTGAATTTTGTTGAAGCCTTTAAGATAACATGATATGTTTTAAAATATTGTTTTAGTCGATTAAGTGATGTCCTAAAGAGAAAACGACTGCCAAAGCGTGGTCCAAGAAGGCCAAAGTATTCTCCTCCCAGAGATGATGACAAAGTTGACCATCAAGGTACACGCATTCTGCTTTTTTTGGATGCCAATTTGATAAGATGAGCGGCTAAATGTTTATGATGTTGCTACTTGGTTATGACATTGCTATTACAAATGAGTGAATACCAGTTAGTCTTCCCCTTAAACATGAAGTACTGGCAAAAAATGTCTATTTAAAATGTATTGTGGTGATTTAAAATGTCATCTTTTATTTTCTCTGTAGCTAAGAGTCCTACTACCACACAGTCTCCCAAATCTTCCTTCTTGGCAAGTTTGAACCCTAAAACTTGGGGAAAATTAAGCAGTCAAACGAACAGCACCAATTCTGAACTGCCACGCACAGCTGGAGTCAGCGGTCTGGCACGGGTTCCTACAAAAGACTCTGTATCCAATAACAGGTAAGATTTGAATAGATTTAAAGTATTTGAGACCACAGCAGTGTTGACAAATTAGTGATATATAAATGTTTTAAAAGTCAGTCTTAATACATTTCTTTATCACACAGGGATAAGATTAGGGCTTGGATAAAAGAGCAGGCCAGTAAGTTTGTGGAACGCAACTTCAGCTCTGAGAACGTGGATACAAGCAATCCTGCACTGAATGTACTACAGAGACTTTGCACTGCTACTGAACAGCTCAGTCTACAGGTCTGCAGCTAAGTCTTATTATGAATGTATTTGTATTCTGTGTTGATAATGTCGATACAAAGTGGGTAACATGTAATGTAGGAATTCTTTTTTTTGGGGGGGGTTATTCTGTCCAGACTGTTGCAAAACTGTCTTTGTATTTAAAATGTATTTACTGGGTAGAATGTCTCAAGTAATGGTGGTTCTATTTCTTTAGGTGGATGGTGGAACAGAGTGCCTTGTAGAAATCAGCAGTATAGTCTCCGAGTCAGATGTGTCCTCATTTGAAATCCAGCACAGTGGATTTGTAAAACAACTGCTGCTTTATTTGACCTCCAGAAGTGACAAAGACACTGTGAACCGTGATGTCAGATTAAAGAGATTCCTGCATGTGTTCTTTGGCTGTCCGGTAAGATCACTTTGAATTACTTTCTAAATATTTGATAAATGTTTTCAACAATAGTCATTTACAATAATATTGTCTAAAGGGTAATTCTCATTGGGCATATCAACATTTCTAAACTTTGCATGTATGTGTGTGTGTATATATATACACACCACAGGGGTCGCTGGTGCGCGGTGAGCTGAGGACACTGGCTGACCTAAGCCCCACTGGGCGGCACTCGGCCAATTATCCGTCCACGGTCGGCAGTGGAATAGCCTGGACTCGAACCGGCGACGTCCAGGCTATAGGGCGCATTCGTGCAATCCAAGCAGAGCACCTTTACTGGATGCGCCACTCGGGAGCCCGTCATTTATATATATTTTTTTATCAGATCTTGCTCCTCCTAATGTGAATGTAGATAATGGCCACCTACCTGTAAAAAGCTACTGCTGTATCTTAAGAACTACATCCTGAATTTTGAGAGCTTTATGATGTGCTGTGCTATTTGCTGTTGATGTAGAGCATGGTGACCTACTTTTCAGGATGCAATCAACTGACCTGTCTTTTTTGTATGGGGTATGTGTTACTAACAAGTATTTGTTCTGTTTTTTTTGGCTCAGCCCCCAGGACTGGAACCTCTTGGACAATTAGAGCCTTTAGAAAATGGACCGCTAATGGCTCTTGTACACAAAATGAACAACTGTCTTAGCCAGATGGAACAGTTCCCTGTTAAAGTGCATGATTTCCCCAGTGGGAATGGAACAGGAAGCAGGTATGAATTGTAATGAGGGGTTAAGAATTAAGTTGTGGTTGCTAATTCCTCCACTTTTTTTTTTAAACTGTGAAACTGTTGACTTGGCTGTTTTTATAGTACTTCAGCTCTCTAGAAGCAGTTTTCAGCCCCCTGCACTTTCCTGCTTGCTTTTACAGGTCTCAAAGTTTGCCAAAATCCTTAGGGGCATCTGGCTCCTAGACTTCAAATTTTGGTAGCCAACTAAAAATTTAGGGTCCAACTGAAATATTCTTTATTCTATAACTCCAGTTATTTTGTAATGCATTGTTCTGCTGATATTAAAAGAAATGTATACAATCAATATTACTGATATAAAATGTACTAAATATTTAACAACCCGACGTTTTTCTCTGTGATAAAAAAAAATATACATCCATCTTTCATGGTAGACTGCAAAAAAAACCAAAAAGCCAGCATATTGAAAGTTGAACATCCCTCTTACACAGAAAGCAAAGAGTTTTGACTGACAACAGCCAAAAGATATACCAAAATACCTGATGCTGGGAGTTGCACTAGTGTAACAACAAAAGTAGAGATGGAAATAAGACTCTTATTGCATAGCAGTTTCTCCCATTCCAGGTTTTACTACTGAGCTTGATTAAGCCACACTATACTTTTTTTTTAAAGTTAAAAAAATGTAGGCCTGCACTGAAATATTTAGGGGCACACACAAAAAATGCTTATATTTATTGTTGAATATCTACAAACCTTTTTATTGTTGAATATCTGCAAACCTTTTTTTCCCTTTCTTTCATAACAGTTCAATACTCTTGCATCAACATAATTAAAATAACATTTCCAACTTAAATGATTTCTAACTGCTTGGTAGCATCTTTCTCACAATGTGCTACTTGCCTGTTATGGTAGTATGGTGGTATGGGATTTGTAGTTTTTAATGTGTGATTAACAGTGAGCAGTGGACACCAATAGACTACATGTGATAAAAAAAATAACGTTTTTGTTTAGTCAACCTAGGAATTTCTAGTTGCACACGTGCGCCTAAATGAAAATGAACGTTTGCGCAAGCATTTTTTTAGTCTCATATGCAGAAACTGTCAGGATATTTTCATCTGTGCTACTGCTGGACGACACAGAAGGCTCTCCTCGTCAACTGTAACAAAAACTGTTGTGTGCTTATATATTAGTGCTTGTTCTGATTTGTCCTGAGATCCACCAAAAATCTCTTGGGATCCACGTATTGGCCACCACTGATGTAGAGTATCTTTTTTTAAACATAGGGCAGCCGGTAAACACATGTAATTTACCAGCGATCTTTTCTCCAGTGCATATGCACAGGTTAAACAGGGTCATAGAATCGTTCCTCTATTTTAAACCAGCTGTGTGTTTGAAACGAATGGTTTGGGGGGTTTTGTTCGGATTATCTAAACTTTTAGTACATTGCTTTTTTGGATTTGTTTGTTGACTTGACGGTACGATCACTCTCTTTTTAAATAAATAAATAAATTTTGCAGGTTCTATTTTACATCCCGCCGCCCCTGGCGACCCACAGCTTGCAAATTTGAGCTCTGCTTTTATGTAACTTGAACTTGTTTGTTTTGAACAGAGGATCCCAGGCCTTGAAATTCTTCAACACCCATCAGCTAAAATGTCAGCTTCAGAGACATCCAGACTGTACTACCGTAAAACAGTGGAAGGGTGGCCCAGTGAAAATAGATCCGTTGGCTTTGGTACAGGCTATTGAAAGATACCTTGTTGTCAGAGGTTTGAAGTTTTATTTATTTATTTATTTATTTATTTAAAATGTCTGTGTGTATAATTGACATTGACTTGAATGATTTTTAAGTTTTTTCAAGTGATAAACTATGTATCTGTTAGGGTATGGAAGAATTCGAGAGGAAGATGAAGACAGTGACGATGATGGGTCAGATGACGAAATTGATGAATCTCTGGCACGTACAATTGGTTACTTTTTTTTCTCTTTTAAGGGGCGATGGTGAGTTGTCTTGTTTTGTAACACTTTATGGATTTTCATTTTTTTCTTAGGCTGCACAGTTTTTGAATTCAGGAAACGTGAGGCACAGGCTACAGTTTTACATTGGAGACCACTTACTACCATACAACATGACGGTTTACCAGGCAGTTAGACAGTTCAGTATACAGGCTGAAGAGGAGCGCGAGTCCACAGATGATGAAAGCAACCCCTTAGGAAGGGCTGGAATCTGGACAAAGACCCACACAATATGGTATTTGTATGTTCTGTGCAACACTTCCTTTGTTTTCATAAGAGCATTTCACGGTTGTAAAAACTTTAATCCTAATAGTCTTATACAGTAATTGGCTGTATTGTCTCAGTACATTTTTTTTTTTTAAAGAACATAGCTCAATGTGTGTAATAGAATGCATCTTCACAATGCCTCAGTTGTATTAGTTGGCACATTCTGTTGTACAAATGTGCTCATATGTGGGTAGACTAAATAGAAATGTTTAGCTTCTCCACTTAAGTTAACAGAGTATTAAAATGATCCCTTTTCTTAGGTACAAGCCAGTGAGAGAAGATGAAGATAGCAATAAGGATGTGGTTGGTGGAAAGAGAGGACGTGCACAAACCGCACCAACTAAAACCTCCCCTCGAAATGCAAAAAAGCATGATGAACTGTGGCATGGTAGGAACTGTTCTTTTGTGGATTTTAATTTATTAAAGCAATGGTGCATTTAAATGCAGACTTAAAAAGTTTAATTTTTTGCAGATGGGGTGTGTCCTACAGTGGCAAACCCATTAGAAAATTACCTAATTTCAGTCCCACCTGAAAACATAACATTTGAGGACCCTTCTCTTGATGTGATCCTACTTCTAAGAGTTCTTCAATCAGTAAGCAGATACTGGTTTTATCTATACGATGTAAGTGTGACCATTTTTATTATTGCTATTTTTGTATTCTTGAATTACACTTATATAAATAATCCAGCAGGTCATTTATCAGTGTAACGATGGACTAATTCATACATGGCTTGTTTGTAGAATGCCACCTGCAAAGAGATTATTCCTACCAGTGAGTTTATCAACAGCAAACTTACTGCAAAAGCTAACCGGCAACTTCAGGATCCCTTGGTTATCATGACTGGTAACATCCCACCGTGGCTAACAGAGCTTGGGAAAACCTGGTAAGTTATACAAGAAATGTGAAATATCAGTTGTGCAGTTTTGTGGTTAAAGATTTCATGTTAACATATTGCAAGAAAAAAGTGAATGAAATATGGATTAGACTGGTCTCCTACTGGGAGCGCCTATTTTATATTTGCTGTCATACCCAAGTAAATTGTTGTCTTAAACAATGTCCATCAGGATACCTTTTAATGTCTAAAACCAATATTGTTAGATAGTAAGCATTTACTATTGTGTATCTGGCAAATGTTTGGTAGATATACACGTAATTTATTATAAAACAGCCTTTTAATATTGTAAAATTGAATGTTTGTATGTCTTGTAAATAAAAGATTGCTGCTTTCTTTTTTAGCCCATTTTTCTTCCCCTTCGATACCCGACAAATGCTGTTTTATGTGACAGCCTTTGATCGAGATCGGGCCATGCAGCGGTTACTGGACACAAATCCAGAAATTAATCAGTCGGATTCCCAAGACAGCAGAGTTGCACCGCGATTAGACAGGAAGAAGGTGAGATTATAACTTGATGTCAGATGCACTTTTTAATCACCATTTTCCAGATAAATGGATGTACATCAGTCTCACCAGCAAGACAAAAGAAACGCAATTTACTTTGTGCATGAACTTTTTTGAAATGCCCTGTATTATACTTACGTTATTTAATTCCGCTTTTTACTTATGTATAAATGTTTCTGAAATTTATTTTCCTTTCTTTTACAGCGCACTATAAACCGGGAAGAGTTATTGAAACAAGCTGAATCAGTAATGCAAGATCTTGGCAGCTCAAGAGCAATGTTGGAAATACAGTACGAAAATGAAGTATGTGTTCTCAAATAAATCAGCTTAAATTAATGTTTATTGGGCTATGAGGTATTGCATATTTTGGTTCAGAATTGCATTAGCAAAGTTTTTTATTGTTGTTTAAGGGCTCCTTCGCATTTGGTTTGTTGAGGGCTTTAGTGCAGTCTTGGGTTCGTTTGGAGGTTAATGTAAAATGTCCAAATTAACTCTGGTTCTGAGTTCACTTTTTGCTAACTGTATTGTGTAATCAATGGTGGTTCTAATGAAACCACACTGACAATCAAACTCTTTAGTGAAAGATGTAAAGGCTATACACTCTGAATTGGAAGAATGCCAAATCAGTACATTTTTTAAATTAATATCCTGGCATTATCGTATTGCATTGATATTCAACAAAATTACATAATATCAGTTGTGCACTTATCTCCCACCCCTCGTATTGAACATAGTGCAATGCTGCCATCTCTGACATCACCTGACGCTGCATCACAGGTGAACCTCTTGCACGGAACGGATATAGAAAAATGAACTGAGTTTGCTTACAAAAATTGGGTGTGAAACTAACACGCTCTCAGATCACAAAAATAAGAATGTGAACCAGTCAGATTAACTAAGTTTGGTTTCTTACATTGTGAAAACAAATGAACTTTGATTCTCTTTCACTTGAACAAAACTCAGTTCGATTTTGAAGTGAACTCGGTGTGAAGGGACCCTTTTAAAATAACTGAATCGCCATAAATAAAATCAAATGTCAGCAGAGATGCAATACCAGATTTTCAACTTTTAATATTTTTAGGTTGGAACTGGCCTGGGACCCACATTGGAGTTTTATGCACTTGTATCTCAGGAACTGCAGAGATCTGACCTTGGCTTATGGAGAGGAGAGGAAGTAGCCTTGTCAAACCCAAAAGGTAAAGCAGTGTTACACTATCGGGTGTCTCTATACTAGGGTTCTCCAACCATAGTCCTGGAGAGCTACTGTGGCTGCTGGTTTTCGTTTCAACCAATCTCTGTTACTTTAATTGAACCAATTATTGGTTTAATTATTCAAGATTAACAGATGTTCCAGATCTTTAGCCACTGATGATGTGAAGACACCTATAAAACCTTCCTAGATAGGGGCTCTCCAGGACCAGGGTTCGAGACCCCTGCTCTTTACAGACCTTCTCTTTCTGTTGTATCTTGTGATTATGTGTTGCATGGAAAATAAAACTGAGCAAGCCTTTTTTTTCTAATTTATTTATTTATTTAAAATAAGTGAAGAAGCTCTTTTGTTTATATTCAAACCATTTCTTTGTCCAACAGGAAGCCAGGAAGGGACCAAGTACGTCTTCAATTCACGGGGTCTGTTTGCTGTTCCTTTTGGAAGGACGACTAAACCGGCTCATATAGCCAAGATTAAGATGAAGTTCCGTTTTCTGGGAAAATTAATGGCCAAAGCCATCATGGATTTCAGATTGGTAGGGTCACAAGCAAATAGTTTTCTGTCCTTGCTACAGAATGCATACTTGCATGTTATGTAAAAGCAAATCCATAATTTATAATGCATACAGTTGACATTTTTTGTTACTGGCAAGTTATTTACATATTTAAATTGCTATGTACACTGCTGTGCAAAATTCTTAGACATTTTGCATTTTTCTACTCTGATGCATAAGGAAACTAAAACTTTGTGTTCAATGCAAATACACCTTTATGAAAAAAAAAATCTTATTCAAATAACCAAATTCATACACAATATACCTTGATATAAACTAATAGCGAATATGTCCACCCTTTTCCTTCAGAACCATTGAAATTCTTGGGACACTTTCAAATTGTGTTAAACTCTTATGGAATGGTGTTCCACGCTTCTTCCAAGACCTTCCAGAGATCATCTAAGTTGCTGGGATTCTTTTTTACTTTCTTTGTCCAAGTAGTCCCATACAGCTTCAATGATTGAGATCTGGGCTTTGAGGGGGCCATTCCATGTGTTGAAGGACTCCAGCTTCCTCTTTCTTTTGCAAATAAGTTTTAATTATTCCAGCGAAGTGTTTTGGATCATTATCTTGCTGTAAGATGAAGTTTGGACCAATAAGTCTTGCACCACTGGGGATAGCACGGTGGATTAAAATTTGTGTGTACCTTGCTGCAGTCAATATACCATCAATTTTCGAACACCACTTGAGGATATGCACCCACAAAAGAATTGAACCTCCTCCATGCTTAATTGTTGGCTTCAAGCAAGGCTCTTTATAAGTTTCAGTTGTTCGTCATCTCACATACTGTCTTCAATTCGATCCAAATAACTGAAATTTTGACTCGTCTGTCCAAAGCACCTTTGACCATTGTTCCATAGTCCAATTTCTGAGTTCTTGCGCATAATTTAGCCTTTTAGTCTTGTTCCCCTTTCTTAACAGAGGTTTTCTTACTGCAACACGTCCTTTAAATCCTGATTTTCAAAAGTGACCTTCGTACTGTTGATGGATACACAATGACACCTGAGCCTTCTGCCAGTTCTGTTAATTCAACGCTCATCTTCTTTCTATTCCTTAAGGATGTTATCTTCAAGTGTTGCGCATTCTTGTTACAGCTTTTTGGGTCTTCCAGTCCTGGGTTTGTCAATTACAGATGATGTTTCTCTGTACTTGTTGATTATGCTTCGTATACCACACCTTGAAAATAAAGTGATACGAGCTATTTCACTCAATGTTTTTCCTCCTTTATGCAGAAACACAATTCTATGGCGATCTTCTACTGAAATTTTAGCCATTTTGTTTTAAGCTAACAGTTAATCGTGATAGATCTGTATTGTGCAGTATGAAAATTGGGCTCTTAGCTTTATGGATGTGTAGAGAGAAACACTTGTTAATGACGAGGAACAACTGACAATAAGTCATCAATTAGATTTGATTGGTAAATGTGATGGATTAGCTACTACAACACTTCATATTAGCTGCTCATGTATAGTTTACTTTGAGTTTTTGGGAGCACAAGTTTTTGAAGATTCTGATCAATGTGCATTAAATATTGCTAAATGACAAACTTGGTTTCTTCTCACCCAAACTAAGCTGTATTAATAACAGTCAAAGTTGTTATAATAGTAGAAAACACTAGTGGAGGCTTTGAGTAAATTCTTGATGCTCATAACATCCATATATTGTAACTCCTGAATGTCTCTAAGACGTTTGCACAGCAGTGTATATATTTAGATGCTAATTCTTTAGGCATTATAATTTTTGCATAGATTTGAATTGTGTATCTAGGACACCCTTAGAAATAAGATGTACATCTCAATAGGTTGCCGTCCTGATTTAAACAATAAAGAATTGAATATCTTGGTGCCTATATTAGAGCGAGGAAAAAGATTATGGCTGTAATGTAATCCTACCGGTCCTAATATCAGTGAAAAGATGTGGCTATTTCATTACACAGTATCTTCAAGCCCATTTCTGATTATTATTATTATTATTATTATTATTATTAATATATATATTTTTTTATTGTTCTTTTTTTTTTATTATTATTATTATTAGTTGGACCTTCCTCTTGGGCTGCCATTTTACAAGTGGATGCTGCGTCATGAGTCCTCAGTCAGCTCCCATGACCTCATTAACATTGATCCTGGTGTAGCCAAATCAATTCATCACCTTGAGGACATCATCAGACAGAAAAAGAAACTGGAACAGGATAGGACGCAGGTAAAGGCAGCAGTCTGGTTTCAATGGCAGAGAAACCTTTTTCTTCAACTTTTATATTTGGTGTTGAACACTTTCACATTCCAGCACCAGGTGGCACTCTTTCTCTTAAGATGTCAAAAGAAAATGCATGATACTGTTTAAATTCATAGCTTAAGCTAACAAACTTTAAAATCAATTAATAGAACTTCACTAATGTTACATTTGGTCAACAGTAGATGAATGATTCAAATGAGCTGTCTTTGTTTTACAGTCAAGGGAATCTCTGCAGCAGTCTTTAGAAAGTCTGAACATGAACGGTTGCTCTGTGGAAGATTTGGGTCTTGACTTCACTTTGCCAGGTTTTCCTAACATTGAGTTAAAGAAAGGAGGCAAGGATGTTCCAGTAAACATCCACAATCTAGAAGAGTATCTAAGGGTATGTGTAATATAATTATGGGTGTGTTGGAAGAGTTGCTATTGTGTTGTATTGAGAGGTAATATTTTGGTAATATGATATTAAAGTATTCTGTGAAAAGCCAGCAGGATCAGTATGTATTGTTCTCACATTTTTTCCTTATCAAATGCCTGCCATGTTTTTGCAGTTGGTTGTGTACTGGACTTTGAATGAAGGTGTTTCCAGACAGTTTGAGTCATTCAGGGAAGGATTCGAGTCAGTCTTCCCTCTGCAGCACCTGCAGTATTTCTATCCTGAAGAGGTAAACTTGCAGTATATATTTCTCTAGTGGTCTGTGGAAATCAGTTTCTTCTAGTTCTGCAATCCTTTTACTTTTATGTCTACTCCAGCTTTGAACATGTAAGAGATTTTACAGAAATGTGTTTTAATCCAGTTCAGTTATATGTTAGTTCTCATTTTACTGAGTGTTTTGGGGTAGACAATTACATATCATGGAACTTGTAGAGCTCTAATTTTAATTAAAAGGAAACATTACAATTAATACATTTAATTTAAAAAAAAAACATTTGAATATTAGGTCTGTAAACCCTTGACGGATTGGCAAGGTTTCATGGAATGGCCTTGGAAACATTGGTACCCCTTAGCCTCTTAATATTTAAAGCACCTTTTTTATATACAGCTGGATCAATTGCTTTGTGGTAGCAAGTCGGAGACCTGGGATGTTAAAACATTAATGGAGTGCTGTAGACCAGACCATGGCTATACCCATGACAGGTAACTGTCAGATGTTTGAAACGTATAACTTCTGTCTGCATTTTTTCTAAATGTACAGCTATGGCCAAAAGTTTTGCATCACCTATAATTTTAGGATTGAGGCTAATTATATATATAAAAAAGTGTATATAATTGTTATTTAACATCATGTAATCAATGAAACATCATGTAATCAATGAAACTACAACATATCGCAAAAGTCTACCAGCATAATAGTAGTACACAGATGACAAATCTCTGCTGATTGGCAGTTTTCCGCTTTTACTCGGTCCCCCGGGGCTATTGATGTGATCATTGCAGATCCAATTAAGGCGGTTATGCTTTAAGTAGCCCATTGGCGCTTGCAGACGGCTGTCTTTGCCAGTTGCTATTTAATTGGCCACTTTAAAGCTCTTTTTCTTCTTTCATCTCGAAGTACAGTATTTTAAGTTATTTCAAAATGTCACATTTTTTCAATTGTCAGTTTAAGTATATGGAAAACTACAAAGCGGTATATAATTCAATATGTTAACGTAACATTATTCAGCAGGTTCCATTTGACTGTCAGGCAAAATAAGTTAATTCTATAGGGTGGTGCAAGCCTTTTGCACTAGCTGTACCTACTACTACCGCTACTGCTGAGCATGACGCATGTTAAAAATTATCAGTAGATAAGGCTAAATAATCTTGTGGTTACTTGCCTGATTTAATACAGAAGAAGCCCATCTGCATTATAAAGAAATATAATTGAAAAGTCTGGATATTCAGGTGTGTGGAAAATTATGCTATTTACTGGGGACAATTCTTACTACTTGTTCACAATAATCTGGTTAATTTAAATGGGACTGGATTTAATGTTGTGTTAACATTAAGGGTTTTTGGGGGTGCAGGCAAACCATAAACCCAAAACCCTACTTTAAAACAACTGTTTCTTTCAAGAGAGCTTGATTCATTTTGTAACTCTTCTCCAACCAACTGTTTCTGTCAACAGTCGTGCCGTCAAGTTCCTGTTTGAAATTCTCAGCAGTTTTGATGCTGAGCACCAAAGGCTGTTTCTACAGTTTGTTACTGGTAGTCCAAGACTACCTGTGGGAGGTATGTTATTTTCATTTTTATGTAGTTACTACCAAGCATTTGAATGTACAGTAGAGAATAAATTATTCAAACTAATTAGGACCGATACTAGTTCGCATAATCGATTTGTATGGATAATTGAACAGGTATTAAAAACAGTTACTGTACCTTTGATGTATAGAATAAAGTTAACATACACAAGTACCTTCTGTTGATATATAGCTTGTAACCTATTCTACCACATTAAGCATATAACATTACAAAGCTTTACAGATCATTTAAATTAATGCAATTCAGTAAAATGAACACATACAGTTAAGGTAATGAAATACTGTAATGTTAAACATAGCATATACCAAACTTTGAAAATCATCAAAGAATACACTTCAGTACAACTTTGGCACATTACTGAACTTCAAAAATTGTGTAAAATGTTTCTATACTTTGATACTTGCTGTTAAGGCATTGTAATAGCATGCAGTTGAAGTGAATAAAATAAAACTTCTTGGCTGCTCAATAACATAGACAGGATCTCCAGGCCTTACTGACAAAATAGAAGAAAAACCAAGAATGCTGGCTAAAAGATGACTTTTAATTTGCTTAACTGCAACAACTTAAAGCTCAGATTGCTCCATCTAAGGTTTTGGTGGTCTGTAACTTTTGTTTGCCTCAGTCTGCTGGTCCTTTTTTTGGCAGCTAAATCTCGTAGCTGTTTTAGCAGCAGACGCTGTGTGCGTAATACACCACATGTAATTCATCACGTGGTTACAGGTGTGTTCGGTTGATTAGACAGTATGGTTGATCGAAGATCGGATAATTGACTCTACTGTATTTAAATTTTAATGAACCGCGTAATGTCGAGGCTTCAAGCAAAACATTTTATATAGGTTCAAAGATGCTGCTTTTTGTAGCAAAGAAACTCAATATAAATCTATTTTTAAAATCTTAATGGACTGTTCACTGAACTGATCTGTGTTTCTTCAGTCAGTTGTGTTATTTTTATGTTTTTTATTTAATACAGGCTTCAGGAGTTTGAACCCCCCGCTGACCATTGTCCGCAAGACATTTGAGTCTACGGAGAATCCTGATGATTTTCTGCCCTCTGTAATGACCTGTGTCAACTATCTCAAGTTACCAGACTACTCTAGTATTGATATAATGCGTCAAAAACTGTTGATAGCTGCTAGAGAGGGGCAGCAGTCATTCCATCTCTCCTGATTGCAACGTTGAAATGCCTTTTACAGTAAAAGAGAGAAAGAAATCATGTGTTTTTTTTTTATCACCTACATTGCGGCAATTTGTGTACAGCCGCCTTGCTGTAGAAAGCAGCCTGCAGAAATTAAAGACTTGATATACATATTTGCTGCCCCTTCTCCCACAAACAAAGACATTACATGCCCCACAGATTTCACAGAAGACTAATGATATATCTTTAGTTGAAGAGTTGAAAAAAAAAAAAAAAAAAAATTGGTGGGTGACCTTTTAAACTTGCATTGCTGTGTGATATTTAAAAAGGGATTTTTCTTTTCAGGATGGTAGAACAATAAATGTCACTGTGCAGTTTCATTTTGGGGTGTGTATTTCCATCTAGCAAAGTCTATAGTTTTGTTCCAAAGATTTTTTTTTTTTTGTACAGCCATAAATTATCAGATACATTTTGATTTAGCTTCACATATGTTCACTTGTCATTTTCCCTGGTTTTTAGTTTGTCCATTTACATTGTTTGTATAATATACCACCAGTGTGTGTGTTGTATTTGGGTTCTTCTTTTTTGTGTATTTCTTAATCTTGCAAACAGAAAGTTGTTACAGGTGGTTGAATGCGGGTAAAAATCAAAACCCTAGTTTTCCCCCTAAATTAAAAATTGTGAAATAGTCTCCATTTTTAAAGCGTTTCATCACATTGTTACAAATATAATCAAAACGCTTTAATTACATAGTATTTTGCTTATAGTTTCTTAGTGGAGGTCATTTTTGCTGAATCTCTGAAAGACTCACTAGTTACTGTGTACCAGATTATATCTGGCAAGAAAATCATATTAATAAAAGCTGAAAGTGCTCCATTTATATTTTGTAGTTAAGCAAAATTGAGCAGGTTGATCATTTTTTATTGTTTTATGGCCAGATAGCATTTCACATTAATGTAAGGAAAAAAAAGTTAATATGCAGTTCCTTGCTCTGTTGGCAGTGAGATGGCTGATTATTTTAATTTTGCTGTAGTTCTATCTCTATCTATCCATCTATCTCTATATGTGTATGTGTGTGTGTATATGTATGTATATATATATATATATATATATATATATATATATATATATATATATATATATATATATATATATATATATATATATATATATATATATATATATGTAATGTATGTATAATATATGTGTGTATATATATATGTATATGTGTGTGTGTGTGTGTGTGTATATATATATATATATATATATATATATATATATATATATATATATATATATATATATATACACCTTTTTTTTTTTGCACTGCTAGCTTGGAACAAACAGTTGAGCGCTCCTGACATGTATGGACATGGATAAGGCACCTGTAAGCAACGCTCTGTCCAACTGTTCATGTGTTGGTTTCTGAGATCTGCAATAATTTTCTTCGTCGGGTTCATGTTTTTACCTGAACATAAATAAAATAACTGTTTGACTCACTACTTTTTTTTTCTTTTGTTTTTTTTACTTTTTATTGTATTGCAGTGGCATTTGTTTAAGATGGTTTTTGAACACATGTAAAGTTTAAAGAAGACTGATTAAAACAATCGAGGCAATGTTTTGTTTTTTGTTTTGTTTTTTTGTTTTTTTTGAAGGAGCTTCAATAGGGCTTGATTGCTCTGTATTGTGCAACAGCAGCAGTCCACCACTCAAGATCGTTTTGACTCTTGGGACAGACATCTAGTTTAAGTGGGCCAACAAAGAATTATTTGGTGTAGCAGTAGCTGTTCTTAGTAGCTGTTGAACAACAGCATTACAGACCCTGTACCTTCATATTTGTAATCTGGGTAAAAGTTTAGGGTGAGAAAGACTGACCTTGTCACTTCTGTTAAACATAGATGCCAACACTCCAGTACTACAATTGTAAATGATTAAACTGAAAAGGAGTTTTTTGGGGTTTTTTGTGTTAATTGAGATGTTCTTGGAGTAGATGCATGAAGCACATGGAATTTAATTTTGATCTCTTCAAGTGTTCTTGACATCCACATTGTTTTAATTTGCCCTGTAACATTTAACATGTACTCTGTTCCATTCATTCTCTCTTTTTGCTAATTTAATAATCTTTATATTAAAAATGATAATGGCACAGTAGATTCAGTGTTTCTTGATCTCAGCACAGATAAGACATCTACAGGAATACTGACCACTCTATGTACCATCTCACAAGAATGCAAATACTTTTTTATTTAGTTCTGTTGGTTTGTGAAACACACACTTAGCAAAGGAAAACTACAAAAGCTTCTGAAATAGACATACACCAGCACTCAGCAACCATTACTGACAGAGTATACATGTCTCTTGCATATAAAAAAGGGAGGGGGCTCCAAGAATTGTCATCAAAGGGAGTTTTGACAGGTGAGGCAGAAGATAAATTATTTCAGTTAAAGTACTGTAAGTCAGTTGGACAGGAGCCCTGTTATGAAGTGGCCTAATGCCTAAAATAGCAACCTGTCCTTGATTTTAAAGCTCCTTGCTATTAATGACCCAAGCAAAGCAAAAGGCTTGTGGTTGCTATTTCCAAGTGGGGTACGTGGTAAATGATAACTTAGAAGGGTTTTGTAAGTTATGCTAAAAAATAAAAAAATAATAAAATGAATACATCAAATGTAAGAAATGTTTAACATTTAATTTGAAAATATTTTGACATTCGGTTTAAAAGGGTGTTGTTAGTGGATAGATGCGTAGGGATATTAGTTACAAACCACTAAAGGTAACTAAAGTCACTTACTGTGGTACATCCCTACTGAAATACAAACTGATACAAACCGGACCCAGTGGAAAATACAAATCTTATATCTATTGTTGAGCTAATTTAGGTGTATAAATAAAGCAATTTGAGAGGAACAAAAAATTAGTTTGTTAAATGTAATATTCACCATTCTAGGTAGTGTCTATAGTAATATTTGTTAAGAATGTTTGTAAAACAGTGGTGTTGTGTTTTTAGTGGGAGTTTACTGGAAGTTAACTCCTAACTTTAATAAAATGATTTGTTTGGAGTCTAATAGGTTAAACATGTATTAAACTGTATATATTAACTCTTAAATTTCATAAACCTGGAATGTGTGTTTCGATATATCTGTTCAGACATTATCCATGTTCAAACAGAATTATTTAGTCACACAAAACTGCATAATGGAAACAATACAGCCCCAGTGAGAAAAAAAATGCATTAAAGTAGGCAAATGTTTGGATATTGTTTATTTTAAAGGGTGCTACAATAGATTTGCATTATTATAGATTAAACTTTTTGTGTATGTGTGTGTGTGTATATATATATATATATATATATATATATATATATATATATATATATATATATATATATATATATATATATATATATATATATATATATATATAATATATGTGTGTGTGTAAAATGACTTCCTTCCATAATGCAGATGGTGTAATGGAAGGTCCCACCTGCACCTCCTGGATTTTACAATGTTGTCAAATCTCTTTGCTGAGCAAAAAACTTGGTTTCTGAGCATTCCAACATAAAAATGGTTGTAGATAAAACAAACAATAATTATTGTAAGACATTATTAAAGGAATATTGGCCATATGTTTTTGATTCAAGTGCTTTGTGTGGTGATTTTTAGATGGTTCTGTTTATTTATTACCATTGTGAGAAACCTGCACTGCCCTTTACCTTATGGATGAATTTTAACACATTTAAGGGATACCGTGACAGGCTACTTTAACTGTCCGTCCCCCTAATGGGACACATTTTGCAAATGTGTTTCCTGTTCTTCTGTAGTGCTGAGTTAAAGGCTAGTCAGCAAGCAGCAAGTGCATACCTGTGGTCTGAGAATTTAGCCACTTTATTAAATAGTAGCAAAAGTTTCCCCTGCTTGCTGAGATTATATGCTTGAGTACAGACTTGATGGTATTCCATTTATTGCAACAAAGCAAAGCACTTTAAAATGTTAAGTACAGTGGAAGAACACAATTGCTGCTAAAAATTATGTTGTATTCCTGGTGTGCATGTGGGATAAGCTGCTGTGTTTCACATATATGCATATAAATTGTATGTCATTTCAGCCATACTATATATACAGGGATGCCAAAAAGTGACCTGGGTATGTTCACGCATGCTGTCTTAGTGAGCTGTATTTCAGAAATAGCACGAGCCATGGAGAAATAAAAAATAATAATTGCTTTTGGGGTATCTCAAATCAAAGGTCTAACAACATCCATACTGTACCTTAGCTTCAAAAGTTCTGTGCAGCGGTACAGTCATGTTCAGCCCTCTCCTGGAGCTGCGAGTTGAAAGGGAATGTGACCATATTGAGTTTGCCTTTTTGTTTTTGTGTTTAGATTTTGTGTTTTAGCGTTAACCAACTGGGACATGCACCTTTTTGTTTTTTTATGGCTTCACTGTGTTTCCCCAGGGCTTGTCCTGTGCGTAACAAAACCAGCATTGTAAAGAAAGTAGCTGGATAAACCACATGATGAGTGGATACTGTATATACCCCAAGTGATTTTTAACCACCCTGTATATTGATCATTACTTCAGGGTACAAGGAGCAACATGGAGCAATTTGATTCCAAAATGTGCCAGAATGATAAATGGGTGTTTCATTGAGAAGACAGGGAGCTCTTGATTTAACAGCACGTTTTTAGAAATACAAGTGTGTGCTGTGTTATTAAGTATCTAATTAAAAATGATCAATGACAGATCTTGGTTCTTAAACGTGTTACATTAATATAAAAGCAACTAAGCACATAACAAAAAAAAAAAAACAACACAAATATATATTTGATGTATTCAGTGAAGAATCTGCTGTTTCACATTTTCTGAAGAAAGCTGCCTCTCGTGCAATCGTGCCCTGAGGATTTCAGCCTGAGCCAGGCAGCTCCCTTTCGTGTCCAATCTCAGTAGAAATCCTTGAGGACTAAAGGATCCCTCCTGGCACTTGAATAAATGATCAATTCATTTGCTGTCCTGGCACTAATGGATACCCAGATAGAAGACAGGAATGCAGCTTCAATAAACTGGGTTTTTTTTTGTCATTATTAGGTTTACAATTCTCCCACCCTATTTATTGCCAAGTTTTTAGGGAAAAAGAAAGAGTTTCACAATAGCTCCCACACACTTTAGTGTAAGTAGATCTTTGCCCGTCAACAGGCATTCTGTAATACAATAATAGATTACAGTGGTTTATGTATGAACCTGTGGAAGTATTTTAAATGGGAAGGTATGAGAGACAAGAAGGTAATATGTTTTAAAAGGGAACAAAACAATGAGTGCAAATTACGACTGTCAATAAGAAGCAACTGGCTTTGCATCATATCTGTAGTTTATTAATGGATGTTGTTTTTAAATTGGATATACAACTTAGGAAGTTCATTGTAGAATCTACCAAACTGCCTACTATCCCTGATGAAATAAATTGTAAAACTAGAACCAGACAACTAAGTAATGTAAATGAAGGTCAAAAATATGAAAAGTCGCGTCTGTTTCCAGATGCTTTAATCATTTCATGTCTTGTAGTTCACTAGTCCAAGCGCAATCACACTGTGTCCTTCAGTAAAGATACCAGGATGCAGCAATGTGGTATTTGAAATATTTACATAATTTAAAAAAAATAGAAAAGATACTGAGCACAATGAATGGGTGTAATGGTGTTAATAAAGATACTGAGCACAATGAATGGGTGTAATGGTGTTAATAAAGATACTAAGCACAATGAATGGGTGTAATGGTGTTAATAAAGATATGGTGCACAATGAATGGGTGTAATGGTGTTAATAAAGATACTGAGCACAATGAATGGGTGTAATGGTGTTAATAAAGATACGGTGCACAATGAATGGGTGTAATGGTGTTAATAAAGATACTGAGCACAATGAATGGGTGTAATGGTGTTAATAAAGATACTGAGCACAATGAATGGGTGTAATGGTGTTAAAGATACTGAGCACAATGAATGGGTGTAATGGTGTTAATAAAGATACTGAGCACAATGAATGGGTGTAATGGTGTTAATAAAGATACTGAGCACAATGAATGGGTGTAATGGTGTTAATAGAGATACTGAGCGCAATGAATTAGTGTAATGGTGTTAATAAAGATGCTAAGCACAATTAATTAGTGTAATGGTGTTAATAAAGATACTGAGCACAATGAATGGGTGTAATGGTGTTAATAAAGATACTGAGCACAATGAATGGGTGTAATGGTGTTAATAAAGATACTGAGCACAATGAATGGGTGTAATGGTGTTAATAGAGATACTGAGCGCAATGAATTAGTGTAATGGTGTTAATAAAGATGCTAAGCACAATTAATTAGTGTAATGGTGTTAATAAAGATACTGAGCACAATGAATGGGTGTAGTGGTGTTAATAAAGATGCTAATCACAATGAATTTGTGTAATGGTGTTAATAAAGATACTGAGCACAATGAATGGGTGTAATGGTGTTAATAAAAATACTGAGCACAATGAATGGGTGTAATGGTGTTAATAAATATACTGAGCACAATGAATGGGTGTAATGGTGTTAAAGATACTGAGCACAATGAATGGGTGTAATGGTGTTAATAAAGATACTAAGCACAATGAATTAGTGTAATGGTGTTAATAAATATACTGAGCACAATGAATGGGTGTAATAGTGTTAAAGATAATGAGCACAATGAATGGGTGTAATGGTGTTAATAAAGATACTGAGCACAATGAATTAGTGTAATGGTGTTAATAAAGATACTGAGCACAATGAATTAGTGTAATGGTGTTAATAAAGATACTGAGCACAATGAATGGGTGTAATGGTGTTAATAAAGATACTGAGCACAATGAATGGGTGTAATGGTGTTAAAGATAATGAGCACAATGAATGGGTGTAATGGTGTTAATAAAGATACTGAGCACAATGAATTAGTGTAATGGTGTTAATAAAGATACTGAGCACAATGAATTAGTGTAATGGTGTTAAAGATAATGAGCACAATGAATGGGTGTAATGGTGTTAATAAAGATACTGAGCACAATGAATTAGTGTAATGGTGTTAATAAAGATATGGTGCACAATGAATGGGTGTAATGCTGTTAAGAAAGCTAATGGGGAGTATGTTAAAGCTTTGGTTACACTCATTTTAGATCCTCTAGATATTATTTAACACAGATTTTCCTGCTAGTCACACTTTATAGATTTCACAGATTTGACATGCTGTGTTGAGTTATTTTCATAAAGTGCTCTGATCCATCTCTTCTTTGTTTCCTACCCACTGTGTCGTGCCTGCAAGTTCACCCTATGTGTCAGTGAGATCTAACTGCTCTGAATTACCTAAGGGGGTGCTACTGACTTCGAAGGCAAAGTGATGCTATCTGACACCCAAGTGAAAGGAGCTACCCACTGATCTATCACTGGCCTAGAGACTTAAGCTGATGGATGATGCCACTGATTCCTTCTTACCCTGGCCACAGATAAAGTCAGTTGGTCAATTCTTGTGGAGAAAAACAAGCAGTTGAGGGGTTGTGTGTCTATATTAAAATACTGCGTTGTGCTGATTTATTGTTGTATTGGCAATGACTGATGTTTTTACATTTTTTTTTCCATAGCAGCATTGCAAAGCCGGCAACTTCACTATCGACAATAACAACTGCTTCCTGGAATGCATTCAGAGCGCTACTTCTATAAGTTTTGTCATCAGACTTTTTTTATGGAAACAAGGCCAATGGATGAAACCCATATCTCTTTGTTTGTTTTTGGTATGTATAAAAACAGACGTGTTACAGAAATGTCAAAAACAAAGGGCAAAGCTGCTACTGCCTGACCTTATACCGTGGGTGTAAAGCATGACCACAGATGGGTCATTCAGAGGTTTTTAAATGGCCTTTATTATTTTGCAAATTGCAAATGACTGGTATAATAAATAATAGCAAGCTAATGACATATGGGTAATTTTAAGTGCACTAAATAGTGGTTTCAGTCAGATCACACAGAGATCAGTGTTTCAAACTACCTTGTGATCTGATAACGGCGCCTGTGGTCATGTGTTGTGCCACATCACCTGGTAATTTCCCCGGGCGCATCTGCAGATTGACATGACGACAGGGTCATAGAATAAGGTGCGACACATGTCAAGGATAGTTGGCATTATGATAAAATATATGTGGACATTGGAACAAGAGTTCTGTACTGTACTTGACGGTGCAGAACATGAGTGTATATACAGGCCAAAATCAAGGTAGTATGTATGAGTGACACGTTATTGAGCAGCTGTGGCTATGAAGGTTTATCCAGAAGCAAACACTCTGCTTCCTCTTTTGCTGTCCCCTTGTTCAGACCAAATCATTCAATCTGACTTCTCTTATAACTGAATACATTTTACAACCACCTGAAGCAATTACACCATTTTTTAAAACAATGACATTTAACACTTCAATGGATCCCTTTCAAATAACTACACTGCTTATAGGATAGTGTATTAAACGTACAACTTCAGCCAAAAAACATAAGCAATTCATATTTTATAATAAATATAGACAACAAGTAAAATTACATGGTTGCTCTATAAGTTTGTTCCAGCAATATTACAGTACCTAGACATTCATTTTAGTGCTCGGTATTGCTTTTTATTATAAAGGAAAAAGTAAGAAATCATGCTGTGTATAGTTTCTATTCTTGTGACCTTGTGTGTGGGGAATACTAGGGTGACCTAGAACTGAAAGCCTCAGGTGGGATTTGTCTTTTTTTTTATTAAATCCTGATACATAATGAACACGTAGCACTCTTTCCCAGATTTCTCTCGCCTGCCAAAATGTCTTGGTGCAAGATGAAAAAAGTAATGTATAACCCACCCATCTCTGATTGGGTCTGACAAGGACAAACTGATTTCTGATTGGCCAAGGCACTTACCTATAGTATCTGTGGCTTGTTTAAAGAATAGGTATGTTCCATTGTGTACTATGCCTTTACCTTTTTATAATGTTTGCAATTATTCTGATTACCTGCCATTGACATATGTAAAGAAGCCTAGATCAGACAAAATGTCTGTACTGTACTGTACATTAATAAGCACCAGCGCCATCTTGTTTCCAAAGTTGCAGATCACTAGATGGCTCTGGTTCTTACTTCTACACTTTTGCTGATCTACAATAGATTGCATAGATCTATGTTAAACATAATTTATATCACACTATAATTCACCATGTAATTCATAATGTAGAAATGACCTGTATAAAAGAGCTAGGAAAGCAAATAGCACATATTCCTGGAAGAAGTTATGCTCTAGAATTACAAACAAAATAAATGGTGGCGTTAAGGTCTGGCTGGCTGTGGTGAGATGCCTGCTCTCAGATTAGAGCCCCAGCAGTGAGGAAAGTTCTTGCACAACACAGAGCAAGTGCTTTTATGAACAGTTTGAATGCATGACCTTCTGGGTAATAAGCTGAGCTGCTTTTTTGTTGCTTTTTGAGCAGTGAGATGTACCATTATCATGCATTTGACTGATATTTAATACATTTGGGGGGGAAAAAAATTGTTGATACTGGTAGCTCCAGCAGTTTATTCATTTTCATCTGCAAAATAACAAATTAAGGTGTAATTACTTTAAAAACCTCAGTGATAAGGTGTCGAAAAATGTTAATGTTCGTATCAAATTGTCCCTTAAGAACACAAAACATTTGCAGTTACACTTACGAAAGACCTGAAATAAAACAGCTGTATCATACCGTAGTATCAACATTTTAAGCAATACAGTATATTACAAATGTGAGTTCCCTATGTTAGCTGTAAAGAGTGTAGTGGATGAGATTACATACTTTCCTTTACTGGGGCTAACCTCCGGGCAGGAAGTTGCTACAACCTTTACAAAAAAAGTGGTGCACTTATGGGTAGTAGTACTACTGCATACAAACTACTGCAGTTTAAAATGGTTAAATCCGTTGCTATGGTTACTATACACCTCAGTTTTACAGAAACAGCTAACTTTGTCAGCGTCAGGCAACATCTTCACATGGAGGTTCTTGCTTCTGAAGAGCCATTTTTGTCGGCTGTAAGTTTATTAGGCTGTTTTTCAATATTTTTGTATATATATTCAAATGTCATTATTAAAACATTGCACACCACATGATTTTGAACAGCATATATTTAATATACAGCACAACCCCTCAGCCACTGGGTAAAATTATCTTAAATAGGCCTAAAAAAGAGGAATACCTTCAGATTGTCACCCAGGTGTTTCATGGCTTGCATACTGTATAACATGTCTATAGAGCACCCAGCAATTTAGAACTCCTGCCAACACTTTCCACCACCTTGTCAGTCAAGATTACATTTATTCAGTGCTTGGATCAATGGTTATATATATATATTCGTTTTATACAAAGCAGAGCCTGTTAACTTATTTTCCTATAAAAGGCTATTACATTACTCACAGGAGGAGGAGGAGGAGAGGCGGTTATAAAGCTGTGCCACACAGGAATGCTCTAAGCCTGGTATTTCTGCTATGTAGGCCTTAAATGTTTATATTTTACAAAACGTTGCAACTTTATTAACAAGGGGTGAACATAATAAATATCGACAGGTGTGTCACAATCCTCTGCAACCATGGTCTTCCCCTAACAATAAACAGCTGCTTCTGACTGCACATGATATGCAACAATATGCCACTTGCCCATTAAAAAAACTAACAGCTAACTGTTCTGGGCCTTATATATCATGCATAGCACATCATATGGTTATCACATCGTTAACCCATTGTAACTCATTTATTTGTATCCTGGTGCTTACCCAACTCCGAACCTCTTGTTTGTTTGTGTTTCGGAACGGAACATTTATATTTGCTATGCAATGTAATATAGTCATTAATTGCATGTGCAGGCTTGGTTATTAATGGCTTTGTGGATCTGTGTTTTTCAGTATAGGCTTTCTTATATTTTAAACCTCAAACGGAGAACTTGATGTCTCAGAATAAAAAAAAAAACTGCCATCAATTTAAATCCTTGTGTGTCATCAAAAGGTGATCTAATTATAACAATAATTTCAAGGCTTATGTGCCCCCTTAGAATCCCAAAACAATGTGATGTACGTGTTAAAAAATGTAATAAAAGGATGGTCTGGTTATACAGCATGATGGAATATCAAGTTAGTTCTTACTCTTGGTTTATCAGAAAGTAGGTTGTATCCCAGAAGGGTTTAGACTGTCGTCACCTGGTGTCACTATGAATCAGTTTATGAATGTGAGCTGGAGCCTGCCTCCCTCTAGCAGTCAGTCAGACAGCTTGCCTACACAGCACAGCACAGCCACTCAGCATACAGAACACAGAACACAAGGAGCAGCAGAGAGAGCGAGCAAGCACCACGACCAGCAAAAACAACAGCAGAGCTAAGACACAGAGAAGCAGCTCCTCTCAGGAACACACTTTCAAGATGTACCCTCCTCTCCATCATCTACTGGTTCTCCTCAATGTGGGCTTCTCCTTGTCCAGCCCTGTTACTACTGTTGTTCCAACTGTTCCTCCAAACCCATGTGAAAATAAGCCCTGTTTGAATAACGGCACCTGCTTCTTCACAGCTGGAAGTTTGCAAGAAGACCTGGCTTACCATTGCACCTGTAGCCCAGGATTCACAGGCATGAACTGTGAGGTAAGGTGGTTGTTTATATTGATATCCTTTCTTATAGGAGAGATGCTTTTTTGTGTGTGTGGTTTCTATATTGCTTGTTACGTTCACGTTATGCCAATTAAATCTTGAAAAATGAAAATGCTGTTACTCTGGCAATAGACTTACACCCTCTTGACTGCAAGCCAGTAGATACTGTTTCTGAGTAGAAGATGCGTATAGCAAGCAGAATGACCTTTTTTGAAATTTAACATGAAACTGCTGATGCATTTAACGGGAATTTAGTAACAGAATGATGCTTTGCATTGCTGTTTTTTTATTTAACCTAATTGGGTTTTGACAGAAGTTCTGAACTGTGTATGGAATCATTATAATTAACCACCATAGGCAGTAAAGACATTCATATTTCAGGATATTCTGTTTTTAAGCCTGTAAAATATGCACAATGGTAAAAGGCAATATGCCTCTTGGAGGACAATCCTTTATGCAAGTAATTTTGGTTGACATTGATTTTTTGGTAGCAATACATCAATATTAAACAGCATCTTATAATTCCTCTCACTGACATACTACTTAAGTCAGAGAAAGGAGATGTACAACTTGCAACACAAGCTTTTAAAATCCAATATCATTATGATGTAAGAGGGAAAACTGACATTGTTTTTTGCTTTCAGTACTGTATTTTTAATCACAAAGACAAGCAAATCAAAAACAATCAATGAATGCCTAGTATTTGATGTGTCCTTCTGTAACAACTTCTGTGTTGCTTAGTATTTTTTTTTCTTAATTTGTTAAGTTTAAGTTGTGATGTGAGTTGCAATTCTATTCAATGTATTGGTAATAGATGTATGCATGGGTTATGTTTTTTGTTTAAAGACATTATCATCATCCGTTTATCTTACGATGCAAAAAAGTTAACAAGTATTAAACATTACAATACTAATAGTTAAACTAAAAATCCCTAGATATACATCTTTGAAATGTATATTTGTTATAATAAATTACAATAGAGACGTTATAAGACCTGATGATACAATATATTGCTTATAAATGTATCACAGGATTAGGATGTTATCCTTCATAGTTTAAAACAGTCTGTCTCCACTGTGCTTTATCTTTGCTTCCAGTTGTACAGAGATGTTTTAGGTTCTCTATAAAAGTTAATTTTTCATTGTAAACACAATGCATTTGCGAGTAAATGGAGAGAGAACTATAATTGCTTGGGTTGTACCTTAGAAGATCTTAGAAGATCACATGGCTGAGGTAATGTTTTTAAAGAAACTGAATGATCAATATAAGTGCTAATTCATGATGACATTTGGTAGCTAGCTTTTCCAAGTACACAAGTTTAGTAAAATGTACATATACTTTAACATTGCCATCAGAGGCACTGGGGCTGAGCCCAAATTCATGTTTGTAACAAATTGTGCATTATCCAGATGATCAGACAGCAGATGTTCATATTTTGTTTGGCTTCAGGAAAGCCTGTATAAACAATGCATCATTTTGATTCCATCATATGCAATAACTAAAGCGAAAGCCTAAATTTAAAAAAAGTGTGACTAGATTGACTAATATGAGCACATAGGGAAAGATTCAATCCAAAAAATACAGCACCTGTTTAATGGTGACATTCAAATCAAACATGTATGTATTTTAAACAAAGGGCTTTAATGCAGTGGTGTGTTTGGGATCACCAATAACTAGAATAGTGCCAAAGAAGAGGGAAATACTGTTGGTTATAAAATGCAGTTTTACTAAATATAATTTTACTAAAACGAAATCTTCCCCTTAGCAGCAGATACAACAACAGACAAACATAATTTTACAAAAGGGAAATTACAAGTATTGATCGATATTCTTAACAGAATCAGTCCATTCAATGATTAAGAACGAGGTTTAGAAGACAGCTGTGGTCGAGCAAGCCTTATTCGGCCATGCTGTGAATGCTTCCATTAAGACATTGTCTCTGAAAGAGTTCAGCCAGTGCTGAATTCCAGTGGGTTTGGGTCCGTCCAGGCAGACAAAATGGTGCAGCCATGAGTACAGTACTGCAAATAGCAGCTGCACAGGAAAGACATTTCCCTAAAGGATGAGCTACAAATACTGCAGTCATGTAATGTGTTATTCATTAGAACATTGCAAGCCATTTAAGAAACAATAAATAGACCATGAAGACTTTGGAGCCCTGAAAAATAGCAATGTGTAAATGTAACCAATCAATATTGCAATAGATTTTTTAATTAGTTCAAACAAGCAGATATTTATTTTCTGTTAAATGTTGGTTGCAAGCCAAACTATTCTCCAACAAGCTTTCTGATGAGTTTATTGCTAAGAGGAACCGGTAGCATGTTTTCTTCATATTATGGAACAGCATTGCTTAAGATTACGGATGCCTGTTTAACAACAGGTTCAATCAATAAAAACAACCTCAAAAGTATACAAGGAATTGCTTTTGGTATAAAGTTGTTTTTTGCAAGTGTAACGAGCAGTGTTGTGGGATGCACTGCTGTTACAGATTCTGACGGTGAGATGAGGTTAAAAGAGCTATAACTACTTTGTCAGACCAATCTGGTTCTTTTGCACAGTGGTTAAGGAGCTCGCTAGCTCTAGTTACAATAAAGCAAAATGTAATGAAGCTCAGCAAAAACATGATAAAGCAATGAATAGTAAAAAAAACCAACCCACAATTATTTAGCAGATTTGAACAAGTCCTTCCATCTTAGTTGCCTCTCTACAGGCATTGTCTTTAAACATAAGTAGATATATGAGAACTAATGTATCTTTCCTATTATGACAAAATTATATATTCACACTTAAGTTGATCTTAAAATGGGTCTTTATGTAGGCTGTTTGACATTATTAATGCACATATTAGAGAATGTTAAAAGCATGTAGCAGGAAGGATTTGACTCGCATTGTGAAATTCAATTGAAATT
The DNA here is from genome assembly GCA_030684275.1 of Acipenser oxyrinchus oxyrinchus. Taxonomy (NCBI): domain Eukaryota; kingdom Metazoa; phylum Chordata; class Actinopteri; order Acipenseriformes; family Acipenseridae; genus Acipenser; species Acipenser oxyrinchus. The sequence goes on from CM060262.1 coordinate 8,569,088, forward strand.
ATTTCATGTGAACTGCAAGGTGAAAAGCTGAAGAAATCAATTTGATGATAAGATAATAGTCCCCTGTCATTTAAAAGCACTCAAATGAAAGTGTAAACTTTGCCTTATCAAGTAATAATAAGAAAGTGCACTGCTGTAGAAGTATGGCACTTTGCAGTCTTTGTAATCCAATTTTGTAAAAAAAAAAAAAAATCTGGATGATATGAATTTATTCATTCAAATTTTGTGTCGTTAGTTTTTTTTTGTATTCAAATGCTTACAATGTAATTAATTAAGCCAGGCCTTGCAGAAGAGAGAAGAGCATTGCAGCTAGTTAGCTCATGAGCTGTCCACCATTTTGGAAGGATTCTTTTACTGTGGTTTTCAAGTTTTACAGTGAACAGTGTACAGTTAAGATGTCAACATTTAGACTATTTAGACACATTTCTGTATTCACCATCCTTACTTCACCAAGAAAATACATAATTGGTGATATTTTCATGATGTTTATATCATTCTGAGAATATTGTAACATTTAAAAAAAACTATTGGTTGTGTCAATAGACATAAATGTACCACTAACTATAGGCTGAGAAAGTTGTATTACTAACTGATAGCAAACCCAGGTTTATTTGCAAACGGGGACTTCAGAACGTCAACAAACAAGAGAATATGCAGCATTTGTGAACAGACTGTTTTTTAAAGTCAGTATCTGAAACCCTATAAATTAGAAATCGACTCATTTTGTGGTTGGACCACACTTGATTTGCTACAGTCTGCAGGCAAAATAACTGACTAGAATAAAGGGATAAGCATATATGAAATATGTCTAATGTTAAATGTGGGTATCATTGTTTACCCTGGTTTGTCATGTGTTGTTGTTGTTGTTGTTTTTTTTTAAACATGCTTTATTGTACCTCTCTAGGCTTTGCGATGCTTACCTGTACTTTACCATCCTTTCACTATGCTTTATTACACTTTATTATATTTTTACTATGTTAAAGTTTTTATGCCTCCACTGTTATAAGGTATGTTATCTGATGAGCTGCTTGATGAACACAATGAGGTCTGATTGTAAACTAGCATTCAGCAGCCCTCAGTATGTCAGTGTCCACATTTATTATACACCTTTCAGTTACTTCACTGAGCAGGAATCTTATAGGAATAATCAATTTTGGTCCTGTAATTCAGTTGGTTTATAAAATGGATGAGGAGTGACAGTATAGAGAAATTACAAGTGCTAAGGCCTGCCTAGTGCACAGACTTGTATTTGTTTGCATTACCAGAAATGTCTGGTATATTATAATTAGTGTTGCAAAAATCTGTAGGTGGTCTCCAAAAATGGTATTTACATGTTCTTTTATGTCTATAATTTGAATACTGTATGCTAATCTGAAACAATATGGTAGGTCTATTAGCACTCCTAGCGCAGGATTGCCTTACAGTTCATTTAAGGAAACATCTGCTTTTCTCTGCAGAATCTTGTTAGAAAATTCCACTATAATGCAGACATTGCGTAAATTCTCTTTGTTGAAAAAACACAATTTTTCAAATGATTTATCAGTAGTTTCTATTTAAAAAGCATGTTTTGTGCATTTAATTAACTATTTATAAATCAGTTAAGAGTGAGCATACCATTAATGTACAGAATATACAAACCAATACTAGGATCAAATTGAGGTTCGACAAATTAAAACCACATGAATAAGTATTTGGAGCTCAATGGTTGAAAGAGCAGCAATATGGTTTATTGTGGAATCGCAAAATGCTTAAATGGTTGAGTAACATTTATTCACATTTTACATTCATTTACTCAACCCAGCTAGGGCAAATGAAATGAGCCTCCCATTTGTATGTTTATAAAACCACAATGCTATCGAACTACTTTGTAGTGTGGTGTTGCATTACATTAATGATGTACCACAACCCCAAGCCCTCTCATGTATTTTCTTTCTGGCTTGCAGTACCAGTGATTGATCTCACTAGGTATTTTGAAAGGGTTGTCAAGTATCGATCATGACCAAAGAAACCCTGAAATAGTACTTCAGATTACATTGCAAATATTTTTTTCTTCACTAGCTATACATTGTAGTTGAATCATACCAGGAACCTGAAATGTTGAATTATAATGAATTTACATATAATGTATGTGTCTCGAAAATTCATGCATCTTAATAAAGATGCATGGCTTACAGGTTTAAGTAGGTCACACTGACATAAGAAAAGGAACAATACTGTACTATATTATACAGTTGCAGCATGTGGATTTCATTAGAAACAAAAAGGGAGAGTCAACTTGTTTCCGTTGCCTTCAGAGACAAATCAGTGTGACAATAAAAAGCAATGAAAGTAATCAGGTTCCTCCGTATAATGGCTCCCTTGCTATCTTCTTCTGCAAAGGCTGCCACAGTGATTAATTGAGACACACTTTCTCACCATAACAGTGTTTCTTCAGGGGAATTACAAGATTATATACAGTATATATATATATGTACAGTACTGTGCAAAAGTTTTAGGCAGGTGTGAAAAAATGCTGTAAAGTAAGAATGCTTTCAAAAATAGACATGTTAATAGATTATATTTATCAATTAACTAAATGCAAAGTGAGTGAACAGAAGAATAATCTAAATCAAATCCATATTTGGTGTGACCACCCTTTGCCTTCAAAACAGCATCAAGCATCAATTCTTCTAGGTACACTTGCACACAGTTTTTGAAGGAACTTCGGCAGGTAGGTTGGCCCAAACATCTTGGAGAACTAACCACAGTTCTTCTGTGGATTTAGGCAGCCTCATTTGCTTCTCTCTCTTCATGTAATCCCAGACAGACTTCGATGATGTTGAGATCAGGGCTCTGTGGGGACCATACCATCACTTCCAGGACTCCTTGTTCTTCTTTACGCTGAAGATAGTTCTTAATGACTTTCGCTGTATGTTTGGGGTCGTTGTCATGCTGCAGAATAAATTTGGGGCCAATCAGATGCCTCCCTGATGGTATTGCATGATGGATAAGTATCTGCCTGTACTTCTCAGCATTGAGGAGACCATTAATTCTGACCAAATCCCCAACTCCATTTGCAGAAATGCAGCCCCAAACTTGCAAGGAACCTCCACCATGCTTCACTGTTGTCTGCAGACACTCATTCGTATACGCTCTCCAGCCCTTCGGCGAACAAACTGCCTTCTGCTACAGCCAAATATTTCAAATTTTGACTCATCAGTCCAGAGCACCTGCTGCCATTTTTCTGCACCCCAGTTCCTGTGTTTTCGTGCATAGTTGAGTCACTTGGCCTTGTTTCCACGTTGGAGGTATGGCTTTTGGCGTAAGTCTTCCATGAAGGCCACTTCTGACCAGACTTCTCCGGACAGTAGATGGGTGTACCAGGGTCCCACTGTTTTCTGCCAGTTCTGGAGCTGATGGCACTGCTGGACATCTTCCGATTGCGAAGGGAAGTAAGCATGATGTGTCTTTCATCTGCTGCAGTAAGTTTCCTTGGCCGACCACTGCGTCTACGGTCCTCAACATTGCCCGTTTCTTTGTGCTTCTTCAAAGAGCTTGGACAGCACATCTGGAAACCCCTGTCTGCCCTGAAATTTCTGCATGGGAGAGACCTTGCTGATGCAGTATAACTACCTTGTGTCTTGTTGCTGTGCTCAGTCTTGCCATGGTGTATGACTTTTGACAGTAAACTGTCTTCAGCAACCTCACCTTGTTAGCTGAGTTTGGCTGTTCCTCACCCAGTTTTATTCCTCCTACACAGCTGTTTCTGTTTCAGTTAATGATTATGTTTCAACCTACATATTGAATTGATGATCATAAGCACCTGTTTGGTATAATTGTTTAATCATACACCTGACTATATGCCTACAAAATCCCTGACTTTGTGCAAGTGTACCTAGAAGAATTGATGCTGTTTTGAAGGCAAAGGGTTGTCACACCAAATATGGATTTGATTTAGATTTTTCTTCTGTTCACTCACTTTGCATTTAGTTAATTGATAAATATAATCTATTAACATGTCTATTTTTGAAAGCATTCTTACTTTACAGCATTTTTTTCACACCTGCCTAAAACTTTTGCACAGTACTGTATATATATATATATATATATATACAGTATATATATAATGTGGGACTGGGGTTTCCATTTCAGCCATAGGTCGAGTATTGCATGGTGAAGGTCTCAATGGTCGCAGGCCAGGAAAAAGCCACTCTTAGGAAAATGTCACAAGGACAATCTCTTAAAGTTTGCAAAACAGCATTTGAATGATGGATATGAGTTCTGGTCAAAGGTTTTGTGGAGTGATGACTTGTGGACAAAAATCGAGCTATTTGGTCATGCTGATAGTCGTTACGTTTGGAGAAAGTCTGGTGAGGCGTACAAAGAAAAGAACACCTACTGTCAAGCATAGAGGTGGTAATATCCTTCTATGGGGCTGTTTTCCTCTAATGGCACAGGAAATTTAGTTCCAATACATGGTAAAATGGATTCCATAGCATACCAAAAGATATTGGCCAATCATCTGAAACCCTCCGCTACAAAACTTGGTTTAAAGCGCAAGAACTGATACAGAAAACCATAGAAGTTCATAGAAAAGCCTTTATTCCTTGTTTCATGTACATCAATGACTGTCTAATAGAGTGTATCCAGGAGAAATGGGGAAATCCACTGGAAATGTGTTAGCACCTCCTCTTTGTCTTTCAACTATAATACCTTCAATCACTGCTTTCGGCAACAAGGGATGTTTCCTAATATGAATATTTATTGACAATGTATTAGAGGGCTGGATTTGATTTCCGTGAATGTGGTTTCACTTTGACAAAAACTAGTTTCATAGGATTTAAAGCTCAAGTCAAATGCTAAAACCTAAAAGTGGTAAATTGCAGACAATATGTACATGGCATGAGTGTGTTATTTGTGGATGACATTACATTAGAAGGTTATTTAATAGGACTTGTATCAATGGTCATGGCTGAGCTGTGAATGCAAAAGAAAGTCTGCTAACAGAATAGTTGTCTTCCTGTTTAGGTGGCACATTGTTGATTTGTCCAAGGCAAATGCCTAAGGAACATCGACATACAAACTTATTTCCTCATCGTTAACTTAATTCTAATCTTAAAGTTACAATGCAACTGCAAAATTAGTATTCAGGTCCCCAGTGTGACGATGTATGAATAATATTCTCTATGCAACAGATGCTATTCAGTGTGGATGCTCCCAGAGCATTTATTACTGGACGAATCAACCACCTGCATTTAGGTGCCTGCTGGGAGATGGCTGGAAGGGTTTCAGGAAAACCATTTTGTTTTTTGAAAATTAAGTTTCTCCGCAGTTGAGGTTGTAAAAGATTAGAATGCAGTTATACACAGAGATCCTCCTAGATTGGGAATGTAACCCTTTTTTATCAGCTGCTTTGTATTGCAAAAGCACCCCAGAACTATAAACTGAGCAGTCGCCACCAAACTGCTACAAGATTGCATGGGGATTTGTATTCACTCAAAATGTGCATTTGCTCAGTCAGTTTTCAATAACAGTATGCACCAAAGGCTCAGTCAATATTGCAAAACAAACACTGTACTGATATTCTGCATTGTGTTGAATCTTATGTATCTTTTTTTTTTAAAACAGTATCTCTTCGCACAGTATGTTTTACAGACCAGTCATCAGGTTTGTTAAGGTTGCGTTCAAACCCAAAAAGACACAAAATATACCCTTTTTTTTTTACAAGGTTACGATGATTATTTGCATACATAGAGAATTCACAGGCTGGACCTTTGAGCAAGAATTCTAAAATACATAATTGAAACACGACCAATAAACAGCAATCGCTCAATAAACCATTTCAGCAGAACCAGAGGATGGAAAAGTCAAGCAGAATATACCGTATTTCAAGAGGAATTTACTTTACGTTTTGCACGGTCTCAGCTGACTTTCATCATCAGTTTCAAAGGACATTTGCTGTCATTACACAAACTCATCTGTGCGTCACCCTGTTATTCTGCACATTTAGTGTCAGACATTCAGATGGGTTTGATTTGAGATCGTTTCACTTTCATGCTCAACTTTTTAGACAGTACAATAAATATTAAATAAACTGACATAGAATGCGTGATCTTCTCCTTTTTATAAATATTATTATGTTCTGCTGGCCACAAGTGAATATTGCTTTATTTTATACTTCACTGAAGGTTTATTACATTTTAATAATTCTAATATGTTTATGTTATGAAAAAGAGCAGAAACTGGTACGACTTCATCTTTCCCATGTTGAGTTGTCAGAGAGAAGTACCAATAATGAAATCATGGAAGCCTCTTTTGCATTATACAGACTGGATTTAAGACAAAAAAAACACACATCATTTATTTACTTGAATATCTTCATATAGAATAGTACAGCTGGAACACAACAGCTCCTTTCAGGGTTTGGTAAATGAAAATATTTAACATTGAAATCAGAAAAAAAAGTTATTTGAAATTCAGCTAGGACACGCATCTGTTCAGGGGCAAAATAATACCAAGAGATGTTTCATAGGCAAGTGGTTATAACATTCTTATAAAGAATGGAGATCATCTTGATATTTTTAAACACAGTGACACATAACAGATGGTAATAATGTCAGGCAGGTAAGTAGGTACATGTATATACAAGTGGTTTCAGCATGTTTAGTTAGAAATGTAAAGAGCTGAGTCATGCATGGGTCCCTTGGCCTATGAAATACACTACAGTTTATAAATCAGGACAAAGAGAAAAATAAGTTTGTAAATCTGGACATAAATATATTTTAATGAATACTCCACAACCTACATATTGGAGTGATCTTGGTTCCCGCAGGCAGGCACATCACACAGGGTGAGGCAATCCACACACAGACGGGGGGCAGGCGCGAACTCGGGACCTCTCGCACTAAAGCATAGCGCCGATACCGCTGTACAAAAGAGCCGGCTCCTTTGCAAGGAGTGTATATCGGGCTTATGTCTTTGTGTGTGATTGTCACCTACCAGCCCTACTGCTGCCTTCCCCCCTTGCATGCTACACTATGTTGTGTAAAAAAAACCCTGCAATGACATTTTCACTAAATGATTCCAGCAGTTAAACAGTTAAATATGACCTTGCGCATATCCAGAAGCCCCAATGCACTGAAACGTAATGCACCGAGACAAGACTTTTCTCCTTTAAATGGTGCAGTATACACTAAACCAGTGGTGCACAACTTGATCCTGGAGGGCCAGTGTCCCTGCAGGTTTTTATTCCAACTGCACCCTAAAATACTTTATTGGACCTTATTAGAAGCTTAATTGGTCCAATTAAATAATTTAGGGTATGGTTAAAACAAAAACCAGGAGGGACACTGGCACTCCATGACCTGAGTTGTGCACCACTGCACTAAACAGTAACAATATGCCCTATATAATTATTATTTATTTATTATTTTTTTTATAGACACAATACACCTGCATTTTGCATTGCAGTACAAAACATTTTAAGTAGATTAAATGTATTAACAGGCGTGCCGTTCCATCATCACATTGTGTACTTTCGTCCTTTGTTCATTCTGGAGTGCTGCTTGTTGCTTAGCAACCAAACAGCAGTGCCCTCGAACCTCCTGCTACCTGGATGATAGAATAAAGGTCCACAAGAAATAAGGCAAGAAATGGGAGATAACTATTGCTTGGAAATGATGATAAAACAGATTTTTTTTTTTTTTTTTTTTTGCTGACAACAACCCTCAACCCATTTAAACATGGTATTGGCTTTCCTTTATATAACTATTTTAGAAAAGACATAACAAAGGAATACAAGAACAAAAGTTGAATAAAAACAAATGTTTCAACAAACAAAATCTTGTACTTTACATTTTAGACTGCTTAGTTAAAGCATTAATCGCTCATTTTGACCTCACAAATCAATCTTCAATTTAAATTGTTTATAGCCTACCTTTCACTGGTAAATCTGCCTTTTCTTTCCATACTGGTTACCACATCATAGTTAAGAAATAAAATAGTAATAATAATAATAATAATAATAATAATATATAAACACAGACTCGAAAGTTCCTTTCTTGGTACCCTGGGATAGATAAGTGTCTAAATGCATAAATAATACATCCAGTAAGTCATTCCATTTTCCTTATGTGTTCAATTGCTCTGCATGATTTCTATTCCAATTTAGATCCAGCTTTTTTGACAGTAAATTCCTTTGAATTTGTATTTTGTCTTTTGCATAAAAGATACAGCAGGGCAACACTAAAGAGCTGTGGTTTGAGGGCTCTTAGAAGCAGGCCAAGAGCTGAAGTGCCCTCTTTGCTAGTCTGTCAGATGACACCTTGTTTTGTCTCATGAATCCCAGCATTCACTGAGAATCCCCATGTGTGTTGGCCCTAGACTCTCATTCATCAAACCCTCAGCCCCCGAATCTTCCCGGGCTGACACTGCTGAGATACAATCTACCCAGCCGGTGGTACTGTTATTAAACCCACCTTTGAATCTGCAAATAACCTGGAATTTCTGATAAAATAAAATGGTAGCTGTATCAGTCCAGAGATGATAGACAAAGAGAAGGAGATGTCTTACCTTTTATTGGACCAACTAAACAATAATTAATCACACGCTTTCAAGAACCCAACTGCTGTGTAAGCTGGCAGTCAAAAATGTATGAGCTCTTATAATTTGTTTTATGCATGGGAGTTAATTGTATGGTATCATTTGAAGGGAGTTTCAGGGTGTTATTTTCAGGCTTGTTTTTCTCTACACACAAGGCTGCAATAATGAAATGGGCTAATACATTTTAACCGACTGGTTGCTTTTTATTCCCTCGAAATGCTGGTTCATCCAGCCCTTGATTTGGTTCACAGTAACACAGACTCTCTGCATTCTCTGTACTCAGTGTGAAAATGTTTCCATCGTGGAGCTTCATTGATTTTTGTTTGCTTTCTTTCCCTGACTTTTACTTTATTGTCCGAGCTCTCGGCAGTGATGTATAGACAGAAGAGAAAGCTTACTGCTTCATTAAACTACCATGCTGTTACTATCCTTTGTATAGTTATAGATACATTGCAGCGTTTTTATTACCGCTCTGTGAGTTAAGTGCATATCAGTTGGATTTATAAAAACAACACATTTTAATCTTTTGTACCAGTACCCTTTGTTGAATTTTGATCTTGTGTAAGTTTCTGATTTGTGTCAAGAAAGTGTGTAGCTCCTACGTTTCCACTCAGGGGTGATTTTCTTTTTTTAGGATGGGCTTATTCAATTCAGTGAACACAATATGAAGAAATGTCTGTTGCATTTTCAACCATACATTATTTATGTTGACTTGTCTCTGTGGTTTTTGTTTTTCACACTGCAGGTACTGTCTAACTGCCGCAGAATGAAACTCTATATAATTAAGTGCAGTAAAAATGTATAGTTTAGTACAGCATATTAATTAAAAAGCTATGAAATCGAAACAACAACCCATAGTGAACATGGAAGGAATTCTGTGGAATATTTGTTTTATTATTTTTACAGATAAACTAAATAATGCTTCTTGGCAAATCCTTAATGTCAATTAAAAGTAGTGTGCTGAGTAGTGTGACAGCAAATACCACTTGGGCTCTTGCAATAGTTTGGATATTACAATACCATGCCTTCCCACTCAGTCCTTATGTGTTCATTTCATGTAATTACAGACTGTACAATAATTTGTAATGAGATTAAATGTCAAATATGCCGATTCATCGGAATATGAGTCACAATATGTTCTTGCTACATTTGTTCTGCTCATCAGAGCCAAGATTTTTTTCTTACTGAAAACACATCCAGTTTTATGTAGGGTAAATAAATACACACATACATACATACATACATACATGTATACATCGATATATACAGTATGTGCACACACACATAATAATAATAAAATCATTCTTGACACAAATCAGAAACTTACACAAGATCAAAATTCAACAAAGGGTACTGGTACAAAAGATTAAAATGTGTTGTTTTTATAAATCCAACTGATATGCACTTAACTCACAGAGCGGTAATAAAAACGCTGCAATGTATCTATAACTATACAAAGGATAGTAACAGCATGGTAGTTTAATGAAGCAGTAAGCTTTCTCTTCTGTCCATACATCACTGCCGAGAGCTCGGACAATAAAGTAAAAGCCAGGGAAAGAAAGCAAACAAAAATCAATGAAGCTCCACGATGGAAACGTTTTCACACTGAGAACAGAGAATGCAGAGAGTCTGTGTTACTATATATATATATATATATATATATATATATATATATATATATATATATATATATATATATATATATATATATATATATATATAATACACAAACACACACACAATACTGTCTAATATTTATACAACTTATTAAATTATACCCATAAGCAAATGATCAGGTCTTGGTTCCAGCTGACATGTGTACAGGCCTATCCTTATGCATTCTCAGATACATAAGAAAGATAAATCTAGCTTACAAGGAGAATCTGTGGTGCTGTCTCACGGTTTAACTAGTATTATTTCAAACTCGGTTGAGTCCAATTGTGCACCCACTTGGTTTTTACTATGGAGTCTTCTCCTGACGTTCTGATAAAGCTGTCTGTCACGCAGCCCAAAGATAACCGAGCAAAGGCATGGAGGTAGTACTGGAAACAGAGAGATGTTGACTAAATGAAGATGGCTCAGGATTCCAGTGTTGGCTATTTCATTTGTCAGGTTTGTGAATAGGATGTAGTTAGCCACAGGGATGAAGTAAAGGAATAGCTGCAGCCCATGAAGAAGAACAGTTTTGCGGGCTCTGACCTTTGGAGACGTCTGGCGGGCCTCCAAAGGGTAAATCATGCGGTAGGAAAAAATGATAGTGACCCCGCTTGAGAGAAAAGTAAGTCCAAGCAAGGCTTCCTGAACCTGAAACAGCACCAAGGAAGTGTCTAGAATCCCTTCCTCGACCCAGGAAATATACACCAGTGACTTTGTAAAGAGTGCAAGGTGCTCCAGGGCAAGAAGAACCACTAAGCATGCACAAGGGTAAATCATCTCCTGGATCCATAGGGAAATGATAGCTTTCTGAGTCTTGTCACAAGTACAGATTAACCGATAATGAAGGGGCCAGCAGATTGCAATGTATTTGTCCACAGCCATAGCAGTGACAGTGAAAAACCCACTTATAATGCTTGAAAAGACCAGCACATAGTTGATGAGACAGAAACCCTTGGGCAAACTGATGTCCATCGCCCACATTGCAGATGTTGAAGTCAGCAAGGTCAAGGAAATGAGGTCATTTATGAGAAGGCTTGGCAGCAGCAGGTGCCGCGGTTCCTTGCGCAAGGGTGACATTTGGAAAATGGTATCCAGCACAGTGCAACTGAATATCAGTGTAACAAGAAGACAGACTGACTGTGGAAGAAGTATCGCCCAAGGTGGGCAGTTGAGGAATCCCACAGTTCCATTAGCAGAACCATTCATCATTATTGGCCCACTTCTGTTTAGATTCTGTGATCAAATTGTTTCCTTTGTTTCTTAAGGTCCTTCTGTATGATCTGTATTTCTGCATGTATCCAGTATATAGGACAGAACAGGGTTATCCTCACCTGATTTTAAGTGAAGTAAATACAGTATGTCAGTACTTTCAAAAGGATGCTCTTCTTTAATGTTAAAGATCACAGAATCGGTCACTGGTTTCTGCACCCTGCAAAGAGAAGGCAAGGCTTTGATGCTGCAGGAATAGACAGAGTAAAGGTCAATATAGCAGGTATCACGGAGAGTTCCCTAAGGGCACTACTGAGAATAGTAAGATTCCCATAGACTTTAAATTAATAAAGCTTGATGCTTAACAATCACAGTTTGACACCTTAACTACAAAGATAATTTGATTCATGCAATTTAACTCACTTAGCTATACTTAAAAGTTTTTTTTTTGATGAAAATGTATAATTAAAAGAACTTCAACAATACTTTCTCCACTGCCTTCTTGTCCAGTATACCTGTGTACACAATAAAACACAGATTAAATAGGATGGTTCCGTCGTTGTGTGTCTCATCATGTATTTTTTCTTATCTTCATTTCTATCAAAGGTATTCGTCATTATGTTTAGTCAAGAGAGGCATAGCAAAATCATAAGCAATAGTCATATAAATGTCAGCAAAAAGAAGGCTATGTTTTCCTTATTAACATGGGCACAGACTACTTCTATTGAGGGCCATCTGGTAGAAAGTAGGTTGCTGCAGTAATTATAATTTTGAATATCTCATACACATGGGGAATGAGACAGCTCTAAAAATAGATAGCCCCAAAAATCATCTTGCACATATGTTGGTCTGTGTGGCCTAAAGTTTTTCTGTTATGTTATATTAGGGGGATTGATTCTTGATACGGTATTATACAGTACTTATGGTTGTAGACCAGAACATGATTTAAGGTTTAAGCTTCACTATACAATGGGCCTCAATTACAAAATTTGGAGTTACCGTGCACGTAAAGTAGTGAGCCTAACGTGCGTGATAAATCTAAATTTACTGCCCCATTTACTAACAGAAAACGCATTAAAATAGTTGCACAATATTTGGCTAATGTACATAACATACCGTGCACACTACATGTATTATGAGCGATTCATTTAATGTGCACAATAACATCAGAGACTTACCCGTGACCAACTGTGACATCAAAAGCCCCAGCAGTCCAGGCGGATCTTTTGGTCAGTAGCATTTTGGGAAAGGTGACGTCAGCTTACATTGACTGAAAATTAGCAGATCAACAGACACAGCACTCAGCAGGGGACAGGCAGAGGCAACGTAAAGTCAAACTGCACTGCTTACCTTTTAATTTGAATATGTATTCCTTGTCTGATGTAAAAAAATGAAAAAAAAGGAAAAGAAAGACTTTTTCCTTTCTCTTTTGCATATAAAATAAAAGTCATGTTATGCAATGGCATATTTTTCTTTTTGTTCTGCGTGCTCGAGAAATATTGATTGATGAGACTTAGCCTCAATTCTCTTCCTTGTTGGCATTTCCAGGCTCCATGGATCAGGGTGACAGTGCTATGTGAGTACAATCCATAGCACACGTCCTGTAAACTTGTCCTCTGTGTGGGAAATTTAATATAATTCCCTGTGAGCTTTTAATATAACATGCATATTCAACATGTGCAGTCTGCATTGTATGAGTGACATTCCCATTAAGCCAATCACAGCTCACAGAGGTAGTAAAATAGTCAACCAAATAGCACACAGGATCTGTTTCCTCACGCACGTGTGTAACAGCACAGGACACATAATTTTGATTAGGATAGCAAAGCAAAGGCTTGTTTAAACTACTTATTTTAGCTTGTGAACAATTTTAAATCAGTAGCCAAAAACTAGTTGGAGATGTCACAGAGGCGGAACGCAGAAGATTCCAAAATCATTAGCAAGATGAATATCTTTTCATCTTGACAGAAAGTCAATATGTCTGGCTTACAGTGCAACGGTTGCAGTTACGAAAGTTTATAACATACAACGTCACTATGACACGCTGCACAAAGCAACGTATTTTGAGTTTATTGGAAATGAAAGAAGGACTTTTTTTAACTTAAAGAAGCAATGGAAAGTGCAGAATTACCTTGGAAGCAACTAACTGGGATTACAACAGAGGGTGCACCATATATGACTGGACCGGCTAGCAACAGGCGTTATGTGGAAAAGTTGCAGAATTAGAACACGTAATGAGCATTGTTATCAAGTGTGCAGAAAAGAAGTGCAAAGTGGTGACAGAAGTCATAAAAAGGTATATTTCAAAGTTGTACTGTTTACTATTTCTCATTTTTACAACTTATCAGTATCTTTTTTTCAGCGCTGTTAAAAACTTATTTTAAGTTAGTTAAATATTGAGAACTTAGTATTAATACTCTGGCATCTTTTTTTATTTTCATTTTTTAACTGTTTGTGATTTCCATTGAAATAAAATACTCTTCTATAGTTCTTCCGAATTTATGTGTGTGTCGGGGGAATATTGGGTTGGCAGGGAGGGGGGTTACCTTTCTCCCTGTCAAAACACGTGGGAATGTGGCTGGAGCCCAAAATGGACAAAATGATTAATTAGGCTCCAGCCACAGGTATATAAAATAGGTGTTCACAGGTGTTAGTTTAGAGTGAATGTTGGTGATAGGTGGAGGTGGAGGTGGACCGTGCTGTGCCATGCTGTGCTGTGCTGTTCCGTCCTGCGTTCGTGAGTTTTTGTAGACCCTTTTGTTTTGGCCGTTGTGTCGTTTGTTTTGTGAAGTGTGCTTTGTTTAGTTTTTTGTCCATCTTATTTTGTTAATAAAAGTATGCGTTTGCGCTAACCTGCAGCTTTCTGTTTCTGAGGCTCTGTTCCCTGCCAAATACCACCTGGGCCGTGATGCTACCCTGTCACAGAAGTATAATGGATCATTTCACTTTAATGACAGGTTGAATTATGCATGAGATATATGCTACAATGGAAAATAAACATAAACAATAAACAATGAATGTGTGGTATTTACTCAGCCATGAAAGAAAATAAAACACTTAAATTGCCAAAGAGGTGCCATTTTCTTTTATCTTTTTATTTTTATGTGTCACTTTGGACCCATACACAGTACAAGAGAAAGGAATTTATTTATTCTTTAACAGAGAGATAGAAGCTGAGATGTTGAAAACAACATTAATAATACATGAATTTAATATTTGAAAACTTCCCCTCTGTAATATGGTTAGTCTCTCAGTTTCCTGAAAATGTCAGTGCTAGAATTATATGCATTTTTTAAAGAAGCAAAGAGTGGTAAAATGAATCCAAGTGATGAAAACGGAGCAGTTCTGATGATACTGGCTTTATAAACTCCTGAAGATGTAGTATCACAATCATCAATAGAAACATGATTGTCAACTGAGAGTGCAAAAGCTCCATATTAAATATAAGGGGGAAAAAAATTCATTTTTACTGGGGGAACAAACAACAGCCAGCAACTTTAATAAACATTAGCAACACGAATTTACCAATTTGTACCAGACAGGTGCATTCATCACGAAATACAAAATCTGTAGATCTGGACAACATTAGTACATTTCGACACATCTCTAAATGTGCATCCCACCACAATAAATCTTGTGAGTAGATTACTCCTAAAACACCCATTCATTATCGTCCACATCTGAAACATTGCCTCACAACAATGGGATATAAATATAGTGCTGTGTTAAATAATCTATGGGTTTTGTTAAAGTCATGAATGTGCAAGGACTTAATTTGTCCATCTGCAAAATGATGAGAGCATTAAAAAGAAAGCTCAATAAGAAATAATTTGTTACACTTGCAAGCACTAAAAGGCACGATATAACAGTCCCACGAGGGCTGATTGCTCCCCACAGGTTTGGTGAACATGCAGAAAATACACACACATAAGCACCGAGAACTGACTGACGATTCTTAGAAAGGATGTTAAAGCATATGTCAAAATTAATATCATAGTAATGACAGAGCTGGACTTGAACAAGCAACCTAATAGGCTGGGGTTGATTGTTCACCCCACTGCCCTATGAGGACTGGCTGGCTGGCTGGCTTAGTAAATGCCTACAGTATGCGCTGTTTGATGTTTATTCTGATCATAGTTCAGCCCTCTGGGTAGCAATCTATGTAGACCTAAAAAAGCACACATCCATTTCCCATCTAAAGACTGTAACCAAATGCTTTGCCACAGATGGAAAGGAAACCATGTGCTCGTCACTTTACAATCTACTTTTTTGGCAGTGCACATCACCTAGCGGGTAGCAGATGTTGAATTATGAGTTGGGGGGCAATAAATAAACCTTGCAGGAAAAGACTTGCAGGATTAATCCAGAGTTAAAAGGTGCCGCTATTTAGATCCGTCACTTTTTAGATCATTAAAATAGACCCCACGGTCCATCACGTAATTGGCTATGTCTGACAAAGATACTGTGGGGGGATTTTCCACTTTTCTTCTTCAAGTCTAAAGCAGTACAGTTCCGTCTGGTTCAAGTCCTCATGTTTTCTGTTTTTTTTTTTTATAAGTCCTTTGAAGGACATCTACCTTCTCGTTTTGGCTCAAAATCTGCTGGGTGCAGTTGCAATGCCCTCATTTGTCAATTACTGTCTGCTGTTACATGGCACTTTTTTTTTTTAATAATGAGAATCTGTCTCATTCATGTAGGTCATCATAACCTTATGAAAGTAATTCAAATGTCGAGAGATAATATTCTGGATCGGAGTGAATCTTCTTTTCGATTCCCTGGTGGAATCATGCAGAAAATCTGAGGAAAGGAATACAGTTATTAGTAGTTTAGTCTTATCTTATTTAAACTCACCTGAATTGTACCTCACCCAATCCAGCCTTGTACCCTTAACCATCTTGAACACAAATATTTTAATAGCAACACAGAATTACAAAAATAATGGTCACACTGAAGACAAATCTGAAATGGGATTTGTGGATCTTTGTAAGAATGTGCAAATTAGTTTATAGTGGAGTAAGTTAAAGATAAATAACATACTCAACTCAGACACAATTTTAATGAATTTTCATATATAATTATAACAAAGGAATCAGTAAGGTTACAAATGCATTTATGAGTTATTTCTTGGAGGTAGTTTCTTTATTTTTTATTATTAAAGCTGCCAAACACACTATGCACTTTTGTATAGCCATTTTGTCTTTCATTTGAGCAGTAATGTACCAAAATTGAAAATGCATTTATCCTAGTCTCTCCAAGTAAAACAACTTAGATACTTTATTGCTTTATATGTTATGGTCTCCATGTCTGTAATTTACTAAAGCCACACATGAGTGTTTTAAGGTATGAAAACATTAAACAAAATGTAACATGACACTCACATTTTTCATCCCTGTGTGTCAGCGAGTGAAATGAAGTAGGCTGTATTTGTTGTATTTCAGAGAGATATAGGGTTAGGAACAAGCAGAGCTGGTTTTTGGAACTGCTCATTGAACAAGAGGAGCTTGCTCTACAAAAGGAAGGTGGATAAGTTGGTCCCCCGATCAGATGGTTCAGGTCTGTTTGGACTCAAGAAATAGAAACAAATGCCTTAATACAAAAATATCTATGTCTATTTTTATAAAAAATGTTTCTGGTATAAGACTAAAATTATTAAATAAGCTATTCTAGGGTACTCAGTGCTGATTATATCATATTATAAACACTGCTTTGAACAGAAGTTAAGTGATATGGATGATTTCACTCTGAATGTTATTGGTTGAGGAAAATAGATCATATTTCTAATGTTCATTTAATTTTCTCCCTGTCAGTTTCATTACACTAAGTACTAAACAAGACCAGGACACTCAAAGTAGTGGAATTAGGCCAAGATCACCCAGATAATAGCCTTCAAAACCTGAAATGGATGATTTCAATTGCCTAATGGGATCCCCACTCATTGATACATAGGCCTATATTGATTTGCCACTCTCAGCGGAAACACAAATCTTGCAAATTAGCAAATGCTGGTTTAATAGAAGACACAGTAAGTCATATCCTTTAAAACAGTTCATAAATGTAAAGATAAAGAAGCATTTATGGTATAATTTTACCACAAGGATACAGTGGTAAAGTTTTAAGGCATGGTAAAGCACAGGTAAACATAATAAAGCACAGAGAGGTATGGTAAAGAATTGAATCGTAGCAGACTATGGTAAGCACATATGAAAAACTTTAGAACGCCCATGCGATACAGGACAGAATGTCTACTTTTAAAACAGAAATGGAAGGAAAGCAAAACTATGAAAAGGTAAATAAATCTGTAAATTTGAGATTTTAAATAATAATAATAATAATAATAATAATAATAAAAATGAATGAAAGAATGACAAATATTTGGTAAATATTTGTAAAAGATAAAACATCAATTAAGAGCATGGCATGCCCTCCATAAGCATCAATGGAAGCTGTGCTGTGTTGTTGCTCACAGTCTTTTCACAAGAGCATTCCACTCCACCTACAGTGCATGACTCAGCTGAATGACTGTTTTACATTAAAATCAGTTGAATACTTGTATGAGTACTTCATATGAGAATCATATTGACCTGGAGTAATTTAATAATGCTATCAAGGGGAAAAAAATTAATTTAGCAACAAAAAGAGCTGGGATAAACAGGCAGAGGAATTGTGATGAGTCAAAGCAGAAGCAGCAATGTTCTTTATGGTTCAACTTATGAAGACTGGTAAACATTTCCCTGGTAGGGAAATTGCATATCTATATGTATCTGCTTACAGATAACATGGATGTTAGAATGGTGAATGCTAATATTATACTGATGATCCAACAATCGATAAGCACGGGCTTATCTTCAAATGCTGACAGAATGTTAAGGTAACAAGTAAACAGTATGGCAAGGTTATCTTAAAGTTTCTGTCTGTCACAGTGTACTGTGACACAGAGGTTAATGCTTTCCCTCTCCACAGAGACAGACAATTATGCATAGCTGTGCAGTGTTTTTTTTTTATTTGAATTAATGACCACCTGGGAATTCAATTAAAACACATTTTACTCTAGGTATGATCTATTTAAATACAGTAGATTATTCTCTGAATGTTATTCTAATTTCCATGTAAGAAATGTATTTTGTTTTTCCTGAGTTCAAGCTGGTTTAATTTAGAATGAGAACTGAAAATAATCATAGCCGATCAATGTGAAAAAATATTGTGTGTATACCTACAAAATATATAAGAAGTCATTGATTAAACTGTGTAAAAAAAAAAAGATTTTAAACCAACCAAATCTATAAGTTGCTTTGCATAAAACCGTTTGGATTAGGAAGCACTGGAATCAATCTTCTGCCAACATACACTGTCCAAGATGGTTTATTCTTGAGTGAATGACTTGGGGAAGACAAGCTGGCGGCAACTGTATGTACTGTAGAGGGTGGGAAACAAATAAGACTCCAGGAAACCTCTCCATTCTGGTGTTCCTGTGATAGGAACTGGTAGCGTCTGCTGGAAAGCCCATTAAATCCTTTCCAATCTCATAGATTCATCTTTATTCTGCCAAGCCCCATAGACAGCAATACAACAACACTATCATTGCCAAGTAATATAACCAAGCTGGTTGGTATGGCAAGAAGAAGAGATAATGGTACAATGAAAAAAGGTACAAACTAAAAGAAATTGTAAAATGTTGCAGTTTTATCATTTCAATGTACCTATGAGAAGTGGAAATATTTAATTTTTACATGACAAACTTATTACCAATATTTATTGTGTCTTCCTGCTGTCTGTTGGTTTATTGGTGTTTAGTTTCAAATAAAAACTGCATTTAGATTGATATTGATATTGTTACGTTCTGTTCAGTATTGCTACAGAACCTCTATAATATCTTTAAGAACTAAGAGTAAAAAGGTGATGGTAGGAAAAGAATATATTGAAAACTCACAGCTGAACTAGTCTATGTAGAAAACTAGTGACCAGAGAGTGTCAGAAACTGTAAGCAAAGTTTAGCATGTTATCAAACCATATGATTGAGATTAATGCTCTGTGCTTTGCTATAGTAATTGATTTACTCTCTGCATTATAAGATGACGTGATTTACTCTTTGCCTATTATTTTGCAATGGTAATTACCAGGCAATGGTGTGTGTGTGTGTTGCTACCGAAAACCAAAAAACAGCACGGGATAGTTAAACTGCTGGGGTAGTTAAAAACTTTTTTTTTTTTTTTTTGTAGTGATGTGTACTGTACAGACACAGACAGTAAGATCACATTTCTTTCTATAAAGCGAAGAAGTCTTTGTTGGTGTATTGCTATCCTTACCTTACATTTTAAAATCCTATTTTAAACTCTAATTTACAGGGTAAGGCTACTTTGTTAGGGGATCCTTGGTACTCAGTACAAATCAATCCTGCAGAATTCCCTGCACACAGCTCTGGTCGATACAGCTTGCTCACGGTACCTGCATTCAGTGTTATTGTGTGTTATTGTGTATATTGGTTTCCTGGTTGCTGTTGCAGTCTAGGATACACATACAGTCACACACCCACTATTATGTCCTTTTCAAACTGTCAAACTGGCACTGCCCATCGTATGGACAACCACCTATCAGCTAACTGCTCTGTGTTTTTTTGTGTGGTTCTGTAACATGATCTGCCTACTTAATTTCTTATTATAAACGTAATGTCTTATGAGCCAAATCGGGTCCCGTCATTATCCCACACGTAGATTTCTTCCTAAAGCTCTGATTTAATTTTTTCCTTGGTCCATCAATGTGATTAATAATACAGTGGGAGGACTGCTCCATTATGCAAGTCTTGATGCTCTCCTGCTCCATGGTAACCGCACTGACATGACCTTGCCTCCACAATTGGATTAATTTACAGAAACAGTATCTGCCGCTTTGATTAGAAAGCCTGCTGGGAGAGGCTGCCTTATTAGCTGGACCTGCTATTGCCTTACAGTTAGTGTGATGCTTCAATGAAATCATTGTTTAGGTTAAATGAACTGCAGTCATTTAGAAAGTGATGCTTTAAAATGAGGACTTATGGATTGATCTAAGTTTAGGGTTTAGTATGGAAGGTATCATTCATGTTTCAATAGGAATTCTATAGACCCATCAATGTGTTGACAGCCTTACAAAAAAAAGTCCAGGAACATTTCCACGTTTCACAAACTTAAAATATTTTTTTTTTTTTTTTTTTTTGTTCCAGTTCTTAATACAGAAATTAGTTGACTCGTTTGGGGGGTATTTTTGCAGTAAGATTCTATACTAAAATGTAATGCTGTCTTGTATTCTGTCAGTTTTTTATAGACCCATGCACAAGCAAACCCTGTCTCCATGGAAACTGCAGCAGCAGTGGCAGCAATGAAGGATACATCTGTGTCTGTGAGGAGGGCTATCGAGGTGAACACTGTGACCAGCCACTGCAAAGCATCCCTGTCTCCGGTTGGACAGAGTCTCTGCTACCAGGATTTGTCAGCCCAACATCAGGAGAATCTCCAGAACCAGATACCCTTTCACCCCCCGTGCAAGTGGCGGCAACTCTGGCACCATGGCAACCAAAGCCAGGTCAAAAATATGTTGAGCTCAGCTGGGTTGGAAAAAAGGTAAGACCTTTGAATGATTTATTTAAGATTGGTATTCAAACTCACATGCACTCAATACTGACGACCTCTGACAGTATCAAGTAGCGTCTCGTTGGGCTGATATTTCAAACTCTACAACCACTTCTGCGTTGGCTCATTGTGCCATCCTTTTTTTCTGCCATATCATTGTAAACAACTTTGTAGCAGACTACTAATAGTGAAATAGTTTTCAATAGTTAGTAAAGCCCCCAAGTAAACAGAAAAAACATATTTTGTTCACAAATAGTTACATGATGTGCATGAAAAACATTGAAAGCATGTTTTTATGGAAGAAAGGTTGTTGATTTTATCTGAACTGTAAGAAACACTAAATTCATAGGTAAAGTTGTCCCTTCACAGTACTCCAGCAGCTAGTTAAAAATAATCTTTGTTCAAATAAAATAAATCAAGGGTAACAAAAGATGGTCTTATACAATAAGAGTTAGGGGTCAACACATGAACTTATATAACATGATTTACTCTTCATGCATTGGGATTTGCATCCAGTCTGTATCTACAAAGTGCTCTACTGCATGTACTGTATTGTACGCTTGTGGCAAAGTGGTTTGCATTCTTTCTCTGTCACAACGCTGTATGACTAATTAATGATATGTCTGGTATCAAACACAATTATTTGGTTTGGAAGTGGTGTTGCCTTTTTGACAGAACAGATTCTAGTGGTTGAAATTGCCTTGTAAATTCTGCACCTTTAAATTATTAATAACACAAAACAAGTTTCGGTGCCACTCGTCTACATTTATATCGCAGCTATATTCCTTCTAAAAGAAAGTGACACAATAGATGCCCACTGTGCCAAGTGACACTTTCTCTTCATCTCCATGGCAACTCCGGTGATGAAAAATGCATTACAGGGATGTCAGATGTGGTTACTAGGAACATTATTGAAAAACATTTGGTGCAGCACAACACGATGATTGCAACGAGGATTTGGAATCATTTGCAGAGCATTTATGAACAGCAGTGAAGCAAAGGCTTTGTAAATGTACCACATTGACGACAGTGTACATGAGGAATAGAAACACACTTATTTTTATTTTAAATTGGAGCTTATGTGTCTCTTGTTATACTGTGGTAGCATTTAAGAAGTAAGTATAAAGAAGGCACTAGTTATCGTAAAAACATTTCTAAAGTCATATAATCTAAACTTTACAGGCAATTGTAAAACTGGTTAAGACCAGCTAAAAATAACAGGGGTATCTGTCTAACTTTAATTGGGTTAGAATCCTTCTTTTAAAATAAACAGTGGCTTGTTTTAATAATGCCAACCTAAAATGTATAAACCTGATTTTTGTAATATTTTTTATTGAACGCAGAGTAATGTTGATAAGTGGGTCTATAAAAGTCTGGCATTAAAAAAGCAACCCCTTTCCATTTTGACTGAATCTTTTACAAAAAGCCGGTTATTGTCTTTTCAGTTTTTCTTTTAATTATACTTAATTCCACCTTTTAAATAAGGAGAGACAAATATGGCTCAAGATCCATCAGTTGGACAGCCCTGATAAATGGAATTCCAATTTCCACAATAATTAAAATCTGTTCCTTTACAGTGCATCCTCAATAAAATGGCTGGTAATGGATTTGCAGGATCCATTCCACACCTAGACCACATTTCCCAGTTTATCAACATGAGTGATAACGCTGATAGAAAAAAAAAAAACTGGAGCAATTCCCCGAAATGTAATTCTCAACAGTTAATTATTTAAACATAGATTGCTTTTTGGTGGTTACAGATAAATATGTTTTCTAATGCAATTAGCAGTGGTGTGTCTGTTATTTTGACATTTCTTAAATGAAAACTAAAAATAGCACTACCCAAAGAGACATTACAAATTAAAATATAATTATCTTTTTTTTTATTTACAATTTTTGCCTAATTGTTTTTCGTCTGTTAGGTGTTAATTATTTGCTCTAAAGTCCTTAACCCACATTATCATTAGTGACTAACAATGTCTTTGTTGTGTTAACCAAACCTTCTTACTCCTGATTGGTAAACTGTTTGTAACTTTATCAGCTGTTGTTGGGTACTGAGCATTTAGTGTTTGTTCTTTGCTAACCAATCTTGACTGGTGAATTTCATTTGTCTTGACCTATTATTCAATACCTTCCTGGGTTATGTCTTCCTCCTAAATGCATTGCAGTTAGACTACCCTATGCTCTGATCTTTCCAGTAATTTATAGTTTTCAGTTAATTGACTGGTTTATTTGTGTTTTTTAGGTAAATTCACATTTAGTTAGTTGTTTGCTTTGTTTGATTTTTCATGGAGCAAGCAGAGCATAGCTAGCAGTAAAATATGTGATTTCTTAAATGTGAAATACTTTCTGTAACTGTTTGGAAAACTGGAAACCTATCCATCCTAATGATTACGTAAATCTGAACAAATAATAAATGTATCAGTACCACAGTCTTTTAAACTGGGTAATTACAGAGTTTATTGAGGTAAATCCTAGTAAAATCGCTGTGTTCGGTGGGGCTAAATACTACCCAGTGCCCTAGGAAAATACGACATGACAGTACCGCCTGATTTGCCACAGGGCCCTCAATTGGATTTTGATCAAAAGGGACATGACAGGAATAAGAGATATTCCTATGATGCAATAAGCATGTCTAAAATTACTTTGGGGCTATGACAAGTCATTACCTTGTTTAACAGCAGTGTACCCAGTATTATTGCAATGTTTCACTGTCATTATAAAGCTAGAATTGTGTTTTATTGTAGGAGTTTTACCTGCTCTGTTAAGGTGACCTCTGAAAATAAAACAACTCATGCTATGTTTCCATACAGGCTGGGTTACAAACCAATCCTGCTTGAACTGAAACACAGTCCAGGCCAATTACATTTTCTTGGTGCTTGAGTTACACCATCTTGGCATAGCGTTAGTAATGATAGTGTGTGCCAGTCATGCATCTGCTATATAGTGCTATCCACTTTGCAAAATAAATCAATCTTTATTAAAACTGATCCTCTTGCTCTGTGTGTTTATTCACATAATTTGATGGTCATTAAGATGAATTGGATGGAAACCAAATTTAGTTTTCTTATAGAAAGCACTGTGGACTTGATTCTTAATATGATTTAACATGTGATTTTAGCAGCCCTTGGATTTCACCTGTGGAAATGCAAGTTCTAATGGATCTGCTGGAGGTCGCAGTTCGTCCCTTGAAGTGCCAGAAGAGACATCTGTAAAGTAAGGACACAGTGTGGTACTGCTCACGGGCAGAGGTGTGGGAAAATGACAGCCTCTGGTGTATTTGGAGAGAACATGACAGAATACTTTTGCACTCATTTTTATTTGAAAGCTCACAGTTGAACTCATGAAGCTCACCAATATATTTAAACTAGTTTAAATGGCTTTACGATGTTGACTTATTGACCTTGTCTAAAAGGTTGATGCTGTCATTATTTGTATATTCTAGTTTTAGTACACATCAAATCATCAGCTATCAAATATTCATATGAACACGTATGCTATTACAGTTTGCAGGTTGCATGTTCAGATGACCAAGATATCTCTTTCAAGCAAAGATCTTAAAATGATCAAATTTACACCAGAATACTGATAATTACCTGAGACCTCTCAATTTTGTGGAAACACATATTTAAGAATTTCATTACGTTACAATTTTTTTTCCAGGATTAAGGTCAACGTGACTGGTTCTCCTACCCTGTGGAAAGTCACTGAAGCTGGATTTAAACAATGCTCTCTTACAGAGGGGAGAAGTGTTCCTCTCCTCCAGGGCTTAGATGGACTGGTTCTCTCAGAGGAGGAGTTACCCGTGGGAAACAATTACTTTATTGGTAAGATGTGAGAGGGTCCCCTCATCAATCATATGGTGATCAGGAACAATTAGCCTGCTAAGGGACATAGATATGAGCTTAGTGACTGTTTCTGTCTTCTATGGTACTTACTATAAGGCTTAAGGACATGATTGAAGGTACTAGATAGGCTTAGACTCAGAAACGCACAAACAAAAGCAAAGCAACATATAATAGAAAAACAGAAATAATCTTCCAACAATAATAGTACCAGCCTTCATTTATTATGATGAGCTTTTATCTTTTTATATACCCTGTACGGAAGCAGAAAGTAAGACTATTTTCTCCCCCCCCCCCCCCTTTCTTTGTGACCTAAATATTTTGTTGAATGTTTTTTGTTTTGCTGCGTACTATTACTCTTATATGGAAGACCCCAGGGTACTGCTTATGCTGAGAAATGCATTTTTATACCTTAACATAATGATCGAAACACTGTGTACAAATCATTCTTCTCCCTAAGGGGCATTGACTTGATTAATTTTGAAGGGGGAATGCCACAAATGCTATGGTTGTTCTTTTTAAACAAAGACAGAAAGTACAGAAACTTAGTGCTGTAACTTGAATATCTTGATGGGTGAAAGTGTTCCGTGTGTAGACGGAATTCTGTCAAAATGGCCTCTTCCAGGTCCGTTCCTATGATTCGTGTAGAAATAACAAAAAAAATTGTGGAAAACTGTTAGATGTTTTTGCAGGTATAGAATTCAAATGTCATTCATGCACAGCTAACTTTATACAAGTTCTTTTAAAATTAAAATTTCAGGTGCTATCCATAAGGAAATGAAATGTAGTAGCAGGTGTCTCCGCTATGACAACGTTCTTTAGTATAATTTTCAAACTCTTACTTGTCAAACAGCCCCAGAGACAGGTTTGGTAGCACACTCGTCAAACTTCTTTTGATTTTTGTGACCTTTTAGTATATTTTTCTCCTGTTGGACTAACTTGATTGAGACCATAGGCACCTAACTCACAGAGCACAGGGGTGGCAAAGTATATATTTTGCCACTACTTTTTTTGCTCCTTATAAACACTATTATTGTTATGGTTTTGCCTTCAAACGGTTTAAAATGTATTTGCATTTGCTTCAGAATGAAGTCTTTTTTTAATATAGTAAACCCGTGCTTCGGACATGGCAACTGCCTTACTTAGGGAATTATTACCTTCAAAACAACAGTACTTGCTTGTCTTTGTTTGTTTAACACTTTCCTTTAATAAACTACACTTGAGAATTCTAGGTGCAGCACTGTGCAGAGATGCCATTGGTACTGGTTGTGCCATTACATTAGGTCTTTGAAAATGGTCCTTTTAAAGTCCTTGAAATTTATCAGAACTGCATGAACCCGGTATTTACAACATATGATTGAGTTAAGCAGAGATTGTGTATGATTTCTGCAACTGAGGTTTTATAAAATGTAATATTGTATGAATTGAGCATACATGTAAAAGGTTTGATAAGAGGTTAGTAACATTTCAAAAACTACGTTTGTTAACTAGCCTCATGTGTGATTTATCAGGTTGATCCATCTGATAAAATGACAAGTTGTATAATTTCTAAAAGTAATTTCCGAATTACTTTTTCTACAAAGTCAAGTTAAAATTTGCTTCTGAAAAAGTGGTCCAAAATGGCTCCATGTATCTGAGAGCATGCACAACCCCAGAGCTTCGGAGGGCCTATGCAGACCCCAGGCCAAAAGATTGGTTTTCAGTCAAAAGGATCAATGGCCACTTTCATCCATGTATCTTTAAAACCTGTATAGATTGGTGAGCATCTCTGCTCCCAAGTATTTTGCATAATATACTGCATGCGGAATTCATTCGATTGGATGCTCCAGGGTGCTCCATCTATATGGCATATCTTCTGCTGGTGTGTGTGTGTATGAAGCTATGATCAATGGGCCTGCTAAGAACAGCTGCTAAAATTAGGCAGCCTGGTACTCTCATGCGAAATAAGCGAAGTCCTGCACCTGCTTATTCACTATGCCATGCAAACCCAATAAGTCATTCTAGTCACAGCTAGAACATCCTTTATCCTCACCATGCTCCTGCCCTTACCAAGGTGAAACTCGCTGTGATTGTGCTGTGAGTCTGTTCTGATTTTGGTAGGCTGCCAAAAAACTCCTTACAAAATAACCCTAGCATTTCTATTGTATAGAAAATGTGTGTTTCCTATTAGGCGGTTGCTATGGATTTCTGTCTACTGTGTTCCCATTCAATTTAAAACTCCCAAAAGCAAAGGCTCTATATTAGTTCTCTGAGACAGTACACAGTGTCAGGTGCTAAAACACATGGCCAAAATCTGTCCATTTTTAAGGAAAGCTGTAATACTGCTATTTTATTTAATAAATGTCTATATAACAGGTTTTAAACCATGCTCTCCAAAATATTAGTAATATTATCTGCAGCAGTCTTTTCAGTCCTACAATTTTGTAACATTTTGTTCTTTTTTTAGGGAAGGTTATACTGACCGCAGTTCATAAGAATATTGTTGTTTTTTGTTGGAGCCTGGTTGCTGGATATCTGAATTCAGAACGCTCTGTGTGAATTTGCTTTGACGACATTATAAAGCCTAGAGCTCTTGAAAGGCAAGCAGGTTAAACTCTATGTGGAGTGTCTTCATGCTCTGCATTTAATTTTGTTATTTCTTACTTGGCTTTAAAAAGAGGGAAGGCAATCGTAACTGCAAATTGCAATTGTATTTCTCTTCAAGAATGACAGTTAAATAATACAGTATAAATTATAAAACATTAGATATATTTCATATATTATCATTTAAATATATAGCTAACATATCATATATATATATATATATATATATATATATATATATATATATATATATATATATATATATATACATGGATGAAGGCTATATTTCCATCCTGAGCCATTCGTAAAAAAAGTCATAATACCACAGTATTGATGTCAGAAAGTGATAATTCCTCTAGAGGAAAATATACTATGTCTCGGAGAGAAAAAAAAATCTTCCGTACAAGTACAATTATTTATCATGCTTTTCAAGCAGATATAAGCTGCTGGTGGTTCTCTAGACAGATTTCTATACTATCAAAATACAAGTTTGACTAATAATACAAATTTTGGAAACTGCAGCATGACTGGAGTATGCATGCTTAGGTAAGCATTTGCTTATATAGCATGATGTCAGGAGTTATTTCTGTGCGTATGATATATTGACAGGAGACTGAGGCTTTATATCTGGGCCCTGAGATGCAAGTTTTATGTCCAGAAATGTATTCTTTTGTTTATTGAAATATGCAGTATATGCTACAACTCAACCATTGTTAATATTACAGTAGGTGCATAAACCCAATATTAAATGATAGGCTAATTGTAAAATAATTAAAGTAGGCTATGTTGTAAAACATTTAATGTTTTTTTTTTTTTTTTAATAAGCAGCTTTGGTAAATGTGTGTATATATACAGCTGAAGATAGTTCTTAATGACTTTCGCTGTATGTTTGGGGTCGTTGTCATGCTGCAGAATAAATTTGGGGCCAATCAGATGCCTCCCTGATGGTATTGCATGATGGATAAGTATCTGCCTGTACTTCTCAGCATTGAGGAGACCATTAATTCTGACCAAATCCCCAACTCCATTTGCAGAAATGCAGCCCCAAACTTGCAAGGAACCTCCACCATGCTTCACTGTTGCCTGCAGACACTCATTCGGTATGCGCTCTCCAGCCCTTGGCCGAACAATCTGCCTTCTGCTACAGCCAAATATTTCAAATTTTGACTCATCAGTCCAGAGCACCTGCTGCCATTTTCTGCACCCCAGTTCCTGTGTTTTCGTGCATAGTTGAGTCGCTTGGCCTTGTTTCCACGTCGGAGGGTATGGCTTTTGGCCACAAGTCTTCCATGAAGGCACTTCTGACCAGACTTCTCCGGACAGTAGATGGGTGTACCAGGGTCCCACTGTTTTCTGCCAGTTCTGAGCTGATGGCACTGCTGGACATCTTCCGATTGCGAAGGAAGTAAGCATGATGTGTCTTTCATCTGCTGCAGTAAGTTTCCTTGGCGACCACTCGTCACGGTCCTCAACGTTGCCCGTTTCTTTGTGCTTCTTCAAAAGAGCTTGGACAGCACATCTGGAAACCCCTGTCTGCCTTGAAATTTCTGCCTGGGAGAGACCTTGCTGATGCAGTATAACTACCTTGTGTCTTGTTGCTGTGCTCAGTCTTGCCATGGTGTATGACTTTTGACAGTAAACTGTCTTCAGCAACCCTCACCTTGTTAGCTGAGTTTGGCTGTTCCTCACCCAGTTTTATTCCTCCTACACAGCTGTTTCTGTTTCAGTTAATGATTGTGTTTCAACCTACATATTGAATTGATGATCATTAGCACCTGTTTGGTATAATTGTTTAATCATACACCTGACGATATGCCTACAAAATCCCTGACTTTGTGCAAGTGTACCTAGAAGAATTGATGCTGGTATATATATATTCTCTATGAGAGATAAGCATCACATTCGGGAAGAGAATTAGTTTTCTAAACCTACAGTATGTTTGTTCATATGAAATGACATTCAAATGACTGACCTTTTGTTACAACTGAATATAACAAATTCTAGACCCCACTCCCCATAATTTCACAAGATTACCATATTTAAGAACAGTTTAAGTGTATTTACTTCTCTAGAGAAGAGTGCCATTCATACCTCAAGCAATAATATTGTATGCATTCTTGGTTCAATACTTTCTTTCTCTCTCTTTCAGTGTTTATGAACGATTCGTCTAAACCAGTTTGGACTCTGCGTCTGAATGTCAGTGTTAAGGTCAGCAATTGTGTGGAGCCTGGGAGTAATTTTAATGATCCCGAATGCTCTGGGAAAGGAATATGCACCACAGAATCTGAGAAAGTAAGTGGAATGTCATTTGATAGCATAAAAACTATAAAGATTCAATTAACAATATAGCTGAAAAATAGCATTTGTAGAAATGTAAGTGTGAATTCAATACAATTAAAAATTGCCATTTAATCAAACCTCTAGTTTTTTACCCAGGCATTCAAAAGTATATACACTAGTGCCACCTGCTGGGCATTTAACACATTACAGACCGCTAGATTAAAGATGAGCACACACCTGAGCATGGCAACACAGGACAGTGAAAACATATCATGGTCACTGCACTGTTCTCTTGATTATATCCAGAACTAACCATTAACATCTGCATGATCGCCACCTGTTGGACACATACATACATAACAGCTCACTAAAAAAGAATACGAAAAGAAACGGGTATCATAGCAACACAGATTGGATAGAAGGCTGATCCCAAATAATTAGGATTTCTGGTGAATAGTATCATGTCTGATATTTTAGGTGGCATTTAATACTTGTACCAACTGCTGTGCTGACATTCTACTTTCATATCTATCTACAGCAATGAATTACAAATATTTGGAAAACAAATATATTCTCGTTGCAATAAGAAGAATAAGTTATTACAGCACAAGAACTGCCTATTGGCTTCTCTAGGAAGACAGTGAGAATTAACTTACTAGACCTCTGGATTTGTTTTATTACTAGGTTTCCAAATATAAAAATGGAGGTTTGCAGGAACAGAGAATACTGAAAAGATACCAAAAAACACAATTCATTACCTCAAATATCTTTTATACAGTCAATTTATTCACGTCATCATTTGCATTGCACTGCGATTTTTAAATGTTACTTGATAGATTAGTCTTAATTAGTTGTGTGATATATTTACTGTATGTACCAATGCATACATTTCAAACCACAATCATTAAATGATAAATAGAGCTGAAAAGAGACATACTTCTTCATGACAGTGATTTGATAAAAGTCTTTGTCCGTGTTCTTTTTATTAAATGTTGTAAACATGAGCTAAGCATTTATTAAGCCAACATGCAAGGATCAGCTTTAAAGGATCATGTCTATCGCTGCATTTTCATATTGTTCATTCCAGTGGTTAAAGAAAAGGGCTTGTAACCAGGAGGTCCCCGGTTCAAATCCTACCTCAGCCACTGACTCATTGTGTGACCTTGAGCAAGTCACTTAACCTTCTTGTGCTCCGTCTATCGGGTGAGACGTAATTGTAAGTGACTCTGCAGCTGATGCATAGTTCACACACCCTAGTCTCTGTAAGTCGCCTTGGATAAAGGCGTCTGCTAAATAAACAGATAATAATAATAATTATTATTATTACTTACCATGCATCTAACCCAACAAAAATGCCTATTCTGGGTCAATTTCTAAAAAGGTGAATTTCTGACGTGAGGTGGTTTGAAAACCGTGGGAAAAAAAATGTAACCCACTATGACACAGAGCAGAGGCCTGCATGCAGCAATACATTTGCTCAAACTCTCATCTGTTTTAAATCGTGTGTTCCCCACATTGCACATTTGACACTTAATGTTATTTTAACCTCTCAGACGACCTTCTACTGTGAGTGCAGCCGAGGATTCACTGGAATCTTCTGTGAAGAATTTGACGCCTGCACTGAGAACCCCTGTGAGAACAATGGATCCTGCACAGACGTGAGACAAGGCAGTGATGGGAAAAACGTCATCTGTGCCTGCCGAGCTGGTAGGCCACAGAGCCCAGCAATGTGCTTTTTTCATTGAACTGTAATCTAATCCACATTTTAATCAAATTTTCTTTAAATCCTATTCAATATTTTCAGAGCAAATGTGGCAAAAGATAACCTGTTTTGTGTGAACACCCCACAAGTGCTGTCCTTAATCAAAGCTGCATTCTGAGTTATTTAACCTATGGCTTTTAAAATGTGAGTTTAATGGCTAAATTCCAAACGGGCACACTGTATGCAAATACAAGCCATTGCTGCAAAAATGGATAATCCTTACAATTTGCACTAAGATGTGACAATTATTGGTCGAGTGATGCTGCTTAACTTATTAGCTGTACTGTAGAACTGAAATGTCATATAAAATAAAAATCTATTTATGCCTCTTGGAAAATAGAGACATAAAGGGCAGGCTTTTCCCCAGGGATGCTAAAAGCAAGGACATTGCTTCCGCTGCAAATATAGACACGCAACTGGGAACGTTTTGTCGTAGCTAGCAAGTACATGCTGTGCCTTTCAAAATAATAACATACACTGTTTAGTGTTTGCTGTTTTCATAAGAATATAAAAACATGTATATTTAGATAAAAATGTCAGCTAATGACCTGACTTATTTCGGTCTACACTGGGAAGGTGTAGACATATGAGACCAGTCATGGATTCTGTAACTGTCACAGTCATGTAACATGCTTAAAAAAAATTAATTCTTGTGTCTGCAACAGTCCACAGTCATTAGCGATGGATGACACAGGACTGCAGATTTGTCACTGACGCAATGGTGCCGAAAGACTAGAATTAACAATTAACAGAAGCAGTTGACAGATTTCCCAAATGAACTTGAGAGAATAGTGTTCTCATAATCATAATCAAAGGACACACGCCAATCCAAAATGTAACAGGTTTCTTAACAAATGGCCTTTTCATCCCACAAACGGTGTATGATTTGCCCTTGAATGCAAATGTTGATGTTACTGCAAGTACCCTTTGAGACCGGAAGCCTAAACGTAAACGAACAATGCCTTGCACTCTGGAAATCAGACAATAGTATCAACAATTTACTGCCACTGCTCAAGCAGCTACTCAAGTTTACAATAATTGTGTTACTTTTAACAATGTGCAGCTGACTTAAATACATTGTTAATATATAAATTCATGGGGGAGCAGTTTTGAAGATCTTTTCTGTGGAACTATTCTGTGATTTAATTATGGTAGGTGTAGGTACAACCACAAATCCCAGTCAAAAAAAGCTTGAGTAGTCGACGCAAAGCAAGCTCAGAAACACATTTTACAAATACAGCATATCCGCTGTACAGTTCTCGGGCATACTAAAACGCATGCTCAAAACCTTTATACCAGATAGCTCTTGAAGAATAAATTATAGATATTGGACCCAGCCAAATGGAAAATTCACTCTCATCTTTCATCAACGTGGATATTTATTTACAACAGGCTTCTAGTTTTTGCAACTCAATTTTAAGCAAGTTATCCTTGTCCATGTCTAAGGATCAGATGCAAATCTGTTTAATACTGGAATTTAATTGGCTAATACATCATCATGTGACCATTTACTGTACTTACCTGGAAGCATCTAGTAATCAAAAACAATTACTTTCTCAAGTCTCACCCCAGAACGTTGGCTCCTCGTTCAGATTTGTTTAATCTGGCAAGGAATAGCTAAACATCACTATAGACGATGCATTGCAGAATGCCAGTTTTTATCTTGGATGACAAAATTATTCCGAAACAGTTAGGAATGCTCAGCTGTCTGCGGATACCTCTGACAAATGCCTTTTGCAGAGGAGCCAGCAAAATAGGAGGACGTTTCACAGACAGTGTTCTAATACATCATTGACCTTTCCAATTTCATCTACAGAAGCAGTTTTTTTTTTAATATATGCATTCGCAGGTCTTGTTCCTCCATTATGCATTATCCTGTGAGGATGTGCAACACACTACCGTTGTTATGGATTTTATTCTTGTAACCAGGAGGGTACTGGGATATATTATCCCAACTTCCTTGTAAGGAAAAATATAATATTTCAGCTCCCTTGAGTGCTGTTACTCCTTGACTACTGTAGCTTGTGTTTTTATAATTGGTTGAATACCAAAGAAGACACAGGTGTCGTTGTCCATCAAATCAACAGTACGTAGAAATCAGGACTTAAAGGATGTGTTGTAGTAAGAATACCTCTTAAAAGGGAACAAGACTAAAAAAGCTAAAATATGCACAAGAACACAGGAAATTGGACAATGGAACAATGGTCTAAGGTGCTTTGGACTGTCGATGGATGGACAACGACACCTGTGCCTTCTGCCAGTTCTGTTGTCAATTCAATGCTTGTCGTCTTTCTATTTTTTAAGGATATTATCTTCAAGTATTGCTCATCTTTGTTGGACAGCTTTTTGGGTCTTCCAGTCCTGGGTTTGTCAATTACAGATTATGTTTCTCTGTATTTGTTGATTATGCTACGGATACCATGAAAATCAAGTGATGCGGTCTATTTCACTCTTTTATGCAAGACAAGGTTGTTGTAATAGTAGAAAACACTAGTGGAGGCTTTGAGTAAATTGTTGATGCTCATAATGCATCAGAGTAGAAAAATGCAACATCTCTTAGACTTTTGCACAGCAGTGTACATGTTTGTACTCATTTTGTGACCAGATATTGGGAGTGTGGACCATTGAGTGTGTTGATAAAATTATTTTAATACATATAATACTTTTATCTTTTTAATATAATAAAATAGTCTGATACTGGCAATTAAAGAAACCTTGAATAACAGAAGTATTTGCAGAAGTACTGTTGCAGAAGTATTTTTCACTTATTGAACAGAAGGTGCAGTTGACCCACGAAAAGCTCAAGTCACAATTGAAATTGATAGCTGCATTTGGGAACTGTTTTAAATGAAACCTGTCAAGGCTTTACCATAGCAGCACAGAACAAGCAGGTATGCAGACCCCAGTGGCAAGAGGACCCAGTATAGCCGTGACACTTTAAGTGCTTGGTTCCTAAAAGAGGTACAATAAAGATACATCAAGATGAGATCTAACTACCCAATTCATTAATATATATAGAGTGCATGTGTTTTTTCTTTTCTTTTTTTTTTTTTACAATATTGTCTTGCTTATTAAATATGCTTTTACAGGCTACACAGGGGAGCAATGCGAGTCTGTAGACCAGTGCCTGCCACAACCCTGTAGAAATGGAGGCACCTGCATCAACGGTCTCCCTGGATACAGCTGCCTCTGCCCAGAAGGTAAGTAGAAATGACAACATTTACCTTGTTTACTCTTGATGGCATTCTGAAGGGTCATAACATATTCATTCATTTGTAGGGACTAAATTACCCGCTAGTGCAGCGAAAACTGCATACTGCTGATAATTCAAATCAATACAGTCCCATCCAAGTAAGTCAATGTGATTGTCCATTGCCTTTATTGCAAGTGGCGATTGCACTTGATGAACATTAGTGTTTTGAACCTGGAGTCGCGCATTGAACAGCGATCTGGCCTAAAGATCCTGCCAGCAATGCTGAACACTCTCTCGACTGCGGCTGAGATGGCTGGCACATTGAGGTACCTGGCACCTAACTTTGCCAATGCAGGGAACTGGGGCTCTTAGCTCTTCCAGAAGGCAGGTGGGGTCAGACCCTTCTGGGAGGCAGGGGACAGACAGGTAGTCTGTTACCTCTGTGGGAGCAGAAGCGGAAGATGGTATGGGGGTCGTCATGAAAGAGAACAATTTGCTTCTCTTTGCAGGTTGGGAAGGTTGTGGAGCAAACCTGGCACACTCCTCCTTGCGAAGAGCTGTCGCTGTCAGTAGCTGCTCTGGGCACCACGCAGCCTTAAAGCAGGGGTCCAGTAGAGCTGCCAGCTTGTAGAGAGACATCTGTTCATAGGGGGAGAGGAGCTTCTCCAGGGATGCCTTGAAGGCAGTCACCAGCTGGGCATTGTATTTTGCATTAAAGTTGCTCAGGAAGGTCCTGTATCCAATGATGCTGGAAATGACATAGCTGGCAGAAACAATGTTGGAACCCTGGGTGAGGAGAGTGGCATCCTCAAACGGTTCCAGAATAGCCACAAGTTCATTGAGGTATTGGATCTGCTTGAGTTTATCTTGGTCAGTATGAGGAAATGCAATGCGGCTTTAGACCTTGGTTTGTATCAGCAGTGGTCCCTCAGTGTAACTTGACATATGACTTCACTTGCGATGGGGAATGGCAGTTTTTATATTAGGTTTTGCGATTAACTCATGATGGTTGAGGTGGTTCTCAAACAAGTAGAATGCTATATACACATGTTCATTTGATTAATTCAGAACAGGCCACTTTAACAATTGAGGTGAACAGAGATAAACAGTGAGGAGTTAACCCACTCAATTACCTCTGGACAACTGCTCTGTTAATGGCAGCAGGTGTAA
Organism: Acipenser oxyrinchus oxyrinchus; assembly: GCA_030684275.1. Taxonomy (NCBI): domain Eukaryota; kingdom Metazoa; phylum Chordata; class Actinopteri; order Acipenseriformes; family Acipenseridae; genus Acipenser; species Acipenser oxyrinchus. The sequence continues at coordinate 8,604,965 of CM060262.1, forward strand.
TTGGTTATTGATGAACAGCTAACGAGGACAGGGGTTAACTAACCTGCTTTGGATTCAGGATACAATGTGAGGTTCATTACAACTATTGTATTAGTATTTAATTTTCAAATACTATTTGATTTCTGCAAAAATTATTGAAATGTTTTCAAATATTTACTTTCTGCAAATTATATTTAATTATTTCCAATTATTCTTTACATTGCGTGGTGATATTTAATTATTTCAACTATGTGAATGAGTTGGTATTTAACTATCTTTGCCCCAGGTCTGTATTTCAGCTTTTTGACTTGTTAGCTATCCAATTATTTCTTGTCTGTCAGTTCCTTTACCTGAACCCTGTAAGGACCATGCAGGTGCCTATATTAGCATTTCCTGTTGAAAGGACAGAGAGAAACCTCCAAATGATTCTTAATACCAGTAGCCGGGCATGTCCAGTATGCTCATTGCAACAGATGATCCTTTGAAAAATAACACACTAAGCAGAAACATTTTATTTCCCAACATGCATGTGCTATTGCAGTAGCAAACTTCATCTACCAAAGTCTCTTGAGATCCTAAGATATCAACTGTACCAATTTGCATAAGCACAGTAATTACTGGTATAACCAATTTTAGGATTCTTCTTTCATGAAAAAGAAACATGTCATGTCCTGAGAGATTGATGTTTTGCCATGAAAACCATGAGCTGTAACAGCTTTGCATCTGAAGATATGGGTATAGTCTCGCCAGTCCTTAATGTCTAGGTGTGATGAGTTATTGAATAAATCCTGTTCAGTTTTTACTGTGATGCAATCAGCCAGTGATTCCCTCTTCAAATATCGGACTGCTAATAATCGACAATTATAATTGATAACTGAATACGCTTTTTATTCAAAAGCAAAAAAAAATGTGAATCTTCACAAAAGCCTTGAAATAGAAGTGAAAACAGGCCTGTGCAAAATTATTGTACACAATGTAATAACATATGCATTGAGAACATATTTTTAAAAACTGACTTCACAAAAGCCTACAAATGTAACAGTGAAAATGCATGTATAATGTATAATATGTATGTGAGGCTTCAAAAAGAGCACCAGGGTCATTATAACATCATTGACGGTTTAATTGAGGCTTGCAAAGTAAAAGCCATGGAGATCAATAATGGATGAATCGATTCCTTGGGGTATCTCTAGTGTTTACTGCACACTGCATGATTTGCTGTAGGGAAGGATTCTCTGTGAACACAGGTTACAGTATTGTCATCATCTTAAATGCTGGACTTTGTCATCATCTTCCATCATCTTGCATTTGTTCCTCATTTTGGGGGCTGTTATAATAAAACTTTGGCAACAAAAGAAAGAGTGAAAATTCAGTAGTCTGCTCCTATTGATAAACCCACCATGCAGAAATACATTGCATTTCATTTTGCAGCTTTGATTTGCATCAGGATAATTTCACTTCATATTACTCTAAGATATATCTTATTTTTTAATTTGCATGATTTAATACATACATTATTTATAAGTCAGCACAGTTTGTTTACCAGCTGATTTATCACATTACCAGCACTATAGCCCTGAAGTGGTATTTTATTACACTGTACAGAGATAAACAGGATCGGGTCATTATTGCCACTGCAGATCTTAAGATAGCCCTCATAATTACAAGCTATTTTTAACGTGTCTGGCATTCTTATTCGGTAGGTGTTAAAATCTGACATAAGCAAGAGAGTCATTGTTTAAAGTGGGAAATGGGGTCAGCAAATATTTCACTAGTTTGTGTGGCGAGTACAGGGAATTCCATCCTGTGATCTTTTTCCATTCCAGTTCTATAATGTGTTGTTTTAGCCAGCATGCTCCCTGACATGTGTTTTATGGTTGGACTGGCTGTTTCATGATTTTGGTCACACAATCAAATTGATCATCCTGTTTGTCGAACAGTTTTAGCTGGCCTTTATTAGAAGTAGTGTATACCATATCTTAACCAACTATTAATAAGAAATGCACAGCGTTTGTTCAAATTCATAAGCTAGTTGTTAATGGGTAATAAACATAACAAAAAGTGCCGTGTAAAATGAAACATGACCAGGATTCTGACTGTGTGTCTCATGTTTGTTTCAGGATATCGGGGCTCAATGTGCGAGGAGAAGATAGATCCCTGTGCTTCGTCTCCCTGCCAGAACAATGGGAGCTGTTACTCTAATGGACTGGAGTACAGCTGCAGCTGCAGTCCTTGGTACACAGGGCCTACCTGCGCTCAGCTCATTGACTTCTGTGCTCTGAACCCCTGCGCCCATGGAATCTGCCGCAGTGTTGGAACCAGTTACAAATGCCTGTGTATTCCAGGTATGAACCTCACACGACCTGGATCCTAATATCCTCGTCTCTAATATTGAACCCTGTAATGGATTCTTTGTATGGAGCTACTATAGTTCTATAAATACAGTATATACACTGCATTCTACTGATAGCGCTTTGTATGTACAGTACACCAATATATTGCAACATATATCTATATGTTTAGAAAACGTAATCCAGGATTACCTCAACATTGGGGACTGCGATCACTGACTGCTACAGTCACAAAATGCCAAGCTCTCTGCATGGAGGGCTATTGCATTATATACACTTACTAAAAGGTTCAGGCAAGATTGTTTTTAGCACAGTTTGTTCTGGGAATTCCCATGATTTTGGGAGGTTTTTCTTTGTTTGTTTTGAAGTAATTTTACATTTTCATAATAGGATTCAGTGGGATACTTTAAGGACCGTCTAGACGAAGTTCTGGGATCGATCAGCTTCTAGGAATTTGACCAGCATTGTGCGCCAAATGGCTGTCGCTCATAACTATTCTTGTGCTCTTACTGTGTGTTCAACAAATAGTTTACTGTGCTGAGTAGTTTCTTTCTAGTTTTACATGTTATTATTATTATTATTATTATTATTAGTTTATTTAGCAGAGGCCTTTATCCAAGGCGACTTACAGAGACTAGGGTATGTGAACTATGCATCAGCTGCAAAGTCACTTACAATTACGTCTCACCCGAAAGACGGAGCACAAGGAGGTTAAGTGACTTGCTCAGGGTCACACAATGAGTCAGTGGCTGAGGTGGGATTTGAACCGGGGACCTCCTGGTTACAAGCCCCTTTCTTTAACCACTGGACCACACAGCCTCCTTATTCCTTTCAGAAAAGATGCTTTTGCCTTTGCTCTTGTTTCAAAATAGGGCCCATAGTCACACACCCCTAGTGATCATTTCTTAAACCACGTTACTTAATAAAATCAGCTTTTTTTCGGTGGTTGAAACATGACAAGTCAGATCAAATAAAGAAAGCACAAACAACAATCTAGAATGGTAGACAACACAGCGGTTGGATTGGTAAGAAATGAAATGAAGATGAATGTTGATGATGCCTTTGGGAAAAAACAAACAAACAAACAAAACCCTGTCATTGTGTAAATCTCAAACAGCTAGGCCAGGTTCATTGTGTTTACCTTCAGGAGGAGCAGATGGGTAAGCTTGAGCCTTGAGTCCCTTTTCAGAAGAAGGTATTGGCCCACATTAAGGTATTTAACAGGATACAAGGATCTAAATCCTAGTGAATCCCTTTATTGAACAAGTGATGTTTACTGAAGACCTTTTTTTTTACAGGTGTCAGACAAGTAAAAAAAAAATCCTTTGTGGGATTTTTCAAGGTCCATTTCCCTTTAACACGTACATTGGAATGATTCCTTTCTCTTACCAGTGCACAAATAATATTTAGTTTGTGGTGGCTGTAATTATTTATCATTTGGGAGCTGTTTATATCCATCAGCTAATAAATATACATGCATACATACATGCATATATTTAAAATAGTGTGCTTTCTTAAGGTGTTCTTACTAAACTGTTTTTTCTTTCTTTTTCCACAGCTTCAGTAGGACATTTCTTAACGCTGTTTAAATTTCTTACAGTGTGCACTCATTCTGTGGGGGCACGTGTGAAAATGAGATCAGAGTCGAAACACACACCCTGCAAGACTATCAAACATTGTATATAATAACCTAGTGGTATTCATATCAAATGGGGGAAACATTCATATATTCATTTTTTGCTTTAAAAAAAAAAAAAAAAAGTCAGTGCCCCTGTGATTAGTCTGACTAAAACTGGTAGGGACGTACAGTGTAAGAGTGCCTCCTAGGCTCGCACACCTCGAATCTGGTGCTGTGTTTCATTAAATCACATTGTGTTTTGTGGCTTCCAATTAGAGATGGAAGATCTATGCAGTTACACCCTCATCTCCAACCTCCCCACTGCTGTAACCTTTCATAACCCCTAACGTACTTCCTCCAGACACTAAATGTCAGATTTTGTTTCATCTCTGTTCCCCCATCATAGGAACTGCGCAGGGAAGCATTTTAAACAGTTTCAATTAGGCTCGAGGACTGTGGCACTGCGGAACATGTCTGCACCCAGCAGGGAGTCTATTGTTACTTTTTTTTTATTGGACTGACATGACAGCACAGAGTCATTAGGAGTAAATCCTGCTTGTGCCTTTTCCTCTAAAACATTTGCTGTGATAGGGTTGCCATGGATCCCCGTCCTTATTGTGTTATGCAATTGGCGAGAAGGGTCTTGAATCTGTTTTGACATTGTGGAGCAGGAGCAGTGAGGATGCTGGTCTAATAAGTAAAGTTGTCATGTGTCAGTAGCTGGGCTGCTACAGAAAAAAAGTCACTTATTACAGCCTTGTCAACAGCTTTAAGGACATACATATTTTGCCTATGTAACCTCTAAATGTTTATCTGGCAGATGTGAGGATGTAAGGAAGTATACACATGTTTCTGATGGTGATGAGTTTCTTCACTTGAATTGGCAAGCACACCAGGGCCAAGTCACATCAACAATGTCATAATAACCTTTAAAATGGAATGCTGCTTCTGACAATAAACAGTGCATTTGTCAAACACTGTGCGTAATCCAAACAGGATGAAGACCCTACTTTATAACAGAACAGACAAGCTTTCATTTAGCAGATGAGAAAGATGTTTTATGAATGTACTACAGATTGCAGGCTGTTCTGCTCATACAATCCAAGCCACTCTGATGTGCAGTGGTCTCTGCTAAGTGAAAAGTTAGCAGACTTAGAGAGCTCATTGATTCCCACGTGCTGGCCTTGGCATCTCTGCCCTTTCAAGCATAAAAAGCTCAATGACAAGACAATTTAATCCATGGGCAGAAGCACAACACTGCCACCAAGTGGCCAATTGATATTTAGCTCTACATCTATGGCCAAAAATTTAGCATCACCTAGGATTGAGACAGACATATAAAATGAACATAATATAGATCTTTTATTTAACATTGTTATAAAAAAAAAAAAAATGATACAAAATGATATCGCAAAAGACTACCGGAAGCCATAATTGCAGTACAATATTTCATGTTAGATTTTGAAACATCACATTTTTGGCAGTTTTTCATTAAGTATATGGGAAAACTACAAAGCAGTATGTAATTCAATATGTTAATGTAACATTATTCAGCAGGTTTCATTCGATTTTATAAAACAAAATTAGTTAATTATATAGGGTAATGCAAAACGTTTGGTCATACCTGTATATAATATTTTCTTTGATCATGAAACAAAACTGAGGGCCATATTTTAATTGCCTTTTAAGCTGGGGGAAAAATGTGAAATAATTAAAATTCCATTATAAGGTGGCTCTTACTGATAAGTAAGAGGTCATTGTATTTGTATTCTCTGGCTCTAGGTTACCATGGTTTGTACTGTGAAGAGGAGTATAATGAGTGTCTCTCAACTCCTTGTCAGAATTCCGGAACATGCAAAGATCTCGTCAACGATTATGAGTGTCTATGTACTACTGAGTATGAAGGTAGGCTGTGTTTGCAGAGAGGGTGGGAGCGGGGTCAACAGGATTTGAATGCAAACGTGTGAGTGTTCTAACAAGACTATCAATCTCTGTCAAACAGCTGTTTATGTATGTGAATGGAGTTTCTCATATCCTCCAGGAGAGAAATATGTTAGATACCTGTTATGAGATCTTTTAAATTGGATACATAATGTCTTCCATTAACGGAATGTGTTGCTAAATCAGGTAACACTGTTAAAGTTCATACCACAATTGCTGCACTTAACAATGTGTAGCTTGTAAATGTGGAGACATATTTTCTTTGAACTGAACTAAAACATCAGGGGTTAAAATAAATATAATCCATGTTTATTTTATTTTAAACAATTACTTAATTCATTTGAATTGAATTAGCTTTTTTTTTTTGTTGAATATATAAATAAGAATTCAGGTGTAAATGGAAGTTGATGTTTTAAGCTACTACTCTGCTACTGAGAAATGGTAGCAATGCTTTTACTAATTTTACTTTGTCTGCTTTCATGGGAATAAATCAATACCCCTTTCGCTCACATTGTCAACACATGATCCCACCAATCCTTTTGAAATAAATGAACGAGTTAGCATTACCCGTTGCCATGTCAGTACAGCTTTTGGTATGCTACAACAGGGCATGATGACTTCCTTAAATAAGCCACATGCATGTAGAGTAAACAGAACTCTTCACGGACATCAAAGGTTTACTATAGACACATCACTACTTCAGCTGTCTGCAGTAGGCCTAGAACAGGACCATAAATATTCATAGTCTCCTTCCAGACATGAACACCAGAACACATTCACTTGCTTCAATTCAAACGAATGGGATGAACAGTTCAGTCACTTTGGTGTAGATTTAGACTTGACAGCTCAGTTTAGTACTGTGTCTTTAATTATCCAAACACGGTTTTTCAGGTAAACATTGTGAACTGTACAAGGACCCTTGCATTCATGTAAATTGTCAGAACGGTGGCACCTGTGACAGCGAGGGCCTCAATGCAACCTGCCTTTGCCCACCTGGATTCCTTGGTGAGTTACTGTACACAGTGTTTGAGGAAGCTCTTCTTTGTTTTTTATTTTACAGGATTACCGGTAATGCATTAATAGTATTAACCCAAGACTGAGAGTATGGCTGTGTAATATCATAGCTATCTTAACTAAGTCTTATTGTTGTAGATCCGCTTTGTTCTTTGTGTCCGTCATCACAAACTCGAGTGCCCTTGTGGCCTCAATAGACCTCTCAGAAACATGTCTCCAAATACAGTACATCGGCTCAAAGCCCTGCAAAGCACAGAAACAGAGTCTGTGTCGCCTCACTGTTTCAAAGTTTAAACTGAGCAATGCATGCATGACCTGGTCAGATAGAAATAGTGTCATCACAAGGGAGAAGTGTGCGGCTGACATTTGAGAACCGTGTTCATAGGCATGGAGGAAATGTAATGGAATGTACCGAGCAAGCCTTTAATATCCACAGGCACTGAAAATGTGCTGTAGTAATTACTGAGGGAGGCAGGATTAGATTATATTTGAGACTTCAAAATGACATTTAAAATGAGAAAGAAATTAAACAAATGGCAATTTAATTTGGGTAATTATTCCTAATGTCTTTTCCAATAAAAAAAAATCACACCATTAGAGCCATTTAACATTTGAAATGATGGATCGTTTGAGAGATTAACAGTAAAAATGGAATGTAGTTTACTGTAAATACCAGGAGGGGGACCAGAAAAAAAATGATTAGTGGTAGTAGCTCAGATAAACCCCATACATGTACAAGAACCATTTCAAACAATTGTTTCCCGAATCCTAACTTAGTCAGTAGCCTTGTTAACAACATTTCCCAAGCATTGTTATATCTGGCAGATTCAAACAAAATGATAAACCTCAGTTTGTCTTGGTCAGTTCAATTCCAAGTGGAGGCCCATTCCACAGGCAGTAGATGCCTATGCATGATACACAATGATGCACAAAACAAGTTCATAATAGCAATAATACCTATATCAAGGCATTAATAATCCTTATTATACCAATGATCACATTTCCAGCTGGTGCTCTCTGTGTTGCGCATAAATAAATACATGCCTTTGTGTTCTTACTTTAGGATTAAACTTGCAGAAAAAAATTATTATTCTCCAGAGCGATTGTAACTGTGAGGTTTGTGCAGTTGATGTATAATGTTGCTTGTTTTACACAATTAATAAAATGTCACTGCAGTCAATGCACATTTGTGTCATTTCCAGTAAAAGGTTACATTTAATTGGAGATTCCACGTGCAACGGTCTGAATTTTATGATGGAAAACACAATCATCATTCATTACTTACCACAGCCCCTTGTCAACATTTAAATTAAAACATTTCTCTGTGTGCAGAATACATATTGATCATTAGAGGTTCATTTGATTCATTGCCCATTCAGGTCACAGATCCAGCCATTGAATTACAACTCAGACAGGTATTTAAGAAGGTGGTATTCAGTGATGCATGGTATATATTAAACGTGTCTGCATTTTATGATGATGGAATTGGAAAACACGGTACTAATGCAATTTAAGGGAACTACAATAAATGTTTTGGAATGAAGTGCTTTTTTGCTTTGTTGAGAAACAACCATTGGGAAGCCTGCAGCTGTGTTTAGTCTTTAGTCAGAAGCTTGCTTTCCTAGTTTCTGGGCCAATGGATGAGTCCTGCAATTATGTCCCAGTAGCTGTCTCCTTTTCTATGGTGGTTTTACTTAATGGTTTATCGGATGGCGTAGTTACCTGTTTCGAATTGAGGGAAATTAGTGTGTCTGGTTGTTTTTAGTAGGCTTTCCTGTTGATGGGAATTAACTACATAAACCATGTGATCTTAATAATACTACATGCTGATTTAGTAACATGAAGAGCCGTTATGTTTTACAACATTATAATAAATCACTGTTTGATGTCTTGGCCTGTAAAGCTAACTAAACCATTCAATAAATCTCACCTTAAGTGCATTGCTCTTCCTATACTCAATGTAGGGCTCGCATTTTTTTAACCAGGATATTAGATGTTTCAAAGAAAGGTTGGGAAGCAAGGTTGAGGCCCTGCACCTGGTAATACAACTCTGCAGCAGTAGAGAAATATTCCCAAGTGGAGATTTTTCAAATACTGTATTTCCATGACACATGTTTCTTTTAAACAGACATACTGAATAGGTCTTTCTTAACCTTTCATTCAAACAAACCCTCGCTAACAGGGTTTCTGTATCCATCCAGGTGAGGACTGTGAGGTTGATGTCAACGAATGTGAGAGCAATCCTTGTCATCACAGTGGAACATGTATCGACCAGTCCAATGGCTACACCTGCCACTGCCCTCAAGGATGGGTTGGGGCCAATTGTGAAATACGTAAGTTGTTCATTTCTTAAGATCGATGTTTTGGTTATATTATATATAATAAGAGACTTATTAAAATGAGCCTGTTCTTTTAAAATTGGTATGTTCAAAGGAACAAAACGACATGACAAAAAAAAAAAACAGTGAATTAAATTGTTAATAAGCTCCAACAGAAGTACATATCATAGAAATATGCACAAAAAATATTATACAGTAATATTATGCCCCAAATCAATTCCCCAGATATTGATAGGCAAAATAATGCATTAAACTAGTCATGCAGTACTGTACTGTGTTACCATTGAGTCACTTGCACAGTGGGGAACATATTTATTGACATTTAAAGTAAACTTCTATGGGTTTTGTTTTAGATCTTCAATGGAAGTCGGCACGGACAGCAGACACCCTGACCAACATGCCCCGTCACTCTCTGTACATCATCATCGGAGCTCTCTGTGTGGCGTTCGTCCTCATGTTGATTATCCTGATTGTGGGGATCTGCCGCATCAGCCGTATTGAGTACCAGGGCTCATCCAGACCAGCTTACGAGGAATTCTACAACTGCAGGAGCATTGACAGCGAGTTCAGCAGCGCCATCGCTTCCATCCGACATGCAAGGTAGGGCCTGCTGCTGAAGAGGAGAAACCGGAGATTAGTTTAGAGGTTTTATTGTGAAATGCTGGTAAATGATTTACCCTCTGCTTTTGTCACAATAACTGTACGTAATATTGCAATATGCAATTTGCAATGAATATGCCTGGTTTTATCCAATAAAATGTGGTTTGACTGACTCAGGCCTTTCATAGGCCCTATTTTAATGTATTTAGATTGGCAACCATTTATAAAATACATATACTGTATATTAAGTCAAATGTTCAAATGCTACAACCCATAGCTGTATGCTCTAATTAAATCCAAGACTACAACCTCACATGACTCCTGTCTCACCATCAGTTTGATGTACACTGTAGGCAAGACTGGCTTCTTGCATCCAAGTAAACTCTGTTTGCTGTGACGAGACAGAATGTTGCACATGTCATGAAACAGAGGCACAAAGGGCATTATGATCAGAAACAGAGGCACAAAGGGCATTATGATCAGAAACTTCTGGAATGTTTTCAAAGCTCTATCATTTGAATGTCTTTTTTTTTGTTTTTGATTCTCAATTGATTTTTTTCTTTTTAATATCAGTTAGATCATTAAAGTCTTTAAGAATGGCTGTGAAATGTAATTAGATTCAATATTTCTGGCCAGGCCTAATTAGTAGTTTGCTATTCCCGCAGTAATTGAAAAACTGTATTTCACCAGGTTGATTCACCCTTTAGGGGTGACCCTGCTGTTAACTGTAGATAATGTAGTTTATTTAGCAGACATTATTAGTTTATTTAGCAGACGCCTTTATCCAAGGCGACCTACAGTGACTAGGGTGTGTGAACTATGCATCAGCTGCAGAGTCACTTACAATTACGTCTCACCTGAAAGACGGAGCACAAGGAGGTTAAGTGACTTGCTCAGGGTCACACAATGAGTCAGTGGCTGAGGTGGGATTTGAACCGGGGACCTTCTGGTTACAAGCCCTTTTCTTTAACCACTGGACCACACAGCCTCCTATGTAAACTGTATTGTCTCTTTCAGATTTGGAAAGAAGTCCAGACCAGCGATGTACGATGCCACTCCAATCACTTATGAAGATTACAGCCCAGATGATAAGCCGCTGGTCACTTTAATCAAAACAAAGGATTTGTAAAAGCACTTAGCTTGAGAAGATTTATGAAAACTAAAACTACAAAACAGCAGCACTGTAAACTATTATGTTTTAGATAAAAGCTAGTCAGTTAACGTTGTTGAAATGTCCTTAAATGACATTTTAAGTAATTCTTAAATTAAATAAATACATAAAATATAAAGAATTTGATAAATATATTTTAAATGTGGATTTGTGATGCTATTATATTAATGATACTATAGTAAGCATATACTGACTGGTATGTGTGTTTATTTAATAAATGGTCAACAAATTTACTTGCTATGTATACTATACCTAATAATCACGATTGGGTAGTAGTATCAGATTAGTTTAAAACAAGGTACTGTGAGGTTTGTAGATTAAGCAAAATGTAGAAACAGCCTAGAAATCCTAACTTAGAACTGATGAGAGATAATGAAAACATGTTTTAGTAATATCAAGAATAATATTAATAGATGCATTTGTTAGACAGTGCATTAAATAAAATGCTGTAGGCTTTGCCTTACTTGGTGCATGGCTAGATTATATGGGTTCTGCATTATTTTCTAAGACTTGCATCATATTTGTTTTAATGAGTTTTGGCCTTGGGTGACGACATTATTAGTGAAAAATCAGTTGGCAAACTGGACTATGAAGAAGAATTGATAAGGCTTTAATTTGTAATCATATTTGTTCAATGTGTGAGTTAATGTAGCTTGCTTACTTGTAGCAGGTGTGGTTTTCTGTAGCTGTGTATGATTGTGCTGTTCTTGTGGTCCGGTCTTGTTTGTTCAGAAGCTACCTGAATGCAGCGTGCTGACACATGTTAACCTTTGATTGTTTCTTTTTTTTAAACCATGTGTTTAAACTGTATGTTGAATGATGTAATAAAGGTCAAAATGAACACTAGAAGTGGTGCTTGTGATCATGTGTGTAGTGTAAAACATGTTGAGGGTTACAGTTTAAAACAATTGTTTTATATTTAAATAATTAATAACAGCATAATCAGTTACAGCGACATGCCTTCTGAACACATGTTGTATCTCAGTTGCAGTCATGATGGGCAAGTCAGCTGATCTGCTAGCCTTTGATAGAGAGGTGTGCTTCCTTATCCACTATTCCAAAAGTATTTTCTTAGATTTCTTAGCTGCTGATTTCCACCCCTACTTCCCTAAAGGATTATTGTGAACTGGTTGTGTCCCTCCAAAACAATTTAAACAGTCGTTTTTATATTTCTTTGTCCAACTCCCTTTACAAAACAGGTATTCGGGCTCCAGAGAGACTACAATGTTTGATCCCTCTGCCACTCGCTTTTTAATAATCTCAATTAAACATGTGCAAGGCATTTATTTGATACACTACATTGGAGACTGCTTGATGGAAACCCACTGTGTGCTCGCTAATTAAAACAAAGTAGTGTTTGTGTTATAGGTATGTTTTGCAAATTACATTGAAGCGCTGCAAAAACCTGGACTTATGAACAATAAAGCTGGTTTTAATATGGCTGAAATGGACTGGCTGAAAAAAAAGCAATTATTATTATTGTGGAAACCAGTAATTTGAAGAATTTTTTTTTTGCATAAACATAACCAACTGTGGTATTAGCTTGGGACTAGCTGTGTTTTGAAGTCAAATAACACAAACTAAATACTTAAAACAAGTAAAGTAACTTATGTTAAGCAGTTAATTTAACACAGGTGTTTAAGAGTATAAAAAAAGATATATCCTGGGGCCAACATGAGCAGCTGCAGCACTAATTCAACTTGATGAGTCTGGAAGGTGTTTAATTTGCACTTAACCTCAGATTCCTCAATGATTATCAACTCACAACACAATCAAATGTCATAAACCAGCCTTTTAGCAAAGTCTGTCGGCTGTCTTGCTAATTGTGACTGAAACTGACTTTCAACTTAAGTACACAGATTTCATTTATTACAGAATGCATGTCAGGGATGCCATTTGCAGCCAAGTGTGTTCTACATATGGCAGGTGTTTCTATATGTTTTCTCACTTACTCTTCTTCACTTCCAAGAGACCCAGGTTATTTATTCATTGTATACCCCTAAACTCCAGCTGTATTTCATAGACATTTAAATATATATATATATATATATATATATATATATATATATATATATATATATATATATATATATATATATATATATATATATATAATTTAATAGTCTACTTCTATCCCTATAGCTAGAGGATAAAGTGAAATCAATAAATCTCACAGCATATTGTTTAATATGGTTCACACAGGTCATACAGTATCTGGCATTTCTAAATTTTCAAATGAAATCTGTTTATAATTTGAAATATTGAATCAAAGCGCCGATGGAAGTTAGACCTTGTGTGCATGGGATCCAGTCAGTGTAATACATCATTACAATAATAAAAAAAAGCTCTTCACACACCATTACATGCTCTTTTTGTAGCATGGCTTGTGTGTTTTGCTTCATCTAATCATTTTAATGGGGGTAATTGCTGTGCTGATTTGTGGGTAGAAAATGATCCAGAGCCATTAGAAAATCAGAAAAACGATCAGACCTGACCTTGTCGATACCAACCATACATTGGATTTTGGTCAAAGTTAGGAAGAGGGCCATGACTAGAATGAGGGACATTAGTAATGTGATAAATACACTAGAAATAGGTTTGTTGAAAATAATTCGGGGCTACAGGAAGAAAAGAACATGGTCTGGCTGCAAACAAAACTAAAACAAAAGGCAATATTGAAATCCATGTAAACATCCAAGCTGATGTAAAAGGCAGGATTGATCTACCTGGTGTAACGGCAGAGGCTGGGCACGAACCAGTGGGCATGCACACAGGAGGCAAGCGTCTAAACCACAATGCATATTGGTGCCCTCGGACAAAAGCAGGTGTTTCTGACAAGATCAGTTTGTGTTTATGTCATTGGATCTGCACCTAAGCCTCATTGTTGAGCAACACTGGGTGCACGAATGGTTGTATCAAATTAAAAATACAATTGTTGTCAAGCAACGTGCAAGTCTAATCTAAGATCTCGCCTGTATCTCCAAGTTATGGTGCATTCCATGCCATTCCCATTCAATAAGGTTTGAAAGAGGGAGTTTGTGTGCTTGCAGCTGAAAGTATCTCAAAGGACTGTACACAAACTGGAAAGCCAACATAATCTGCTGTCTAAAGAAGGTCACACTATAGAATAATGTAACGTGCCAGTCACCCATCTGTGTTATTTTAATATGCCACTGAACATCATTGTGAGATCATAAGCATAATGTCACCAGATTCATATTAGCTTCAGTGCAGGTTTCTCAAAAAAAGGAAAAAACAAACAAAACGTTGAACAGTAGAAAACAATAAGTGACATCATTTTGCTAATTCATATGCACATTTTAAATATGGTCTATAATGTTTATTTGGAGATGACAGCATACACAAATTCGTTTTTGTTATTGTGGACGGGTGAGGTGTTCACCGTATTTTAAACACCCTGCATGTTGCAGTGTCTCTATGCCGCCCTCTGCAGCTTTTCATTAGTACCTAGACGAGGTTGATATTTTTTTGCAGGCGGAGTTCTGCGCTTGCTCTGTTGGAATTCAGTTTCTGCTCGAATTACTCTAGAGTGCAGCGGGGAAGGAGAAAGCATACTGTATCTGCAAGCAGATGTGAGCTGGACTAAACATCATCCTAAAAACAGCAAGAGAATCGCTATGTGGCAGCCTGCGACCGAACGATTGCAGGTAAGAGCCATTATCTCTATCTGGTATCTAGTGATACAAAAAAAAGCATTGCGAAAGAAAATGCAGATCGTCTGTAAAAAAAGGATGCTTAAACCATACAATCATGCTTTCCAATTTACTGAACAGACTAACCTGCCGGTTAGACAAGGGTGGACAGGGATACGCTGCTAGTTGATGTATTGTAAAAGTGTATGTCAGCATGTGTACACTTTACGCCTAGAACGTTTTTTTTTAAGATTAGAATTCAAATTATTGGAGTAATTAGCTTTTTTTTTTTTTTAAATCATCCAGCCAAATACAAACGTGCCTAACGTCAGACTGCCACTTTGTAAAAGTTACGTCATACATGTCTCCAGCGTTGCTGTAAATTAAACGTGTGTGGCGTTCCTTGGCGAATGTTTGTGTGTTTTCCCAAACTTCGTTCCACATCTGCTTACAAGCTGTTGCTGATCCCAAATATATACACTTTTCTACCGTTTCTTTTTTTTTTTTGTAGACTCGCCTTTACAGCTGATGTTGTCATTAGTCGGGGTTGTTTTCTCCTGGTTTGTGGCCGGGTGAAAAAATGGTTAGTACTAGTAGTGACACGTATTGAGGTGTCTGGGGCTGCTGGTTATCTTTGCTTGCTGCAGTATTGGCTGCATGCGTAAATGTTATCCAGATGGCAAATCAGACAGCGTGCCAAATGAATTTGCACAATCCCACTGGCAACTCTTGGCAGGAACACATCAAGATTAAATCTCATAGTAAACGTCAGGCAACTAGTACTTTTTAAGTGATTGTACCCGTTAAAGAATTATGGGCTCATTAATATCTGTGGTATAAAGGTGCTGCCGTTATGATTGTTGCGTCACTTTCAGAGCACTACACAAGGACATGTTTTAGCGAGTACCAATATTAATACTACAGTATAGTTACGGCTGGGATTAAGTCCCGGGTGTCACGGATTCCGTGATTTTTGTTGGTGTCCGTGATTTTACTCCATCGCAACCAAAATAAATAATAAATAAAACGTTTTTTTTCACGTTTGCGCTAATGATGTTGAACTAGCTTGGTTGCGTTATTTATAATGTAGCCGTTCACACCACTCAATACTTCGCCAAATTGAAAACATTTTATAAATGAGCAAAACGGCAACAGTAAGCGTATAGTTAGCTGAACAAATACCCTAGAAATGTATTTCATGAAAGCGGAGGTTTATTGTTTTGTTCAACGTGCAACATACCGGTAGATTACAGTCGTAAAGCCAGCTGTGATAAACACGTGTAGCAATGCCCTGCTTACTACGAAATTGTCAAATGAAATGCGACGTTTACCAGTTCCCTTTAAATTCGAAGACGACCACCAAAACATTACTTATGGGATATGCCTGCCTATTGGTAGGTATTTACTGAGCTCTTTATATCAGAGCTGCCGATAGGCCCCTTCCTGGGGTGACATCCTCGGTACCGCCTACCGAGGGGTTAAACCTAGCAGCCCACAGAAGCCATTTCTTTTTTGCCTCTAAAGACGGTAAGGTTGGGTTATGCGGTTCTGATGCGTCCCTCATATGCTGCCGTTCCTTCTCCCTCGTGACGGCTGTGATATACCTTCCCATAAGTAATGTTTTGGTGGTCGTAATCGAATTGAAAGGGCACATTAGGTTACTTAACGTAACCCTGGTTCCCTGAAAGAGAAGACGACCACCAACCAGCGAGGTCGTATCGGTCGCTCTCACGGGTTTGATGCAAAAAGTGAAATGGCTTCCGTGGGCGGGACCAAGGATGTCACCCCAGGAAGGGGCCTATCGGCACCTCTGATATAAAGAGCTCAGTAAATACCTACCAATAGGCAGGCATATCCCATAAGTAATGGTTTGGTGGTCGTCTTCTCTTTCAGGGAACCAGGGTTACGGTAAGTAACCTAACGTTATGGAAAAACATGGAAACGAGATTGCCAACTCTTGCTGCAATTGCTGTCAGATACTTGACAGTACCAGTACTAATGTTGACGCAGAAAGATCGTTCTCTCGCACACCATTTCCCCCTTCTTCCGTGATTCTGAGCACATTTACCGTGACTGCTCCATGATTTTTAGTACAAATTTCCATAGACAAAATCCTAGCCCTAGTCATAATGAATTCATTTAAATGGTTTAATTCTGTTTTAGTTGAGTGAGGTGTAGTTGAAATTTAGCACTGCATTGACCGACTATACATATAGTATACATAATAGTACAGTAACAAAGTACGATTTGATAATTTCATTTTATCTTGTGCTAATTAATTAACACAATTAATGTAATTGCTTTCATTTTACAAATATATAATGTGCTGTATGCATTTAACACCAATTCTATGTGAATACAGACCTTCATTTGTAACCAATAATCTGGAAAAAGAAATGTTTTGGGGCTTTGTAACATTAATTAATTCACATACCCAACTGTGGAAGATGTTTTTGTTTTTTGCTGTAAGTCCAACACACATCTTTAAAAAAACTATTTTATTTGGCCATTGTTTTTAATTTTTTTAAATTTTTAAATAATATCCAGAGTTATCATACAGGGACACTGCTACACACACACTGCAAAACACAACATCTCAAAGAATATGGCAAATGAAAGATGTTTATGTGGTGCTAGCTCTGAAACCACACTGCTTTTCATGTCAAAGTTCTTCATTAAATGGTGCGACTGTTTTGCAGAGATCACTCTAAAAACTCAAGCTTCTCGGATAGTGAATTGCAGTTTGCATGGAGTAATTTCAGTTTGTATAAGCCAGTACAGACATCCACAGTTCTTAATTGTCGTTCTTTTCCTGGCAAAGCAGTGTTTGGAAATCATTCCCTGCTGTTACTTCTCATGCAAGTAACATGGAAAGCTGAAGCAATTTCTAAATATTAAGTGGTGATTAGTGTCATACTGGATTCATTTGATTTCCATTTTGTTAAGCAAGATATTATCAGTAGTTAAATAAAATATTAATTCTTGAAAAATCACTTCATGTCATGGGACAGGGTTGCATTTTCAGTTTCAGAAATCTTTAAAATGTTCATATGTGTGTAAACATCTGCACTATTTTTTTCAGAAATACAGTAATCAGAAGCATGTCTCTTCTCCATGTAAATGTTAGTCCAATAAAAGGTATGCATTAGGACGGAATAAAACTAACCACAGCAACCACTGTCCCTCCAGCAAATAGGCTACTTGTAGGTCAAATGGAAAGGAAAAGTCACTAGTTTAGGTAAACTCAGCACTATAGTCAGTAAGTGGCTGGTCTTAACCTCATACTTTACAGTAATTATATGAGAACATTTTATTTTTCTTCAAAATGTTGAAAGGTATGCAGAAAAAACAGAAATTCCTATGGTAAGTACTTTGAAGAGAAATAGCTTGTACTGTAATGCATTGTATACAGCCTCTGTGGCTACTTAATTTAAAGGTCCGGGTACATGTGATTCCCCAATGTAAAAATATCCAGTAGGACAGTCATGTTAAATTCTGTACAAGTATGTCATATGAAAGTCTTTTCTATAGCACAATACTTAGCTTTGTTTGACTTTGCTTCAACGTGATGGATTCACCTTCATTTGTACTTTCACTCACTGTACACTTTTGGCATCATGTGGTTTTTATCCCGCCGTGGGAGAATAAATCAAACAGAGTCCAACAGTGCGTTGGAACTTATGTAGCAAGTTTTGATGCAGAGAGGTTTGATCTGGATATAATTCCATCTGCTGTTTTAGGGGCCCACTTGGATGGAAATGCAAACATGATTTACCATTTTTACATCTGGAAATACAGTGGATGTTGTAGCATTTTAGACCTTAAATAAAATGTTTGATTTCTCTGTTGTAAATGAGTAGGGAATGTATCACAAGAATAACTGGCAAACATGTGTAGGCTGGTGAATTTTCCTGTTGGAAATTCAATTAGTGGTTTATCTGGATCACAGCTAGTAGTCGTGCAGGTTTTCAAATGGTCATGATGGTTCCAAGAGACTACTGCTGTATGACGCTGGTTGAAGAGCTGATCTAAAAATAGCAAACAAACAACTATTTATAGTCACTTTACTGTTCAGTTCTTAGGTTATGTGATTGTTGTCTACAATTAAATTATTAAAATTCCTGTAAACATGTGTTACCAGCTCATACCAGAGTTGGCGCACAACCTCATCACACACAGGCACATAGGCTGGGTGCCTACTATGCACTTCCCATCTTAACCACAGCACAAACTAGACATGCTTGCACAAGTGGAGAGTAAACTCGCTGGAATCTATAATGACACTGCACTTCCTACAGGTCCAGGTCCTAAGTATCTACAGTACAAATAGGACGTTGGTTGAATCAGTGTGATTAGTGAAAGACAAAACTACTGTAGAACAGAGGTCCGTGGGCTAACCCCAGGTAGTCATCTTTGAAATATCCCCCAAATAATGCTACCTCCTTTTAAACCATTAGACTGAATACAGCATATCAAACAAAACTTGCGCCCTTCAGATAACATCCTAGTTACTGTTGAATTCTGAAGATGTATTTTTGTTCCTGGTAATGAAAAAAAACACACAAAAAGACCCATTATGATAATCCAGCAGAAGCATTTACATAGTTTTGTCAAAAATACTTTATCTGCTTCATTTGATTTTATCAAACAATTTGTAATCCTTGACAAAGCTGCCTAAAATAAAATACTGGCCGATAGAGAACTGTAAATGGTGCTATATCCCTTATTAGTACATTGTATTTTTGAAATGAAGTATTATCAACAAAGAAACTGAGATGACTGCATCAGAATCATGCACTACCAGTAAGCAAGATAGATAGCAATGTGACACTTTCTGGAATTTTCAGTTTATTTGCAAACCAGATGCCTGGTGTCTGTTGTGTTTGTGCGGGAAAAGGGGGGTTTGGGCTTGTTGTTATCTTGAATTTTGACAAAATCATTTTATTTATTTAACCCCTGGACCAATTCTGGCTGAAGTCCCTGTCATACCCTCTCAGTGTCTAGTCTGTTTATATGTTTAATATTAATGTAATATTAATTAATGTTTAGGGTTAATGTTACATTTCAAATGTTGAAGTCAGCTTTGTTGTACACTACAATAATATATCTTAATTACCACATTAATTAAGCATTATCTTCATTATTCTGCATGATATGCATAAAATATACAAGAGGGACTGCATGGTTAGATGATGCACAGATGTTAGGGGAAACATTTTGGTGAATTATATGAACACTACAAAGTGTATTATCTTGACCTGTCGTCACAATGGGAAATCATTTATGAATATACTTCGTCTCGATCCGAGTTTAATTTCTTCTTGTTTTTTAATTGTAAAACAAGCATTTTGATAAACCAAGAAGGTTTACCTGCCACTGTGGAACACAATTATCTATTGTCTTGTAAATATATTGATGTTTTTGTAGCATATCTAACCAACACTGTTTGCCAGCTGCATTATTTCCTTTCTAGCATATGAAAGAATAATAATGCACCCTGGTCACTTTCCTTGCAACACAGGGCATCAGCAAAGTGAGTTCTCTACATATACTAGATCTACTAGCAGAGCTGGGATTCAGAGTTAAAACAATAGATGATTTGGAGTTAGACGCTTCAGCACATTGACCGCTGTAAAATCATCTGGTTGTCCCTCTTCCAAAAGTCTTACTTGCTGTGTCTGAAATACATCCACCTCCAGGACTATAAATTCAAAATTAGCGCTAACATGAAAAAAAAACTGTGACCAACTGCCAATGTATGCACATGTAAAAATGTAAGCTTTACAAAAAACTGTACTGTGCTGTACTAAGGACTTATTCCTTCATATACTCTCAGATTATCAATCATTTATTATTATTATTTATTTCTTAGCCGACGCCCCTATCCAGGGCGACTTACAATTGTTACAAGATATCACATTATTTTTACATACAATTACCCATTTATACAGTTGGGTTTTTACTGGAGCAATTGAGGTAAAGTACCTTGCTCAAAGGTACAGCAGCAGTGTTCCCCAGCGGGGATTGAACCCACGACCCTCCGGTCAAGAGTCCAAAGCCCAAACCACTACTCCACACTGCTGCTTTATATCTTATAAAGAATAGACGACCAAGTCATCTAATCAATATAGATGTTCCTTTGATCTGCTGGACACTGTGTTGCTTTTGCATCACATCTGATTTCACTTTTGTAAATATGCAACATTGCAAAACAAACATTTTGCAAATATTTATATTAAAGAAAATAATATGGACAATTGTCATTATAAAGTCACCCTTAGCCCTTCATGGAATACATTTGAGTTCCATACAGTACATGCCAGGTGTCACATATCGACATGGAGACTCCAGTACTAAAGAGTAAGTAGCGGGGTTCCGAAACATATAGCGTTACACGTCCCCACGTGTTGCTACAACGTTTTAAATAACGTACTTTTAAGTCGTATGTCCTGTACAAATTTGACTCAGTCCAGTTTTTCCTCAGTTTAAATTAAACCTGGCGAATAATATCCATCTGTAAACTCCAGCTCACTTCAGCATTCTGACACATGGCACGCAAGACAAACAGACTTTCGCAAACAACGAGGGCGGAATGAGAGAGAGTTTGTTCACTGGCTTTGTTTGCCTCTAACACTGTAGTAAAGAGGCAAACAAAAAAGGTCACTTGCTAATATTCTTTTATAACCTTTTTGTTGCCATGGTAAATAAAATGACATGCTCCCAGGTGTTGGTTTCTTATCCTGGAAACCAGGGTTCAATCCTCAGTCCTATCCTCAGTTTAATCTTAAGAATATCGATAAACTGTACATTTATAAGAGAGCCAAAGAACATGGCTAAATGCTTGAGCAAAACTTTAAATGTTTAATGCTTGGCTAACATCTAAATTTTAAACTACCAACACAGCTAATTTATATTAACATTATTTTAAATGGAAATATACTGCACAGCATGCAAGAATAATTCCAGACTATACCTGAACATCACCAGGGCAGATATCTGACAATTTGAAAACCTAAATACTATTAGCTGACATCTGATATCAAAGGATGGTGTTTGTCTTGTTATAATTTGACAAAGACAACTACTCATCTCACTGGTCTCTAAAGTAGAAAAGCCTTGGTCGTTATTACAGAGTGCTGACAAGATCCGTGCTAGTCTTCTGACAATATTGTCCTTTTTTTTTTTTACATAGAAGTGATTTTAAAGTTTTTATGTACAACCTTGTGGTATCCTAGTTCAGACCTACAATTCAGAAATGATTCAATAACCAACCGGCTTCACTTGAATGAGCTTTATAAAGGTCCTAAATATCAAAGAGCCAGCACCTGTCATACAATGTAAAACAGGAGGTCTCAGCAGCCATCTCATCATCATTAGACAACAGGTAGATGTCAAACATTCGAACTCACCACTCTGCACATCTACCTGCTGTCTACCATCTGCATCTGCATTAATTAATTTAATTGAATTTAATTTATTAGTGTAGTAAGTCTCCAGAGCTTTGTGAAATCAGAGGAGCCTCTACAGAAAAGACCATTTAGATTTTTTTGCTTCTTAGTAACACAAAAATGAGTGACCCTACTTGCTGTACTTAGAAGGAGGTCCATCTTAGTATGGGGTAACCCTGTAAGTGGCTGTTGTAGAAGAAGGAAGAAAGTTCCTCCAAAAAAATGATTTGAAGAACATTTTCTCCACAATACATTGCCCTTAATGTGATGAACAGCAGGAGCATTTTTCACCACAGGAATGCCTGGCCCTTTTGGAAGTAATAAAACAAACTTGTTGGTGCTAAGCTAATTGAACATTTATCAACGTGTGCTGTTTTTTTGTTTTTTAACACTAGAACCGCTGGATTTTCGAACTACCTAGAACCGCCACGTGGTTCATTTTGACCCATACATTTTTAAACTGCTTCGTTATGAAAATGAAAGACATACTATCAGATACAACTCAAAAGTTTTATTCATGAACATCATATCTAACATTTGCATTGCAGAAACAGCCTATTTAAATGGAAATTAAACATAAAAGGTTTTATTTTGAAAATAAGTGTATATACAGCATGACTACAAACAGTGAAAAAATATAATAAAATATACATTTCAAAAGAAATGGGTATGTACATATACCTGTTTACAGGTGTAAAAGGGTAGGCTTATATGTATATACAAAACTGTAAAACCAAAATCATTGTTTCTAATAATACATAAAAAGAAAATATAACACAACTTCCGATATAACGGGTACATTGTACTCTATGGAGCGTACGCATCTGCCTGCGGGTTGTGTGCCTGCATCCAGGAGCTGTGTTGTAAATACAGGCGCAGTTCCATTGAACACTATTGTGTAAACATGTGTAAACTGGTACATACAAACCTGTAAAACTGAAATATTGTTTTCTAAAATAAGTATATAATATACGTTTCATATTAGGCACATAAGTTGTTATCCTACCTGTCATTTCGGTTTGCTGTGTGCATCTGAGTGCAGCTTGCCATATTCCAATCTAAATGTCTACTTTCAAGATTAAATATTTCCTTCTGATATATTCCCAGTTGCATTTCTGGAACAAAACAAAGGATTGATGTCTCCCAGATACATTGAGAAATAAAGCAACTAAGCTTTCACTGAGTTGGCATCTTGGTGCAATTGTACAAATCCACAATCATAGCAATCTCTGTCTCGTAGTCAGTCTACAAAGGCTTGAAATAAAAAAAAATGTGTGCTAGGAGGAGGGGGCGTGTCTTGTTTGCTACATTTACAAAAAAAATAGAATATCTTACGTTATATTAAAAAAAAAACATCAAATTGACCCATGTGGCAGTTCTAGGTAGAACTGTTTATAACTTTATCATTTTTGCGATTCTGGCTATCAAACGCCATCATGATATTTAATTCATATATTTAGGAAAAGTCAAAAACGGACATACGCATACAATTTACGATGGAAGAGTAATTAACATTTTAAATCCAAAATGGGTCAAATTGACCTGGATGGGGGTACTAGTGTTATTATTATTATTGTTTATTTAGCAGACGCCTTTATCCAAGGTGACTTACAGAGACTAGGGTGTGGAAACTATGCATCAGCTGCAGAGTCACTTACAACTACGTCTCACCCGAAAGACGGAGCACAAGGAGGTAAGTGACTTGCTCAGGGTCACACAATGAGTCAGAGGCTGAGGTGGGATTCGAACCAGGGACCTTCTGGTTACAAGCCCTTTCCTTTAACCACTGGACCACACAGCCTCCTAAGTGTTAAAGAAGCATCAGGGTGATATAGTGTAGTTTCTCAGGTTACGACGGAGATCCACCTTGGAATTAACTCTATAACTGCTGTGTTCCACAGGAGCTTCATTTTGAATTTACCTTACTGTATTGGTATTTGTCATGGAATTTCCTTTTTCTTGGCCTCCAGCAAGTTTCTGCTTCACTCATAAGCACTTAAAGCCCACTTACAGTTCATGTGTTTTAGTGTCCAGTCTGAGAGTGGGTCAATCTGCCAAACAGATGGAAAGTTTTTTAAACCCTCTATGTGATAGATATCCTGTCAACTCACTAAATTTAATAGAATTGAATCTAGAATAGTACTGTGTGCATTCATTAGAAATTAGGTGCACCATGTTAAAACCAGTCAGATCCCACATTGTTTTGGCATATGGGGTTAGCTTAAGCCATTAAAAAGCACAGTGGTGCATCTTAATAAAAAAACAGTATGCTAATCCACTTTGGCTTGTCAAGTACTGTGGATAATGCATCAGTCGTAAACAAGATTACAGTACAAGCTGTAACAATTCAACTTGACAATTTTAAATTCTGTTTATCCAAAAAAAAATCAGCATGTAATTAAAAAATACTTTTCCAAGCTGTTCCGGGATAAACACTCAAGCAATAAAGACAGTTGTGCAATCTTGAAGATTTTCAGCTGGAAACATATTGCTAGAGGAAAAAGTTCTCCAGAAAAAAATGGGAAGTGAAACCGAACATTCTGCTGCTCCACCTGGAGTAGATTTCCTGTTGACTTCATGCTGACAAAGAACTGGTGCAGTCCTAAGGAAAAGCTATATATGGTATTAATCTAAAATATCCCCATATGCGTTGACTAGTGAAAGACATTGCACAGACACTTTCATAGACAGTTTACACAATTTGGCTGATACAAAAAAGGGAAGATTGCAAAGGAAAGACATAGAGGGAGAGATCTTCATAATTTAGCTGTGATTGGTAAATATCAACTTTGTTCTACTATTATTGTAGGGCATCATATATGCCATTTCACCAATTGACCATTTGCATTTCTGACTTAACCAGCCAATCAGAGAGCACATAGCTCATCACATGCTTAGTTACGGTATCCAACCGCCATAACTTCGGACAAACAAATGCCATTTCACCATGTTACTATAGAGGGTTTTCTTCAGTTACCGGTGTAAAATGGTAAAAAAAAGGAGTGCCTGGGGGACTTCTAACAGCGACTCAAGGCAACCAGAGCATTTGAAAGGTGGAATACATTGTATTTCTTTCCCCAAACCAAAGACTAATTTTGAAAAATGTTTTGCTTCCCAAGAGTAGCCTGCGTCTTAAATTCGAGTACAGTAGTTTTTTGCAGTTAGTATACAAATCTCCAACAAAAGACTACTCAAGTACACAAACAGCAACATGACTGACTGCCGAGAAAAGACAAACAAAGATGTCCCTGCCTGAATACACAAGCAGCAACGTGACTTACTGCCGTGAAAAGACAAACCAAAATGTTACTGCCGATCTCGAACCATCCGTGACATACAAGCAACCATTTTTCAAAGAAGTGTCATTGGCTTCCTGAGGAATTCAAAGAGAAGCTTTTACAATTTTAGCATTTCTAACAAAGGGTACCAGCCTGGACAGATCGGAAATGCTGATCAGACCTCCATATTTTTCGACATGCCAAGCAATAACATGTTCACAAATTGGGGAAAAAAACAAGTAATCACGCCTGGAAATAAGAAGCAGCACATAACTGTAATGCTCTGTGTGATAGCAGACAGCCGCAAACTGCCTCCATATGCATAATTGAGGTTGTATCTTTGTAAATGCATTTATTTGATGTTTTATTTTTTCCTCAAATTGAGGGTGGGAAATTTTAAGGGCGTCTTAAATTTGATGGAATACGGCATTCTGCTTCATTGGCCAAACAAGTAGAATTACTGATGGTCAGTGCGTGTGTGTGTAACAGTGGTACTAGAAGTGCTTGGTATGTAGCAGTACAGCTACAGTAAGCCATTATACTGGCTAAACAAATTCTGTTTGGAATTTTGAATAAAAGTACAATATATTTAACCGGTGCATTTTCTCTTCTTTGGCTGTAGCACTTTCAAACAATGCTGAAGACCAAGCTGAATGTTTTAACATTGCGGAAAGAGCCACTACCCACGGTAATATTCCACGAACCAGAAGCCATCGAACTGTGCTCCACCACTCCGTTGATGAAGAATCGGACTCACCCGGGCTGCAAGGTATTAAATCACTATGGAGCTACGTCATGTTCTGTATATTTAACAATGAGCATTAAAGTATAATAAACTGTGATGGAAAATAAGAATTTAATAATGGGTTCTGCTCACTTAACCCTACAGTCACAAAAGTATAAAATATATACATTGTGTATTATTATTATTAATTTCTTAGCAGAAGCCCTTATCCGGGGTGACTTACAAGATATCACATTATTTTTACATACAATTACCCATTTATACAATTGGGTTTTTACTGGAGCAATCTAGGTAAAGTACCTTGCTCAAGGGTACAGCAGCAGTGTCCCCCACCAGGAATTGAACCCACGACCCCCCGGTCAAGAGTCCTGACCACTACTCCACACTGCTGCCCTATCTGGGATTTCAGCTGTAAACATTTTGCTACAGAGAAAAAAGGCCTCCAAATGTGTAAATAAAATTACCAAGATCCTTGTCGGTATTCCCTTTGAGGCTTATCATTCACACCTTTGTCTTGTTTGCTTTATTATGACATCAATATCCGGTCAGTCGTCAGTTTGTCACAATTCCTCCGTAAAGAACCTGTGACTGGCAAGCTATCAGTGATTCTGAATGCCACCCACTCGCCACTAGACAGTATTGTTATGTTTTTTTTTTAACTTGATGGATTTACTAAAAGTAGGAGATAGTGAAGCTTCCATGTTGTAAAAAAAAAAAAGAAATAACAAAAGAAAATATTGGGCACTTATTAAACTTTTCTCCTTAATTACTGAACTATCAGGTTTCTTCTCCAAAGGTTTAATTGAGACTAGGCACTTGAAACATTTCATTTTTGGTAGACACATATTATCAAATGCTTTTTTTTTTACGATTACTAACCAGAGGGATGGGAATGTATTTTGAGGCTTGTATTTGTTTCTCTGTTATGCAGTACGGTATACATACAGCTATATACGTCAAAGGTGTGCTTTTACTTAAAGGAATTGCTGGAATGTCTGCCTACATTCCATCTCTGGCTAGACATAGAATGCAGGTTACTTCCTTTCAAATAATATCATTTTAATCCCAGTCACTCTCAGCATTATTTTAAACCTTTCCTTCAGAGCTTATATGCACTGTAACATTTGGAAACTTGGTCCTGTTGCCATGATTATGTTAAACTAAGAGTTCAGACAGTTTGCAAATGTAACAGTTGCTCCTTGGTTGAGAAAACAGCTTGGTAAACATTACACATGCATTTATCATGTTGTTTTTTGTTTGTTTGTTTGTTTGTTTGTTTTTTCACCATGCTTTCTTATCCATTATTTTGTACTATGATTTACTCTTTCCTAAGCTGTGAGTTGCATCAAACCTTGATTTGGGAAGCTCACAGAGACAACCTATAAGAGAGAAAGAAATTGACCTAATAATTTATGAACCCATTTTTTAAAATATAATACAATGGGGAAATAATCATCTACAGGATGTTTCTTATATGATTCTGTATGGTTTTCTATTGTTTCTGCACAGTTCGTTTTTTGCAAAAAAGACTCCTCCAGGCTTCATTGCCGCACAGGCTTCAAAGTACCTAAAGCTTCCGTGCACAGTGCAGTCCGCCCTGGGGAGTCTTTTCAGCAATGTTGGCTGGAATAGTTAATAAGCACGACAAATAACGATCTAAGATAATCATACAGAACACTCATAAAAGGGCCTACTTTCTGAGGTAGGCAGGATTGATCTTGAACAAAATATCTGTGTTGTCTTGTTCTGATTTGTTACTCTACCTTAGAATCTGTATCTAAAGAAAGAGTGATGAAGGTGGAGGTCCAGTATTGCAACCCTGTATCAGAAAAAGATGTATCTAGTTGCAAAGGAGTCTGACAACCTACGGCTGTATATTACTATTTATATACCTGGAAAATACATCTGCATTAAAACAAATTCTAATGTAGAAATCTTCATTGCCTGAAGTGTATTGTAATGTTCTAATTGTTTTACTAATTCAGTCACCAGTAATGGCACACCGTGCTTTTAATGTATCTGTTCTTTTAATTCCAGTGGGGAGTGTACATCTCCCAAATTAAAACAGAGCACTCATTTATAGAATTCTATGAAATCTATTGAATATCGCTGCCTAGTTGTGAAACATTCAAATAGGGTCTACAGGCACTGTGTTGTAGGTATAGAATTTGTCTGAGCAGTTCTTTTTTCAAGATAGTTGCGAGACAGACTTCAAGGCTGTGTTGCTATGGTTACAGCTATATCCATCTATCCAAGAAAACCTGTTAGAAAGGCTGTGAATTTTTTTTTTTTTTTTTCATGCATTTCAATAGCTTTTATTTTAACAGGGAGAATGGGAGAACAAGGCTTCAGGGTTGCATTTAAAAGCTGAAATAATTAGAAAGTGGAGAGCCTGCATTGTCCTGCCTGCAGACAAAAGTGTTGTCAGCAGCCGAACCACATTTAGATATTTTAAGAAAATCACAAAAAGCTGGTGACCAGAGCTTTGGTTTTGTGCCAGCATACATTTGTAAAGCAGGATGGAAACAAATGGTTAATTTTTTATTTTTTTTTCTGGCTTTGCTGCCAAAACAAACGGAATCCATGAAAAGGCAGCTCGCACTGTTCATTTTTAAATATCAAATTCTGTAGTGAAAAGAAATGTTGTGGTTTAGAAACCATTCTATTTGCTCCTGTACATTAGCACACGGTACAAACATGTTTAATTAGAAGTGTGACAAGTATTGTAAAATGTGCGATGCTTTAAAATATTTTATAAAATTTAAACCAACAAGGTCCAGAACTATGCATTGTTCTTATTGTCAATTGATTTTCAGAAATGTATACAGTCCTACATTTCATCAGCATGAATGATATCATTCTTATTTAAACCTTAGTCAGTTTGCAGATTACAATGTGTCCTGTTTCACTGACAGCTTTTGCAAATTATTTGGTAAACCCATTGTTTTTTAAAATTGTATACAAGGCTAGAATACATAAATAAGACATGTTTCACTACACATTCTAAGAATGTTTTTCCCTTAAGTAAATAGTTAAGTATATTTGTTCTCAATAAAGATTAAAGTAAGATTGACACTATATATATATATATATATATATATATATATATATATATATATATATATATATATATATATATATGTTCTTATTAAAAGAAAAACTTCTTTAAAAAAAAAAAAAAAAAAAAAACATTTTTGGATTTTTGGTAGCATACATTAAAGGCATTCGTCTCTTGAGAGGAATAGTGAAGTCTAATTTTCCTGGCGTGGATTAAACCATGTTGGCTCATTCATAGAGTGCAGGATGACGGGGAGACCATTTCTAATCAGCCTGGACTGATTTGAAAGGCTCTGCAGGTTATGCAGTGACTTCACTGTGCAATTCTTTACACAGCTGCTATGGTTACGGCTGTGGAGAACGCTGGTAGGGCTGTCAGGGCTGTCAGGGCTGTCGAGTGCAGTCATGAGGGGCAGGGTATCTATTCGGTACTAAGTGCATTTGTCAGCTGGGGACACTGGGTTTTAAAAAGCAGAGAACCTTATTATTTTAGGAACAAAGACGCTTTACTTAAATCAGTTCACTTAAGCAAACAGTTTATGATGATGTAACAGCAGGAAGGGTATTCCGGAGCTCAACAAATAAAAATGAAAACAAAACAGTTCTGCATCATTAGTTTATGTCGTAACAAATCCACATTTTACTAATGGCACTCTATATAAACATTGTTTCTTTTTAATATCATGTGATCAAAGAAACTACTAAATGAAGTCGCAAAAAGTCTACCAAAAGCCATAATAGTTTAAAAAAAAATATATATATATATATATATATATATATATATATATATATTTCGTTAATTATATGGAAAACTACAAAGCTGTCAATATGTTAACCTAACATTATTCAGCAGGTTTCAATCGACTTTATGAAGCAACATTTGTTAATTCTATAAGGCGAGGCAAAACTTTTGGCCATAGCTGTGCATGTGCTTCAAATTTACAAAAGAGTCAGAGTCATTTTTGCACACATTTAAAAATGTGGGATATTAATGTCTTAAAGCACTGATAGCTATCTGTCTGGATAATTTCTTTTCATGTTGACAAGTTAAAGCTGCAGCTTCATAATTGGAGGGATGGGGACATCATTTTGAGCTGTCTGTTTGTTTACATATCTGTTATGTTTTCATTCATAGCATAATAACATGTTACTGTAGCTGTTAGAAGTGGTGTTTCGTGTTATTTGTTAAGATCTGGACTTATAGAAACATATATGGCACCTTTGTCAATAACTCTTCATGCAGTAAAAGGTGTCTTACCATCAAGAATAATACACAACCAAGCAACGCCATAAGGGATTATTTCCAGGCTTTTTCATGCATACCCCCTGTTCTCCAAGGACCTCGATTGCCTCCTGGGCTTTTTTAATTGTGAAGCTTTGCCTGAAGGAATAATAATGTCATCTTATTTCTGATCACATAAGCTGAAAGCCTGAAGCTCGAGTATTGCAGTCCTGAGAGTGTGTGGGAGAGTGAGAAAGAGAAAAGGAATAGGAGTGAGAAACAAAGCAGTCTTTATACAAAGTTAAAGGACAGAAAGCAACTGAAGATGTCTGCAGTCCTTGGGAACGGTTCTGTGCTCCGGTGGCTCGATTTGATATTATCTTCAGTTTTTCTGTTGCTCTAACTGGGTGCTAGCTTGCTTCCAGGCCTCTGTTGTTTTGCCCCGTTTTCTTGCTTTCTGGTACTTCTGAAACCATGTGATACTGTGGCCTTTCAAAAGAGATGAAGTCTCACAATGGCACATGATTTCTGAACAAGGAAGCAAAGGAATACCAAATAAATTAAAGGTTCTTAAGGCAAGATGGCAGCCAGTTAGATTAAGCAATTTATAAAATGAATGATCTAAAATCTCCATATTATATAGCATCATAACTTTGAACAAATCAACATGATTGCAAACAACATACAATGATTAGGGACGGAGGTAAAAATATGAAAATGGCATTTTGTTGATGTGACCTTTCACAAGCTACTGAGCTATGTCTTTCTTTTTTTAAACTGCAGCCAGAGCCCTTTCCTGCTGGAATACATCAGCAGGATTAAAATAGAGGTACAGGGTGTGAATTTAAAATAACAGAGACATTGTTACCCGTCCGGAGCTGATGATGAAAAGGGCATGTTTAGGACAACAGGAAGCAAAAAGGACATCCAAAACAGATGGGGCCAGGAGGAGAATAGGAAATGTATGGTTATTATGGTATGCAAGGGAAAACTTGTGTTGCATTGCCTGACATTTTAAAGTGCAAGGTCAGCAATCCTGAGGACTGGGGGTTATGCCCATGTCAGTAACAATGCATGTACGCAGGGAGAACAATCATGTAATCCAGTATTCAGAGTGAAAGAAAGCAGGAATAAAGTGCCTATTGCTTTACTCTAAGGCTGTTTTAATTAATAGACTTTAATTGTAGACTATGGCTTTTTAGTCTGGACCGTTAAATAAGTTACTGTATTCTGCAAAGTAAAGTTGAGTCAATCATGGGATTATATTGCATGCTTGCATGCTTTGAATGGATTGGTGTAATATTAAAGCACTAAAATAGAGTAGTTTACTCCCACCTTTTCCTCATTCTCCTCTAAATCACATGCACACACTAGCACGGAATAATGCAATATAACTAACAATTATAAGAAAAACCGTCAAACTATTAAAAAAGAAACAGCTTGCATCCAATTATCAGTCATTACAGTTTTTAAATCTAGAGATTTCAATTGTAATGAATTTGTGATTTAAGAAGCTCTATAATTAATTCAACTTTCTAGGGCAGTAAAACATCAAATATACAAATAGTGAAAAAATATATATATATGCTTGTTGAGAATTCTTGCACTGAATGTTTAACAGATCACATTTTGGAGTCAAGCTTGAATTGATTTAAAAAATCAAAGAAAAACGGCAAATCACAGTGTGTGTTACACTGTGTTGCTAAGCAGATGTGGAGGTTGATCTAAGGAAAGTATTTCTCCAAATTTGGGTTTAAACATACTTTCTTTTCCATACATTGTACTTGGTAAACAGAACAATCCATCACCGTACATGGAGTGTTTATTTCACTCATGAGGATGGTCATAAACAACCCCACTCGGCCATCCGTCTTTGTCAAATAACTACACAAATCCATGAACATTCATACAGTATCCTCTATATCTATTTTAAATATACATTTTGTCAATTTACTATTAAGGTAACTAAGGGTTAGCTAAGGGTTAAGCTGCTCTTGAGTCAATATTAAATGAATCCCTTATTGAGAAAATAATTAGGCAACTTTATTAATAACGGCTCCATGTTTAGTACTCAAGGCTATTTTCCAAATCTAGTTTATTTCACTGACAGCCTGGTCTGTTTTCAAAATGGTGAAAATATTTTAGTTTTACTGGTTTTGTTTGAATATGTACATAACCTGTTTTTTAAGGACATAGCCCCAGCCAACTGGATGCAACACCCTAGCTCTTTGTATACCACCCTGGTCACTTAAGTACACTCCATCAAAACAGCCCAGCCCAAAAGGGAGCTGACATAATTAGGGTGCTGTTGCACTATCCCTGGAGTTAAACTGAGCTTTGTGAAAAGGGTGCAATACAGTTTAACTAATCTTATTTATATATATATATATATATATATATATATAATTTGAGGTCAGCATAGGTCCCCCGCTGGGGGAAATACCCAGATCTTTTTTCTGGTAATGATTAAAAAAAAATAATAATAATCACATATATTAATCACATGTTTTAAGTGCATGATACATATTTAAATACTATATAGTACACATACATTTAGTCTCTTCAGCGCTGTAGACATGTAACCCTTTTCAGTACTGGAAACATTGAAATAATAATAATAATAATAATAATAATAATAATAATAATAATAATAATAATAATAATAATAATAATAAAACAGCTCAGTTTGAATACAGTTATGTTAAATGCACTTCATGCTGCGGGATTCTTCGCAACATCTATTGGCCATATTCCATTGTTGTTGTTAATGTAATGTTATTCTTGTATTGATTCAGGGCGTTGCAAGGGTTCCAATAATGGAGGTTCTATTTATTTTCTCAATCGAAACACAGCGTAGTTTACACAAAACAAAAGTATAGGCAAGGAGAATATCTTACTTCTGCTTCTCTTTCTCTCGCTTTTCCTATGTATCCCTGTGAACAGGCTGGCTATAGGGGTAACGTCAGTCCAGGAAATGAAACAGAAACACACAGCAACTGTGTGCGAAACTGCTGGCGATCGCGATTGCTCAGTGTGTTATTAACACAAATAAAAATAAAAGGTTTAAACAAAACAAAAACACAGACACAAAACAAATGGCACGTTGGCCAAACGAACAGACAAACAAACAAACTATATCTGTGCAATAACTGTAGATAACACATTCCGTATTAGAAGCCACTCAGTAATTGTTATTAATGGATAATTACCTTATTACTGACATAAACTGAACAAGATGTTGTTATGCTGTTTTCTTTCCGATTTAGTTCCTGAGAAGAATAGTCACCGCAGTTCTTATTCTTGAGGTGTACTTGCCGCTAATGCAAAGCTTGTTTTAACGTTGTCTTTATTACGCTGGCCAGAGACCCGCGCTTACAACTGCGTAGTCATATTTTCTACATTTTCTTTAAATTCTCCAAATTAATAATCGATACCCGGGTAGTAAAAAGAGACCCGGATCGGGTAATTTAAAACCCAAAGGGTTATGGTACTGAGACAATGTGCTCCATCCTGATATGGAGAACTGAGATAATAATCACATGGCATTGAAAAGCTGGCATCATGTGCAGACAACTGGCAGATTCAAATCAGGCCCCGCTTTTAATTTGTGGTGCTGAAGGTGTTTGAAAACTGGAATATTCACGAAAGCCCCTGACCATATGAACAGTCTACTGCTATTTCAGTATTTTTGTTAGTTAATTGCCTTTCCTGTTGTTAGCCTAATAGAGTAAAAGAAAGAAGAAAAAAGTATTTATATTATTTCAATTCAAACACATGATATGTAGATTGGCTGCTGTAGCCTTGCTTTTCCTAATTTATATTTATATCCAAAAAAATGTACAACTTAAGGAGGAAAGCTTGAGAGCTTCCTGGCCCTGCATAGATACAGCAATAGTTTTATATAAACATTTTGTAGTGGTAAATGATGTTGAAGAAATAAAACAATGCCCCTTGTGGCTGGTGTATGCACAAAGCTGGACTGTTAAAATTATACAAATGCTCCCATTGTCAGTTTAAAGCAATCAATTTTACAGCTCCTCCAGTAAGTACACTTAGGAATCATTAAAATGAAGACTACAGTATATAGTTGTAATGCATACGGTTACTTTTCTGGCAAGCTGTCAGCATTTCGGCCTACTTTTTCTTCAAGTGAGAAAAAATTGATAGTTTCCCTTTGGGTTTGTATATATGTGTGAGTTTTTTTAGTGCCATCAAACACATGCTAAGTTTGACTTTTTATTTTCATGACCTCATTTATATAAACAAAGTATTCTGAGAAGGTGGCCAGTACTTGTTCACTAAAAAAATTAAACAAAAAGATTAACAAAATAATTCAGATATGCAGATGGAACCCACACCAAACAGCAATCCTAGCTAACTTGCAGATCTTCTTAACTGGCCTGTGTTTTGAACGTCAGGAGAATAATTTTGACATCCAATTGGAACCCTGTTAAAAAATTGTAACTAATCTGGCATTTATTTGAAAGACTGGGGAAAAGGTAACACAAAAAATAAAACATAAACGTTTTTACTCTGTGAATGTGAACCAGCTAATCTTGTACAGTAGTCTCCCATGAAAGTATTGTCATATAGCAGTTTTTTTATACAGTACTGTGCAAAAGTTTTAGGCAGGTGTGAAAAAATGCTGTAAAGTAAGAATGCTTTCAAAAATAGACATGTTAATAGATTATATTTATCAATTAACTAAATGCAAAGTGAGTGAACAGAAGAAAAATCTAAATCAAATCCATATTTGGTGTGACCACCCTTTGCCTTCAAAACAGCATCAATTCTTCTAGGTACACTTGCACAAAGTCAGGGATTTTGTAGGCATATAGTCAGGTGTATGATTAAACAATTATACCAAACAGGTGCTAATGATCATCAATTCAATATGTAGGTTGAAACACAATCATTAACTGAAACAGAAACAGCTGTGTAGGAGGAATAAAACTGGGTGAGGAACAGCGAACTCAGCTAACAAGGTGAGGTTGCTGAAGACAGTTTACTGTCAAAAGTCATACACCATGGCAAGACTGAGCACAGCAACAAGACACATGGTAGTTATACTGCATCAGCAAGGTCTCTCCCAGGCAGAAATTTCAAGGCAGACAGGGGTTTCCAGATGTGCTGTCCAAGCTCTTTGAAGAAGCACAAAGAAACGGGCAACGTTGAGGACCGTAGAGCGCAGTGGTCGGCCAAGGAAACTTACTGCAGCAGATGAAAGACACATCATGCTTACTTCCCTCGCAATCGGAAGATGTCCAGCAGTGCCATCAGCTCAGAACTGGCAGAAAACAGTGGAACCCTGGTACACCCATCTACTGTCCGGAGAAGTCTGGTCAGAAGTGGCCTTCATGGAAGACTTGCGGCCAAAAGCCATACCTCCGATGTGGAAACAAGGCCAAGCGACTCAACTATGCACGAAAACACAGGAACTGGGGTGCAGAAAAATGGCAGCAGGTGCTCTGGACTGATGAGTCAAAATTTGAAATATTTGGCTGTAGCAGAAGGCAGTTTGTTCGCCGAAGGGCTGGAGAGCGGTACACGAATGAGTGTCTGCAGGCAACAGTGAAGCATGGTGGAGGTTCCTTGCAAGTTTGGGGCTGCATTTCTGCAAATGGAGTTGGGGATTTGGTCAGAATTAATGGTCTCCTCAATGCTGAGAAGTACAGGCAGATACTTATCCATCATGCAATACCATCAGGGAGGCATCTGATTGGCCCCAAATTTATTCTGCAGCATGACAACGACCCCAAACATACAGCGAAAGTCATTAAGAACTATCTTCAGCGTAAAGAAGAACAAGGAGTCCTGGAAGTGATGGTATGGCCCCACAGAGCCCTGATCTCAACATCATCGAAGTCTGTCTGGGATTACATGAAGAGAGAGAAGCAACTGAGGCTGCCTAAATCCACAGAAGAACTGTGGTTAGTTCTCCAAGATGTTTGGGCCAACCTACCTGCCGAGTTCCTTCAAAAACTGTGTGCAAGTGTACCTAGAAGAATTGATGCTTGATGCTGTTTTGAAGGCAAAGGGTGGTCACACCAAATATGGATTTGATTTAGATTTTTCTTCTGTTCACTCACTTTGAATTTAGTTAATTGATAAATATAATCTATTAACATGTCTATTTTTGAAAGCATTCTTACTTTACAGCATTTTTTCACACCTGCCTAAAACTTTTGCACAGTACTGTATGTCTGTCCTACCAGGAATCATAGAAATGTGATAGAGAAACACTTGGGGGATGAAGGGTTTATCTCCCTTGCTTCATGAATTTAGACATATTAACTACAAGTTTTCCATCAAACTGTTGCCTGTAAAAAGTCTGCAACTCAAACTCTTTGTTAAGAGTACACAGTAAAACTATGAACTGCTCTCAGAAATTCAACATGTTCTTATCTACAGTCTGTGCATTAGAAGGTCTTGCTGTGGCCCGGCACAACAAGTTCATATTTGTATCAAACCCTTTCAGTGATAAGCCTGCTTCTTTTGTCTTGTTTTATAAGGGGAAGCCAATTACTGAAAGAAACGGATAACCCTGACATTTAGTGAAAAGACAGGATGTCCTTTATATAAATGACTTCAGGACCTTATTGGCATTAAAGTTTGTTTTTATTATTATTATTGTCCTCCCCAGGGTAGCTGAGTTGTAGCATCACAATTGTATTTGGTCCTTCTTCATAATGTTGAGAGACTCAAGCCAATTTCCCATGGTCACTCTGAGAAAGAAGCACTCAGGACTAAAAAAACTTCTCCTTTACTCTATTACCTCTCACAGTTACTGCTATAGGTTCTTCCAATTGAATTTTGAGTAAATATTGGATAAAGTAACAAAAAAGGGAGAAATCACATGGTAAGTATTACTGACTCTGTGTTTCTCTTAATACTGAATGCTTAGATCAATAAAATAGACTCTAGCACGTATTGTTTTGAATATGTTTAAAAGTAAACCATTTGTCTCCAAATTGATTTCTTGTAATAAATGGTTTGAAGACATTCTCTGTGTTAATAATAATAATAATAATAATACATGGAAAAAAACAAACTTTAAAACTGAACCACACATGCTGTGCAGTACCAGTGGTATGTGAAACCTTGTCAATCAACCATGATTTAAAGAAAATGGACCTGGTTTCTTGTCTACTGGGTTTGTAGTATTTTCTGTTAGCCAGAAGTTTGAAAAACAGAAATCAGTTATAATACAGTATAAGGACTGACCCCAACCTATTAACGTAAGCTCACTCAAAGAAGCCATGCTTTGATTCATTTCATGCAATGTGTTTTGGGGTAGAGATGAAGGGAAACATAAAGAGCCCTGTAGATAAATTATTTCTTTATTGTCAAAAATTGTCCCATGTGGGGCTCCACCTGTATTTGTTTAGGCAAGCCATAAGAGTCTTTTTTTTCTCTTTATGGTATCATTTTTCCAGTTTTTTTTGTAGACACATTTACCACAATACAAAATTATTTTTAACTGCATAAACATTTTTAGGCACATTGGGTACACCACAGTTTTTTAAAAAGACAAGCAAAAAAGAAACCAGGGTAATGTCAGTACCACTCAACGTGTTTTGGGATCACTGGGGAAATGGATCTCTGAATTAATTCTGTTTTAACAGTAAGAAATATATAATAATGTGCAAGGGTGCAATGGCACCGGAGCCTTTCTAAAAGTGGGGGGGGCTATGTTTTTGGGGCTAGGTTTTTTTACTGCTTCGAACACAAATTACATGAAATGGTAACAAATGTTTGAACATGTTTCAACAGTTCTGTAGTGTTACAAGATGGCGAATGTAGCAACATTCGCTACCACACATAAACTCGGCTTCTCTGCGCTCATTCTTTCCCATGTAATTTGTTAAAAGCTTCAGTGTACCTCGGTAGAAGCTGGTGGCACAGCTAGAGAAACGTTGGGATTATTGACTATCAACACAGTTCCAGTTTTGTGGATTTATTTGACTTATCTGTGTCACTGTTTTGGAAGAACAATGAATAGACTTAAAATAGACATCTGCTTTCTCTGCCGCTGTCATTCCCTTGTACTGAATAAACTTCCGATTTGGTGCTCACTGGCTGGTTAAAGTAGGCGACTGCACTAACATGTTTGTCTGTATATTAGAGAATGGAGATGTATCTTACTTTATAGAAGATCATCAGTTCAGTTTGTTTTTATTAAACCTATTTTTTCCCAATGGAAAAAAGAAAACAAGAAACAAGAAAAATGTTAAATAAACAGCACTTGGCCTTAAAATGCAAGTCTGTGGAATGTACAACAGGTTTTTTATTTGACAGATATTTACTGTAAATGTATTGGCTTACCTGAGGTTCATAACATATTTCATAAATGTGATTAAAACTACTATATATGGTATTGTTTAATTCTAAACACCTCTTTAAAAAATAACACCAATAGGTGTTGTTATTGAAACATTAGCTATTAAGGAGCAGAATAAGTAAAAATAATTTAAAGATCGCATCAGCAGCTGGGTTATGTTGGAATGTTTATCAGTGTTGGCCTGGTAATTTTCCATCTGACTCAATGGGAGCGTCAGCCAAGGCTGGGAGATCTAGGATATGTCCTTCCTGGATGGAATTCTTTAATAAGCCTCCATTAAGTGTTACAATATAACTTGTTACCTTTTCCCCAGTCTTTCAAATAAAATGACAACTTTCAGTGTCCTCTCTTCTGGTAGCACTGGTAATACCCAGTGTTACGTTACATCTTTTGCTTGAAAATGGAACTTGACATTGGAAATTGGGTTGCCTCAGGCTTTGGACCTTGCAATTTATGATCCTTTAAGTGGTATGTGAGCTGCAGGGACTGGTTTCACGCAAGCATTGTCTTACACAATAATTGAGTTAATTGCAGCGCACCGTTTGGTGGTGGTGGTGCGGGGGATCGTGGTAACATGATACAAGGGAGTACGTAACAATAATACTAGGATTCTCCAAACGAAAACTTCAAAAGACCCAAACTGAGCCCTGTTGCTTTCACTGTTTCCTCAATCAAGTTGTGGAATGCAGTGCAGTAGAGGAGGTTACTCAATTTCTTTTGACATTGCCTTGTACTTATTTATGCTGCTGTGGTACTAAAGTGGCAACACACTTTTTAAAAAGGATGTACTGTTTTTTTAAAAATCCCACAGGAAGATAGAATAGTTCAGTTACAATATATTATAGTTGTTAAAAACAGTATGAATCAAATATTTGAATCTAGTTTCTGAGTTGCCCTACTGACACTAAAGGACAAGCTTAGATATTTACATTCCACCCCTCAGGCAGTGGACAGGGTAAATAATATTTAAGGTCTGCCCTCCCTGAATTTCCTTTTTTCATACGTTTACTTCCTACTGCAAGAAAAACAAAAACAGAGCAGGCCGCTTGCTAAGTCCGCTGTGAGCCAGGTGTTGCTTGTGATAGAGAATGTCTTTACGTTTGCCAAACCAGCAATAAATGAGCAACTAGAGAAAGACATTTTAGCAAGCTTTGTAAATTGTAATAGGCATGTATTCTGAATTTTGGACCTCCTTAATTATAGCCATATGGTTGCAAAACATATGCAAGTGTTTAGATGTAAGTTTACTTTTTTAAGTATCTCATTTGGCATTTTTGTGAAAATACATTAATCATTTTGAAGAAATAATTAGGGAAAGATTAGCTGCATAGGGAATATCTTTTAATACCCCTTATTAAACATTTAAGCCTTAGTTTTACAGTAGCATCTCATATAACAGAGTGTGCTCTACCAATACAATGAGGTCACATCATTACAGCCCGCTAGTGTAGCTGTACATAACTGTCATATGCATTACTCTTCATAATCCTGTTAACAATTGAATTATAATGGATATTACCCATGGTGTTATTGGATTCAATGTATTAGAACAATGTCTTAATATCATTTAATGTATTACAGTAGTCAAAAGCAGCTGCATAGTATGATGCCTAATGTTCGCAATAGTAATACATTGCATTATTTCACGTTGACAAGGTCAGAAGCCAAAGAAAGAACAAATAATGAATAAAAGGATTAACCGAGAGCTTACTGACAGTAAGGATTGGTTATACATTGTAAATGGAATTGGTTGTGAATTTACACAGCAAGACGCATTCATATTCATAAACCAGTTCAAATCCTGTTTGGACTTTTCTTTCCTATGAAGTATAAACATTTTCCCCCTCTAGTATTCCCACAGCGCCCATGAAGTCATAGGAAGAAAATGA
This sequence comes from Acipenser oxyrinchus oxyrinchus, assembly GCA_030684275.1. Classification (NCBI taxonomy): domain Eukaryota; kingdom Metazoa; phylum Chordata; class Actinopteri; order Acipenseriformes; family Acipenseridae; genus Acipenser; species Acipenser oxyrinchus. Next base: position 8,645,611 of record CM060262.1, read on the forward strand.
TTTAACCATGAACTAGGTCAAGAACAACAGACATAGCATTGTAAGTATTCCATTTTCATTGCAGCACTTCGTTTGTAGTATTGCAGGAGCAATGGTCATGATACGCTTGTAGGCATGAGTAATGTGGTGCTGAATTGCGTCTCCATAATGTTTCTCAATGTAAAGATTAAGGATTGTTTGCTATTAGTAGTCTACAAATGAAAGTAGACATTTTTCTTATAACTTTAATATATGTGTTGTAAATGTCTAGTGATTAGTACTACTACTACTTGGTAGCACTACTAAGCTCACTCTTTTTGAAGTCCATGAGCATGTAGGTTAAATTAAGCCTAACCTTATGTTTCATTATGCTCTTGAGGAAACTATTTCCAGACAAGAGAGTTTACTCAAACACTTGAACAAATAAGAGACCTGCTGTTAGAATGTGGCTTTTGGAAAGCAGTTTAATGTTTCTTTTTTTTATCTTTTTTCTTTTTTTCTTCAGTTTAATTTAGCTATATTACAGACCATAGATTTCTTTTGAACTTCACTTGAATGGAAAATTTGTTGTATTATAAATGAGGAAAGTGTTGTGTCTAATTAGTTTTTAGTCAGAAAGCACTCTCCAGTGCCATGTATTTATAAATATAAAAAGTCTCGGCAGAGGTTTCATGTTTGGTTGCCAAATAGTTTTCAGCAAAGGTTTTATATCTCCTCCATGTGTAAGGCATAAAGGAACAGCATTGTTGCTTTATGTGCTAGTTTATCACTTTGGTGTTTAGGATTTGAAACAGAAGACTGCCTTACAACTGATACAACTGATTTTTTTTTTTTTTGTCAGGCTTGTATAAATTTTCATCTGTGAAAATACAGCACTGTCTTTAATCAGAAAAAAATAAACATGTGTCATTCCTTAGTCTGGGTTCCATTCCAATTTTGATGCACGCAGAATCCCAGAGGACTGTTTGGAAGTGGATCATATCTTTTTAAAAGACAACAAATCAGAAGCATTTTTTGTGAGTCAGTGTTTAATTTAATTTAAAAAACAGAACAGTGGAAGTACAAACTGTTAAAGCACACGCTAATAACACACACACACACAGACCGTGTAGTTATATTTATAGATGGGCTTCAGTGAGTTTCATTGAGTGTTTCTGTGACGTCATAAACCCGATTCCTGGAAAGGGTTAATTACACTGTTTTTGTCCCTGAACCACTACAAACTAATGTGTGCGTGTTTGAGGCTGTAGGTCGAAATAATCAAGTTTGTACGTCATGGCCGGAGCAGGGGAGAAGGGAAGGGAATGCAAGCCAGCTGACCGCACGCATTTCTGTGTGTTCTGCATTCACATTTTTTAAATGGTCAGTTTGAGAAATAAACTTTGTTCAACAGCTGTCCCTGCTTTAGTACAAAGCTCACGCTACATACTGTTTTACATAATGGTAACGTTGCTCTTAAATTACTGTGGCTGATTCTTTGGCTGAAGAGATATTATCAGCCATCATCTAACCATGGAATCTTGTGCAATTAAATCACTTAAACTCCTGACGGTAAACAATGTAACAAAATCTACTGGGAAACTATTCAGTCTTTAAAAAAGCTGAATTACTATACTCAATATGCCATGACTTACTGAAAAACTGATTAGCATACAATCACACAGATTCTGTTAGGTTTTGTGATCTGGATCCCAAGACTGAGAAAGATCACAAAGACTAGAAAGAAACATGCTGGTATCAATAACTGTTGCTAATGCATTAGACTGCTGGAAGGTATGTATTATAGTTAGGGCTTCTGATTTTCAGTTTTAACTGATAAAAAACGATAACCCTTGACACAAAAAAATTAAATCTGTGTATTGCCAATAACCACCGTTAAAACAGTGGAAATGGTTACTCAGTTCATGTTGACCGCTCCTTTCCCCATAAAAAAAACAAAAAACCTGCAACTACAAAAAAAAAAACTACCTTTCCCAGTGCAGCTGGGCAATGTCCCTCCTTCCTGACTTGTATCTATCATTGACTCGTTCTGAATACTTTAAACCAGAGTTGTAATGACTTGAGTCAGTGACTCAACTCGACTCGACTCGGAATCAAGTCACAATTTTTCGTGACTCAACGAGTCATTGCCATTCCTGCAAGTAAAGACTGGACTCGACTACCTGCTCAAAAGACGTGACTCGATAAAAAAAATTTCATCTGACTCGAGTCATTGTCTTTATGATAAAATCAATAACAAACTTATTTTATTTTCAATACATGCAGCCCCTCTCTAACACACACAGTCATCTTGTCATTTTGCACATAAACAGGTTCCTGCCATGGTTGTTAAGACCATTGCTAAGGAAATAGAAAACACCTTTCTAGCCTATAGCACTGATTATTATTAGTTATTTTTCAGGTTTTGTTAGCACACAAATAAAGGTAATGAATGTATGGAAAACGTTTCTAATAATTAAAATTTTGCCTAGTGAAAGCTTGAAAAGTAAATAATTTGGGAAATATTTAAATTTTTAAATCCAATTCTGAATAAAACATTGTCTACAGTAGACATTTGTTTAGCTAATGCAAACCAATAAAAACTACAAACATTTGGAAGTTTACCTAAACTAATATTAGGCAGTCCAAGGTCAGTGCTAATCAGGGTCTGTGAAACCTAGAGGTTTATGTTTAAAGTCTTAGTTAAAGACTCTACTTGACTCGAGCTTGGCATGTCAATGACTCGACTCGACTTGAGTCACAATTTCGGTGACTCTTTACAACTCTGCTTTAAACCCACCGCAATGACTGAGTGGCATCACATTCCTATATTTCTATTGGAGAATCCGCTTGCGAGATTTAAAACGAGATTACAATTGGGAATGGAGGGTTGTTAGCAGGACTTAAAGATATATTACAGTTAAGCTATGGAGGATTTAAAACAGAATTGCAAATTGTGGCGAAATGTAAAAAAAAATGGCTACACACAAAAACCCCAGAAGAATGTTCCCGTGACCATAAGGATTTCATTGTGGAAGACAGCAAAGGAAAGAAGGTACAACTTAAGTGTGCAAATACTGTTGAGTTACTACTATACATATTGTGACAGAAAAAAATTAACTGAAAACTGTAACTGAAAACAATAATTTCATACAGAATAAAAGCGAAATCCCTGAAAAAAAAAACGATTTACATAAAACTAAAAAATAGCTAAAAAGAAGCACTGAAAAATGAAATGAATAAAAACCGAAAAACAGAAGCCCTAATTATAGTCCAGGAAACTATTTGGTACCATTGTCCAATTCAGGAGTTTATACAGTTGTCCCGTGTTATATCGCCCCCCTTTATAACGCCACCCTGGCTATTCTCTCTGAACAAATGTCACCAATATAAAAACAGTGCTATTTGTACCCATTATATCGCCACCCGCCAACTTCCCAAGCCAAGCAAACGTAAATATAAGCATTGTAGTTTCACTCATTGTAGCGCCAGCGAAATAATCATGGCCAATTAAAACAACAAAGTTATGCAGTTAAACTTTGACTCGCTTTCCTAATTCGTTGTTAACTGAACGTTCATACCAATGTCATCAACACTCCCGCTCCCAAAGCAAAACAGAAAGTACAACATGGCGAGTCGACCCTACATTTAACACCAGAGCAAAAGAAGAAAATCTGCATGTATGCATCTGAAAATAGGAAAGCAAGTCAGCAAGACATCGCAAATGTTTTCTTGCCTAAGTGAGGCATACACTGTTAATTGAAGGACAATCTTACTCGATAAAAACAAATGGCTTATCTTGAACTAAAGCATCAGTTTTGTAAACAGCCTCTTTGTAATCCAATAGTAATGTGACGGCAGTGCCAAATGAATTGTACATTGTACCTATCATTGCAGATGTACTAATCATTTTGGAAACTAATGTAAATGTTTAGTCTGCATGGTCTCCCAAACTGTTACAGCAAAGCAGCAGTTCAATAAGAATCTTTGAGTCTGAAAACTTGTTATTTTTGTTTAAAAAGTAGTTTATTTTGGGGGAAAACCTGATGAAATGAGGTTACCACTATTTTGTTTGCTAGTGGAATGTCTACGACTCCTGAGATCTCCTACAGACGGCAGCAGTCTTTCCTTCCTATGATTCCAGCATTTGTTTTTGCCACCAGACAAAACTTGGCTGGTCCGAGACCTGGAATGTCAACAGTTTGTTCCTATATTGGAAAGAGAGGTTGTCGGAATTTGCCTCTCGGCATCTGATGCCATGTTTTTTTGGGATGTTATTGAACTGAGTGATGAACAAAGTGTAGGAGAACGTACTAGTCAGAAATTTATAATAAGAACAGTGTAAACAGCAAAGGTTATTTTAATTAAAGAGACTACAGAACACTGAGCAATAAACAGTCCGTTTTGAGCATACAGTTTTTCTCATACAGAATTTGAATATTTCAAGACGACAAAACAACAAGACCCTCCTCTTAAACACATTGCAAACATATATATTGGATGCATGTCCCAGACCAATGTGGTTGTGCTTCTTAAGTAATATTTCTGAAAATATAAATTGCTTCTACTTTCCTCAGAGGGCATGCCAATAGTAGCTGTGGTAAATTCTGAAAAAAAGAAAATGCATTCAGAAGCCTGCATTGCTGTGTCAATGCCAGCCTGTTTTAAAATCCCCAAATGTGTAAATGTAAGGAAGACGGTTGTTTTATTGGTAACTCAAAACTCATTCGCTGACTACTTAGGGAGAGACGAATGGTGGGATAATCTGAGCAATGGCACGAAAGTCGATCCCCCATGTATAGAGTGGGGAAATACATTTCTTTGGAGAAGCATTGACCGCACACGGAGCGTCATTTCTCAACACGGCTGTGGTGGCTTGTGGGTTTCCTGTTTGTTAATCTCATTGTCCAGGATATCAACTGTGGAAGGTTTCCTTATTTAATGTAAACTTCCATCATCGTGCCAGCAGAAGGATTCAGTTATTCTCCACTGTACACCATGCAACAACAGTCAGCTGCCTGAAAACACACACTAACAGTTAAGCCAACGGGATAAACAGCATACTGTTGTCACAAAAAAATGTTTTCTTCAGCTGATTTTCTCACAGCTTCTATGGTTCATTTGTTTGCTTTAGAATAAATACATAATTTTACAGATATCTGCAGAAGGTTACAGACTCTTTTAACACAGCAGACATGTATTTAGATCTTGGAAGATACAACTCCACATGATACAACTATTAAATTGGTTGTCTTAGAGAGTTAAAGGTCCCATATACATTAGGGCAATGAAGATATATCAAGGTCGCTATACGCTACATGTTATTGTCTTGATTGTCTACTTTGTGATTGGGTCCTTTGATGTCTAGTAAGATTATCAATCATGGACTAAATGAAATAGAAGTACAGAATGTATTCCTAACAACTGTAAATAACATGTATTCATCAATCAAGAACCATTTAGTGCAAAAGTGTTTATTTTTTCTCTGCTCTGTCCTTTCTATACTATGAGCAATGTGACGGCCCTAGGCCAAAGGGAATTGTTTATCAAATAAGTACATTTACTTTACAAGGGAGTTCAGCTTTTATAATTGAGCAATATATTTGAGGTATTTTGAATATGTGACAAGCAGCTGGAGTTTGCTCTCTACCATCTCTGCTTTGGGAAGGTTTACTGTTAATCATTAAAAAACAAAACCCCACAGAACCCAATGCATTTTTGGCAGCAGAATGCTTTCCATGTAGTTAATCATTCTGTGTTACATTGGCAACTAGATTTCATCCAGCAGTATGAATCTTATTCAAGTAACAGACATCAGCTTACAGGGGTGAAAAGCATAGATCCCCGGGGTACACCAGATTCAATCTAGACCTTGTAACCATTTCAAACAGAGTTGGCTAGATCTATTGCCCTCACTAATTCACTAGTATCTGTGTGCAGCTCATAGCACTGCGTATACAGCTTCTGATGGTTTTAACAATATTGCACTGTGACAAAGAGAGAATTAATTCTTGTTTTAGATCTCCCTCCCGACCGGTGAGGGTGCTGGGGAGGAGAAGCAGTCATCCCCAGGGTAGGTGGAAATCGGCTACCTGGAACGGGGGCGGAGCCGCGGTGCGCAAGGTCATTGACCCGGTCGGGAAGCGAGGTGGCAATCACGCATTGGCTGACAGCGGTTGCCTCGCTGATCAATGGGGCGAGACGGAGCGTACAAAAGGGGGCGTGGCCCAGTGTTCTGCTCCTTCTTGCAAGGTGCCGTGCGTGTGAGCGAGAGAGAGAGAGTCGAGCAGGGAAACAGAGGAAGGGGTTTAAAAGACGGGTCGTCTGTACTCCGAGAGTTTTGTGCTAACTTCTTTGTTTTGGCATTCTAGAGCACTGACGGGACGCTCCAGTGTGCGACGGCGGAGCGATTGCCCGGAAGTGCTGTTTTTTCACCCCGTGTTTCCCGTATCTGGATTACGAAAGGAAGACGGATTGTTTTTGTTGTTTGTTTTATTTGGGACTGCAACCCCATTTCTTTTTTGTGTTGTCGGGTTACACATTGTTGTGTACCCCGGCAACCTTTTGTTTTGTTTTTTGTTTGAGTACATTTGGTGTCCAGGTCGTAAGAAAAGGAAAATAAAACCCAAACGCTTAAACTGAACTGGACTGGAGTCTTTTATTACACCACTCTACGCCTTTCCTGTCACATGCACACAGATAAATTACTAATGCTTGTAGTTGGCTTGAAAAGAACCATTTGCTATTGAATGAGATTATAATACTGTGCCGCTCGTTCATACAGTATGCCAAAAGGGCTGTACAGAAACACTGAAGACACTGAAGGGGTGGAAGCCAAAGGCCATTTTGTGCCTGCACACCACATAACATAGGATTGTTCTCCCAAATGATTATTGTTGATGTTACAGTGGAGAGCCATTCGTTGCATGCTATGATGGTTGACTACCCAAACTCATTTCACATAGTTGCCCAAGGCTGAATTCATACCTGCAGAGAAGAGGGAGTCAGGTGCCACTACCAGTTATCCTAGACATCCAGTACTGTTGTCATGTTTTTGACAGGGGTTTGGTTTATCCCTTCATTATCTTGGATTTGTATCTGACCTTAAGCATTCCATCTGGATTCCATGCATGATGGATTAGGAACAACCTTCCTTTAGACTAGATAAATCGCTGGCTATGCAGGTACACTTCACTTGCATGCATCTTCTTTGCTGAATAGGCTGTTCTATAATAGAGAGTCAGTTAGCCTGTCCATAGTTGTGACCTACTTGCTATAGATGTCTTCATTTCTATTTAGCCTTGCTTTTCATTTTAGCAAATAGACCATAACTAAGGATACGATTTTGTCAAGTAGGTCACAGAAAACGTGAAAATCGTGAATTTGAAAAAAAGTCAGTGAAATCTTGGAAATAAATGTAAAAACACATTTGGTTAGGCACTTCCTTTATTTCCTTTAAACATGCAGTATGTCATGCACTGAAAATACAAATATGCGAGTATCTGTAAATAGTTTGGTTGTGTATGCACACAGCATTTACGTATACCTATGTAGGTCAGCGAATGAGATTTGTATTTAGCTGAGCAAGCATGTAAATGAACACAGATCGTATATTACTGTAAACTCTCGGTTGTGATCTTCACATACATACAGCGCTTGTTAATTCTTTTTTTTAAACAAAAAAGGGGGCTTGCATCTTTAAAAAAGATTAATACTTACATTTGATTTCATGAAACTTTCTTTCATACAATGTAGTGTACCCAAGTAGTCCTTTCTCTAAAACTAAACATTGCTAAACAAAATACTTCAGATTGCCGTTGAACATCTTTTTTTTTATTATTTCCTGCAAACTGTAGCTAAAACGAGAGGTTTATCTGTTTTGTAGTCTTTTTTTTCTGATCTTTGTGATGCCCCACTTCTTGGACACAGTGCCTGCCTGTGTGATTTAACTTTTCAACTCTGTTTTTTTGTTGTTGTTTGTTTGTTTGTTTTTATTTTTAAAGGGGGAGTGTTCTGTAGGCTACTCAGAAACAACCAAATTAAACGTCTCGTTCTAATTATTGAAGAATATTTATATGCTGTTTCATTTTGAACGCAGGAATAAAAGCAATTATTTGACATGCTGATTTTGTATATACAGGTATATGTACATTTATGCCAGACGCGCGCACAGAGAAAACCGTCTGTTTCGCTACATGGCCGGTGTGAAAGCCTGCATCATACAGTATTAAAAAAAAAAAAGATAAATAACAATATTACGTTGGTGTGAAAGGACCTTTAACTAAGTTTTGTACTCTAAAGTAACATTTAAACTTACCAGCAGTCAAAAGCAGTAGTCTTTAAATTATTGGTTTTGATGTACTATTTAAAAGCTCTCGTGTATGTTGATGTAGCTAAACCTACATTATTTGGTGGCCTTTCCATGAATTCTTTTTTTTTTCACCCGTGAAATGTACAAAAAATCACTGTGCCAAAATCGTATCCTTAATCATAACCTTAAAACTTCATTGATCAGTACTTGCGGAATTTGGATTGCTGAACCATTGCTGTCTCTGCGGTACTTTTCTAGAGATTAATTTTAATGCAAGTTCTTATTTTACTGCATGTACAGTATTAGGATTATTATTACCACTCTTGCATGCCATATGAGAAGATTTGTTATTCACTGACTGTTCACCAATTAAAAGAAGGGCAGGAAGGGACATACAAATGAATTAATAAACACACTTTTATTGAAATGCAAAGATTGCAACATTTTGTGCATTGTCAAACTTGCTACTTTATGTATATTATTTTGGAGTGTAGACTTGATCTCAAACCATTCCAACATTTGAATACTTTTCCCAGTGTCTTAAATTACTAGTCGGAACGCTTGTCAGTGAACGTTAGTTTCTTTTAGTATTTCTACTTTAAGCATTGCAACCTGAGCAGCTTGCCCATTTCCCAACACACTCACAAAAGAGTGAATGACTTGCTAGGTATGTCATTTGAAAATGCACAGAAGGTTGTGTTTTGGATACATTACTACTTTGCCCTGCATGAGGAACACATATAAGTCTCTTGCGGTTTGTACAGTTGTAATCACACCATAGAATGTGTTCTGTATTACCACTGATGACTGATAATGATCAACAGCAACCAACTCTGGCTAGATTAAAAGAAAACTACAAAATCTTTGAGAAAAAGGATTCGCGTGAGCAGAAAACAACAACTTCATGCTGAGATATAATTATCTTTTAAATCACATTGCAATAACAAAATGTATCCACCAGATGCTGCAATCTGTTGATATATAGTGCTGTATCATTATAAAATTGACCCTTTTTTTCTTCTTTTCAATCTGCAGGTTACCTATTTGGGGAAGGTCACCTTAACAGGGACGCAGTTTTTAACAGGTTGCACTGAATCAGCGGTCATCGGCTTGTGGGAGCAGCATGCCCTAGCCCAGGAAGACACTACTCCAGCCAATGCCATCCTGGAGATACGGCCCTTTCAGGTGCGGTTACACCACCTGGACGGCCGGAGAGAAGCGACAGTCCACATGGACACCTACCAAGTGGCACGCATCGCCTACTGCACCGCGGACCACAACGTCAGCCCCAACATCTTTGCCTGGATTTACCGGGAGATAAACGACGACTTGACTTTCCAGATGGACTGCCACGCCGTGGAGTGCGAGAGCAAGCTGGAGGCCAAGAAACTGGCGCATGCCATGATGGAAGCCTTTAAGAAGACCTTTAACAGCATGAAGAGCGACGGCAGAATCCACAAAAGCAGCTCGTCGGATGAATTTCCTGAGGAATCTGCCACTGACGATGACTGAGCACGCCTATTAACGAACCAGACGCAGCAGGAACACTGTGAGGATTTGAAATGGACAAGAGGGGATTCAAATGGGCTAGGGAGGAGGGAGGGGAGGGAGAGATGAGGGGTGGAGGGGGGAGATGAGGAGAGGGTGTTAAGGGGGGAGGGGGAGAAAAAACTAACAAAACGCTGCCGCTCTCTTGGGTGACCGCCTTTCCAAATCAAAAGGGTGATTCAATACCTAAAGATATGCATCATTAAACTAATTACATTCCTGTTTCAAAGCTGCTGTGCTGTAAATGTGCAAATAAGCTTTTTCTCTAAAGCTTGACAGTGCTCAGACTCTTGCCTTGACTCTAATGCGCGCCAATTTGGCTAATGAAATCCATCAAGCTATTGTGAAGAGTCTGCGGACCCAGCCTCAGACTTTGTCGTACAACGAAGCTGATATTCAGCAGCCAGAGAGCTGTGAAGACACGTGGGAGGAGGTTACAGAGACAGTATCCACCTTCTTAGACTGACCTTTCCCTTCTGAAAAAATAAGGAAAACATTACCGATACAGTATATAAAAAATATATTGAAATTACATTTAAATGTTTGCCATTTAACTTGGAGCGAATTCTGTTTTATTTTTGGTTTTTTTTGTCATTTTCTTTATAATGTCATTATACAAAAATAATGTTTCCACAAAAATATAAAGGGTCAGTTAAAGTAATATCATACAGTTTTACACTGCTGTGGACTGGCACAACCAGAAACCTGTTTTTTGGGTTTTGCGGTTTAGAATTATTTAAAAGACTGAAGCACTGGTCACAAGAACACAAGAAAAAAAAAAATATCTAAGGAAGCAGAGCAGACATTTCCAGTACATTAGATACACTGTAGGAAACATGTGTTATATTTTAGAAAAATCTAAACCAATTATGTCAAGTAATAATAATTCATTAGAACACCATTCTTATTTTACTTGACTTTTTCTACTTTTCCACCACACTATAAAATGACTTCCTTTTCAGGTATTCAGACCTTACTCACATTGAGTCCCAGGCTGTGGGTGCGAGGCTCAGGTAGTATCATAATACCTGCTGCACAGGAAGTTGATTTATAGTGTGGTGGCAGGATACATTGGCTTTAGTCACAGTTAAAATTTAGGTACTTTAACAATATGAGAAGAGACTTGCAGTAACCGGGGAATGTTGTTTTAAGGTAAGACCAGTGCACACATATAACGGTCCACAATCATGCAGCTATTCATCATTTTTATATAAAAAAGCAGTGTATTGGAGTGTACCCAAATGCACCTGAATGGTCTATACAAGGCTAGGAGTTATCAGGTGCACCATGTGCGACAGAGAGATGGACATATGGACAGACAGACGCAGTCAGTGCATACGCGTTTACATTTTGAATGAGAACCCTAAAAATGGGGTTTAAAGCTTTGATTATTTGAATCCCTAAAGTTACAAAAACAGTTATAAATGTCAGTATTATTTTTTTGGACGCTACTTTGCTTAAGAATGGAAGCGTAGTATGCTGTGTCCAGCTTGTTTTAGTTCAGATTTTATAAGGGTTCATTTTGATGAACAGTGTCTATAAAAAAGTTTTACTTTTTTCATTGAAGGGAATAAGATTGTAAAATATTTTCACTTCATGGTGTGAGGTTCTTGTAGCATTTACTTGTGTTGATATGTTACAATTAAAAAACGACACAGCTATACAGACAACACTTGTATACAGGAATCTCAAGGGAATCGTATTTAAACTTTCTAAAAAGTGTTGCCAGTGCATGTTCTTCAGTGTGGTCAAGGCTAGCTGTTATTTGACTTAAAGATTCAATTAACACTAAAGTTTTGATAGAGAATGATGTAACCTCAATTGATATATGGATAATGGGAGGTTAATTAGATAAGGTTAGTGTTGCTGACTTTTTTGTAGTCCTGCACCAGCACTATAGTGGAGTCAGATTTGATACATCAAGGGAAATAAGATCACGGTCACAAAAAGTTTCTTAAATATTCTGTGACACATTTAACGATAAGATAAATGCATCTTTGGGGTCTGAACCTCTAAAATGATTGTCACACAATACAGTATGAAAGGAATAATATAATGGAAAAATCTGCTTTCTACAGAAAGAAAAAAAAAATATATAAGCTTCTGTAAATAAAATGTATCCGTTTTTTTTAAATATTACAGCATAAATGTTTATAGTTATTATTTTAAAACTACAGAAATATGTTTATTTGCCGACTGTGAAGTATATAGATAGTCATATAGTGCTGGAATATCAGATAAATTTTGCAAAGCCATACATTAGGTTCAATGTTTAAAGAAAGAAATTTATAGAAGCATAAGGATAATTGTTTTTTTGTTTGTCTCAGAAATGCTTGGATTTGCTTTAAATGTTGTTGTTATTTTTTTCTATACATTATTTGCAAAGTTAAAAAATATAAACCATTTACCAAGAATGATTCTGACTTTCTTTCTAAAGCCCTTGCCGATCATGAGTATAAAATAATCCAGTTGTCATTATTCTAAAGGATCTATTGCTACAAATACTGTAGGTGGTTACATAGAAGATACTTGTGTTGTTTCTTACTTTCTCTTACCATAAAAAAAATATAACTAGGAAGAAAAAAAGTATATTAATATCCACAAATTATGTTATGCTGTATCACAAACTATTACACATAAAGAATATAAGAAAAGCCTATTGCTAAAAGTTTTCATAAAACTACCTACCATGTGAAATGAAAAGTAATAATAATAATAATAATAATAATAATAATAATAATAATAATGCGGCATGCAAAACAGTTTAATGGTTATCCGTTCTAACATGTGCAACTAAAGACGACTGGTAAATGTTTGTATGACTCACTGAGTAGTGCAATGCAACAGTTACAGCTTAACTGCATTGTCAGCAACTAAATGAAAGCACTCTCTTCCCTAAAGCAAGAGTAAGGCCACAATACTACTGGGAGTCACAACAATGTTTTAGAAATGGCTGACACATCTTTTGAAAATAAAGATCAAAGTCAATGTTTGTCCCATTTGAAAATTTTAGGCACGCATATTTTCTTTGTGTATATATCAATCCTTCACATAACTGGTGAATGCAAAAGTTCAAAGCATTGCTTGTGGCCTAGCCTATGGAAAACACATTCCTTAACAAAAGTAACTTCCATTTAAATGCATTAAAAAATGAAGACAGAACAAGCAAAGACAATTTGTTGTGTGCAAATAATGCACTTACAGCATTAAAAAAAATCTCAGAAAAGCAACTGAATCACAGAAAACAGATGGCAGTGGTCTACAACCCTTTCATGGGTTTGAAATCAGTCAATTCGGCACAATTAGTCTCACTGGACTAGTACTGAATGGCACATGTCTGTACTGAGGTGCGTTCACAGAGCTATGGAGGGAAGCTAGCATGCTGTCTGGTGGCATTGTGCCTGACTAGCTTGTGCAATTATCCCATGTTTAGTTTAATGACCTCAAAAGGGGGAAAAGATAATACAACTAAATATTGTATCAACAGAATAGAAAAATGACAACGGAAACATGAATTGGTATTTTAGTTTTTACATTGTCTGAAAAATCTTTTTTCTTTTTTTTAAAGGCTGAGTAAAAATCGTGTGTGATTAAGCAGAAGCAGAAGCAGAAGCCTGCAAAGCAAGCCTATTGGCAGTAGCATAACTACAGCAAGGAAACCAGCTGGAAAGATGACCATTTTATCATGCATGCCTTCACTCAGTGCACAGTGTCTTCACTCTTTTTTTCAGTGTTTATGCAAAGCAATCTTTGCTCTACAATGACCTAGACCAGCAAAGGCACACTGCGTACGTCACCAAAGCTGGCATCAGGCAGACCCACACACTATCCAGAGCTGCAAACTGACTGAACCTCCACGCAATGAGATCAGATCGACATTATGATAATGGATGATGTTTGGTGACCCCCTCTCCCTCCTCTAAACACAGTCCCTCAATGGAGGGGGTTACTGCTCAGGCAAGCAAGGGCTAGTTGCTTTCAAATGCTCTGAAAACATGTTCTAAATATATGCCTGGTGAGAAGCAGCAATACAAAAACAGGAACAAACCTTTCCTTCCAGTTCAATGATTATACTTTGAATAAATTGAAATCTGAACTAAAGGTACCAACTGGACTGCAGTTCATGACTTCGATCCTCAAGAGGTGTCCACAACCTTTGATCCTACAGAGCATTAAAAAAGGAAAAATCAGGAACAAAATATATATATATATATATATATATATATATATATATATATATATATATATATATATATATATAAAAACAGAAATCAAAGCCTGTGCTGACTTTTATAGCATATGCATTTTATTCTGTTCTTGGTTATATCTTCCTTCTCCAATCATAGGCTACAAGCCTGACCCCATAACTACCCATATAAGGTAATCTGTATCAGTCTAGTTAGAACCAATGATAGGACGTGATTGGGTTAGCACGGATATGTGGGCTAGCAAACAGAGGTCACACCTATACAGATGGCGATGGTGAAAGTGTGAATATAAAGGAAAACTCCCAATGGAATCAGCTTGTATAATTTGCACTAGTTCAGCAGTAGGACTGTAGAAGAAACTACTTCTAGTCTTATAGTTTTGCAATGATGCCAATTATCTTAAAACAGTAGTTTAAGCATCACTGAGTGGGGTAGACGGTTTATGATAGAATTAACTTTTGGTATCCCTGCTATCTTCACAATTGATAAGCACAATGGTTAACAATTGAGCTTTAAAATCTGTGTCTGTGGTAATGATATCCGTTTTAATGAATATATTTATTTTTTATAGTGTAGCCTTTCTGTATTCAGAGTAAATTAGAACTGTACATGTCTACTGCATAAAGAGAGATGAAAGATCAATACAATGTGCTCTCAAGGACAATGTAGTCCTGTATTGATTGTAATTACTAGTATGTTCTCTTCTAAAGCTCAGAATGGCATGTGCCCCAGGAGAAAGAAAAAAGAAAAGAAAAAAAAAACTAACCTAATGCATTTTCCAGGGTATAAGAAGTTGCTAGGCAACTGCGGCTTCTATAATTTGCATCTGTCAAGAAACAGGAGAAGCAGCATAAAAAACGGACAGCTTTGTAAACATTTTTGTAGGTCTTTATTGGGTAAGATTCTTCATGGAACTACAATATAAAGCTAGAATTTAAATGTTCAAATGACAAGTCCCAAAAATATATATATTTTTTAAAGCATAAACATAAAACAAATCAAAACAGCTATTAAAGCCAAATAGGTTGATGACAAACATGATTGATATACCAACCACAACCAAATATTTTTCAAATTATTATAATTAATGGTTAATACATAGTAAAAACGATTTCTTCACAACAATATATTTTCAAGCATATGGGTCAGTGTTAAAATGCTCTTTCTAAAATGCTATCAAATATTTTGACAGAAATCTCTAACTGGACATAAAATAATGCTTTTTTTTGTTTTTTGTTTTTTAGAACAACCTTAAATTTCAAAACAATCTTTTAAACAAATCATTATTCAAAAGAAATGATGCTTGTATTGCAGCCATTTTATGTCCATTCTACTTCAAAATGACAAAAAAGGTTCAACATAAATGTATTTGTTTTCTAAGGTTTTCATTATTCTTTATGTTAAGTTATTATTTTTTTGAAAACAAACATTCAGCTGGAATCTTTTAGGAATTTAATTACAAGACTGACCGGAAACAACTCCTATGGGATTTATGTGGTAGAAAAAACAAAAAAGCAGGAAATGCCTTAAATATCATTCATGAAAAACAAGAAGTATAAGGAGCATTATGAAAAGGAATGCATGACTGAATCCAAAAAAATCTCTAACGCATGAGTAGCTATGACAGATGGAACAGCACTTGGCATAATGAATACAGTTTTTACTCAGTTGGTTAGTTTCTTGTGGAAATTCTGAATTCCTGTTTTTGCCAACATTTTCAGTGCTATTGAATACTCAATTGTACCTGCACTAAAGTAAACCACTTTATCACTGGAAACATTGGTATTAAATATTTAATTTCTTAGACCCTCTTCATGTGAAAGATTAGGATAAGGGTCTTTTTTTAAGTCTTCATATTCATTAGCATTGTTACTATAGTATTAAGTAGGTATGCACCAGAACAGCATGTGTAATTGCATTTACACCATCCTGATTATTACCCATCATAAAAAGGCACCAGCTGTAACAGTGCATCAGCAAGATTGTTCCTTTTAAGGGGATTCTGGACAGTCAAGGGCACAGTTGTTAATCATATTACCACTTTGACTTCTGGAATTGGTTTCTCATACACAGGGCTAATTATAAGACTTTCAAATCAATGTTCTTGCATCTCATTAGAATAACAGTCTCAAAAGTCCCGAAGACAATTAAACCTGCCACCACACTTGAAATTCAACTGCTCTATAGCAGGTATTAAGACCTCACCTCACCCAATAGACATAGACTCTACATGGATTCCTAAACTATGAGGTTACCAGTCACTCCATATATAGTGAATGTGCCGCACTCATTTTAAAATCCAGTACTAATTGGTGATTTTAATGTCTCTGGTGAGTCATTGGTGTTAATGGACAGTAATATTGTTGGGACTATGAATGCTGGGCATGTTCCATCCATAACTAAAACTAAACAAAAACATTAAAATAGTGCAACATTTAAAAATACTAAAATAAATATACTGAATGACAAACATTTCTTCTTGAAGACACGGGTGGAAAGACTTTGGGTCGAAACATTTGCCACTGATTTTATTAGGTTTCTTATAGTATTTCTGAATAATACAATTGCTTCTACCAGTACATTGATGTTGTTATTGTAGTTTGATCTTCATGACTAAAACCCACAACCATTTCTTGCCACAAAAACGTCCATAGTTACTCACCACAGTTGCCGCTGACATTTGAGTTGCAGTAAGTGTGTGGATAAATACATGCGAGCAGTGAAAGCTACTAACACTGTTAACCAACCACCTCACACAACCAGGACATTTAAAAAATGAATTGCTTTATCTAGCTGCATTTATTTATTAAAAGTACAAAATAAAGAAAAATGTTGAACCTTATTTTATTTTTTTTTGTCATTTTGAAGTAGAATGAACATAAAATGGCTGCAATACAAGCACCATTTCTTTTGAATAATGATTTGTTTACAACAAGTAAATCATTTGAAGGTGCCATAAAATGCCATAAAACCCCAATTTTAAAGCTGTCGCTTAAACCAGAATAGGCAACGTTTCTGCCTTGGCATATTTTCTTCAAAATGTCACATGTTGCTGTTAATTCACATGACCCTTAACTGGAGTATTTGTTCGACAGGTTTGTTAGAATTCTTGGAGGGTTTGGCAAATGACTTCATCAGTGTAATAAAATCAATAGGTCATAACAGAATATATTGTACACATACTATTTATTTACACATGGCCATTCCGCTAGAGTAATATAGGAACCCTGCCAATGGTAATAGGAGAGGTTCTCTCATTGGTACCATTTAGTTTATTTTTTCACACAATCCTGTTCAATATAAATAATTCCTCTATTTTGTAATCTGTAGGATGATTGGTATTAAAAACAGATTTTAAATAATGAATAACTCTTAGATAGAGTTCTCAGTTCCTTGTGGGGGTACAGGGGGGTGGAAACCTCAGAAGAATCCCACTGCATTCTCTGCAGGCGTATCTGCGAGGGATCACTGATATGCAGAGCCATAAACCACAGGGCTGGCGTAACATTATTAATAATTAATAATGATTCAATTTCATGGGTTTGGAACTATCACAATGAAGCACTAAAAGGTTAATGCAGCTGTTTCAACCAAAGCAAGAATTCTAGTGTGGTTCTTTTTACTTGCAAGTTGATTTGATTTTTATCTGTGATGGTTGATCAGGTATTGGGCTGGCACCAAGATTTGGGTAACAATTTAAAATAATGGCTGCAAATTCATTATGAATTCTGGCTGAATACCACAGGAATAACACCTTCATATCTTACATAATTCCGACGAGTTCTGAAGCAATTCATTTAGAATACTGCCCTATTAATTCATCATGATGTAAAACATTTTGGTTACCCTTTGCCCTGTAACCATTCCCAATTAATTCACAGTTCATTCTTCACTAAGTCATACCCTCTTACGTGCCACCAGGATTGTGAAAAGTGTAAATTTATGTCTTATACATATAATCAAGATCATGTGTTACAATGGAACATGGAATAGATACAGGTAATTAAATGCACATGAATTAACAGGGCTAAAACAAATTACTTACTTCAGAACTCAGAGGAAGTGCATCAAATATTCAGGGGGAATTAATTATGAATTTGCAGCCATTATTTTAAAGTGTTACCAAGATCTGTTTCTACTTGACTTTTCTTAACAGTTTTACATGTTGGTTACTCCGGCATCCAGATGCAGACATTTATTTCTTAACCATCGTGCCACCTAGACGCTTTCTGAACACCAAGTAGAAAATAAACATTTCTAAACTGCAACACATAATTATCCTTTTTGTGGTATTTTAATATGCAATGAAGCATTGCGTATAGCCTGCCATTTAGAAAATATAAAACATGTTAATGGTTGGGATAACAACAGTCTGAACATCTGGGAATCAAAACAAGATGAACTATAAAAACAATAAATGTTTGTTCGTATTTTAGCATGGTACTGTATCGGGCAAATTGACAGTAAATTAAATGGATTTTGATGATCATAAATAGAAGAGGAGGTAAAAGCAGAGGATAACAGTGCCTCAGCATTATGTTGACGCTTTATGAAAAATGTCATTGGGATAGCGCTAATCTCATCCTACTATACCTAAATTAACAGTAGGTTAACAGTAGGTTTTCCAGATAGTATCTTTTCGGATAACCGCAAGTCTGAAGATGGGTACACACTTATGTATTTGGAAATTGAACTGTCTTTTTGCAGAATAGAGCGTGCTTTATTGTTGGGGGGGGGGCAGTTCAATCTGTTTGAATGCATACTGCACCCGACTTGCTGGTTTTCAGCTTGTCAGCAGTTTGGTTGTGCCACACCTTTTTGTGTAACTAGTTGCATTGCAATGGCGCTTAGACGCAGACCCATCCTTAATAATTCTATCAAACATATCCGATATGGTTAAATCACATCCCAATCCCATTTGTTTAAAGATCAACATTTTAAAAAGTTTTCCAATGTACTAGACTGTATCAAACCTCTTGGTTCGTGCTGAGCAAGAATGCAGAAACTGTAGGAGAGGATCTAATTGCAATGTAATAAAATAACACATAAGGATCCCAGTTTCATTCCACAGGGCATTCAGTTACCCATTAAAAACAGGCCAAAAAACACAAGTCCAAGCTCAACGCTGAGGTATCACATGAACAGAGTGTTAACACAGTCCAGTGCGAGTGCTATACAATTACGAATGAGCACAATATTACACACACGCACACACACAACAATGTATCAACCCTGCTAAAAAATCACCACATACAAGTTAATTTTCCTGGCATGGTTTTATATCATTAAAATCTACACATTACTCTGAAAACCAACTCCATGTTATGAATATGAAACCTGCCAAGTGAAAGGGGTTAGTTTAAGCCAAGATTTTTTTCTTCTTTTCCAAAAAACAAAAAAAGTTTTTTTTTTTTTTATTATTATTGCAGCTGCTGCATGAAATCCATAATGTTCTGAATGTCTGGCCATGACACAGACTGCTGATTCAGACTCAACGACCGAACCTAAAGCAAGATCATAAGCTTATTTGTTTTGTGAAAAGTCTTTGGCTTGTGTTATTTGAACTCAGACAACTCCATATCCTAATTGCATGAACTTGGAATTGCAATGACTGCAAGCAAACTTCTTTCACTAGACAAACTGAACCTCTAGTTACCAGCTTTCTACTAAGACCATTTCACTCTGTTGGTAAGTTGTGCCAAGCATTCATTAAATCATGTATTTACTTACTGTTCATATATAGCAGTTACTATAGTGTTTTTACAATCCATACCATTCCATTATGTAAATTACTCAAATTAATTTAATTACTACTCCTTATAAGCCATAGGAAGCTATACAATTGTTTGTAGCATAACTGTACAAAATGCGTTTGCAATCACACATGGTTTAAAAAAAAAAAAAAAGGCAGCAAGCTGTATGAACCATTCAAAGATAATCATTGTATTTAATTTCCTAGCTCCTTGGTGTTTATTTATTTAGAAGAAATAGGTTTTAGAAAAAATACATATTTTACCATCTCAAACAGATTCCAGCTGGAATAGAGCAATCGTCTCACAAGATAAATACACGCAGCATATCGAAAATGCATATCTGACCATGTGAAATCGTATGTACCTGATTTTCAAACAGTTTGGGAATCAGAAAAATGTTTAATTGCCATAGGGATTTAGTTACGCATGTAACGAACGTTCACGTGAATTGGAAAGGGATTACATGACACCTTGTGGCTGATCTCTACCAGTACACATCTCTGCAGTTCTTACTGCATCAAATTAAAAGGTTGCCAAAGATTGTACTGTAGTACATTGGGTATTACAGCAAGCTTGATATTGCAGGCAAAAGGTGTTCTGTAAACTCCAGCTAGTGAATTATTCCACTGGAAATGTGGATTTCCATTTGAAAAAAAAAAGGAAAACCACACAAAGAGGCTGTAAAGCAAGCATACACACTTGACCTGGTGGGCAGCAACACTCCTAGAATGAAAATATATAATACAGTACCACCGAGTAGAAGAAATAGGCACCCTATGAGGTTTAAGAGAGACAGAGGCTCTATTCATGCATGTTACTAAAACCCTGCTTTAAAAAAAAAAAAAAAAGTGTGTCTGTCATATCTGACATTGAAGTATATTGACAATTAACCTTGAAAACAGCTGCAGCCCAGGAGCACCTTTGCGCAGAATAAATGAGTACTGATGTGTGGAATGTCTTTTTGAACTGAAGACTACACTCTTACTGCAGAGGACAGTTCGGTCAAGTTATCAATTCATGCCACAAT
This sequence comes from Acipenser oxyrinchus oxyrinchus, assembly GCA_030684275.1. Lineage (NCBI taxonomy): Eukaryota > Metazoa > Chordata > Actinopteri > Acipenseriformes > Acipenseridae > Acipenser > Acipenser oxyrinchus. The sequence continues at coordinate 8,666,416 of CM060262.1, forward strand.
GACAAAAGAAACAAAAAAGTCAGTTGGCTGTTAAGTCAATATTTTTAATGGATGATTTATTGTTGGTTTCACACACAGTATTCGTCAGTAAATATGTTTTCATAAATTACACAACATACAGCAACCGGTTCAAAATTGGAAGGCCTCAAATTCAAATATTACAAGTCATTTCTCCTTTTTTCTTTAAGTAAAAATGGCAGCATTTTAATTAAAATCAGTTGGTCATTCAATAGGTAACACATTTGTGCCAATTTTAGAAAGAGCTTAAAACCAGTGTCACCTTGATATTACAGTACAGGGATGAAGTTCAATTTTTCAATGGTAGTTTTCAACACAAATACTAAAATGCATTGTATGCTAGGAAAACATGTTGCAGTACAAAAGTAATCCAAAACCACATCAACACAGACTGAATTATAGTTAACTTTTGAAGCACATCTTTAAAAAGACATTACAGGGGTCTAAAAAAAAAAAAAGGAGAATATGATAATTTCAGTTTTTTGGAATCAGTCTTCCCTACTGATCAGATCTCTACAAACACTGAAGTACACTTTAAAAACGGGTCCTAACTAAGACTGTCCATGTTTTTGCCCATTATAATAAAAACCTATTTAAGTCCAACCTGACTAGTGGTAAACATATGAATATAAGCAATTAAAATGATAAACCTTTTTAACACTTTTCAGGTCAGAACTAAAAACCAGTCATATTCATATTGTCTTCCTCATTTGGAAATGGCAGTGACTTGGAATGCAGATTTTGCCAAATACAGTAAGTTTCTGCAGTTCCTTGAGCCTTTTTATTCATAAATCGCCATCTTAAGTAACGCAGGATAGTGTTCCCGTTCAATGTCAGCCATTGTGAAGACTCCTCTGAATCTCCTTACACACTATTGCTGTGTCTTCAATTGAAAAGTGAAGGGCTCAGGAGGAGGAATTTTAGCCACTTCCAGAAACGTGCTAGAAAAGAAAACAAATATTTACTGGTAAAAAGCTTTGAACATTACACAATGTATACATATCAATAGGGTCAACTGCTCCAAACTTCACTAACTATTCACTTCAACGGTACAACGTGAACACAAACACATGCAAGAAGTGCAACTTTTGAAAGCATAGCAATGATCAAAATCATAATGTTTAAAACTTGCCTGTGAGAATACTTGGTGTACACTGCTTTCAGTTTTCCATTCTGCGTCGAGATGAGAGAACTCAATTTCTCCATTATGGGCACAAGGTCTTCCTCCTCATATCCAGTGTGATGTACCAGTGTTTGGGTCTACAACAAAAACAGGACTCCTACACTGCAAGCTTGTTCAATTTTCAAAGTCAAAAGGCTCCATGTGCTGCCGTTACCATGCCTGACCAACCTGTAGCACCGTCTCTCTCAGGAGCACAAAAATAAAAACACAAGCGGGGGAGGGGTGACACAAGATAAAAATGTGTCCACAAATTACCTGAAGCAGCGAGTCATGGGTGAATATTTCATCAAGTGAGGTCAAACTAGCAGACTTACCCAATCTCCTGAGTAGGCCATCTTCATTGCAAGGAAAAGGCACGCTGCAGCCAGTTTAGAGGACCTCTCCTGCAGAAATTCATACTCTTGCAATGTCATCTCACAGATATAGCGGGCCAGAGTCAACGTCAACAGGTCACTCCTTGCACACTGACAATTGAAAAAGAAATATAAAATTTATAACAGGTTAGCTTTAAACAAAGTTAGCATGCCCTACCCTGACCGTAATTAATGACACCCATGCAAGACAAACTGGAATCATACCTTTGCATACCGGCGAATAAAGCTATATGGTTCTGGAATATTAATGTCGAAACCAAGCGCGCTCAGAATCCTCCTCTCCATCACAAGAATGTGTTTCCGGCTGTAGATCCCACTGCAGATGAACAGGAATTCCTCTACCAAGGGAGCACAGCGTTCCTGAAACATTTCCCTCATTAACATCCATAGTCTAATCAAGGAGGTGGATATAAGAAAGCAGCATGCTATAGGCCATCCCAACCCAGAGCAAGTCTGCATGCAGCAACAGCAAAACAATTTATACCACCATATCTGATCCCCATAGTACCCTTTGCCTTATAACTCTGAACAGGGATGCCTAGTATAATCTGTGAAGTGTTTAAAAATTAAATCTTTTATGAGTTAACAGGAGTCTCAAGCTTACGATTTCTAGGCACAACCATTTTATATGGGATTACTTGTCAAAAATTAGTTTTTTTTTTTTTTTTACCAGTTACATGATTTTAAGTCTGCAGTGCCATCTGGTTGCCAGATATTGCAATTGTGCTTTCTTTGACGCAAGTCATTACCTTCTGAATGCTTTTATTTTTTCCTTTGTGTTCATTGCAATACTTTTCAGACTCAACTCTGTTCCATGCTGTATTAATACTTCAAAAAACATTTTGAAATATAATCCTTACGCCAATGTAAACCCTGTGTCAGATGTAAGGTTTACACCAGAATAGTGCCATTTGTGAAAAGACAATTGTTAAAAGTGGATTAATCTGTACATGTTTAGTTAAACAATAAACACTATTTTACTTTCACAAAAGATTATGCAAACTGCATTTTGGCATAAATACTGCGAATTCTGGCCCCAAGTAACAAGTCTTATATACAGCCCTTTTTCAGTTTAAAAAGAAAAAAAGAAGTTTAATACCACAAACTTTGCAGCAATGAGAAAGGCAGTGGCTGCCACTAGCTGTAGATTCTCAGTTTTACACTGGCATTTCGTGAGGTAGTGATCCATCAGTTTCACTGCAAGGTAGAGTGTTTCGTGATTCAGTTCAAAGTGCTCCTGCAAATACACAAGATTGCATTGCATTATCTGGTTCTGCTTTTTGAAGATCTGGGTCACAAAGCCCACAAACTCCACCCAGTGCACTGATTTTATACCAAGTTTTACCCCAATCTCGCCTACCAATTTGATTTTCTTTTGAACAGTACCTGTACTTCAATCATCCAGTCCACCACAATGGCTCTCTTTCTCTTGCTAAGGTCCAGCTGCGTGTCCATGTAATCAGCTAGAGGGAAGACAACCTGAAAGAAAAGGGGCATTTGGAATATTTGACCTTTAGCAGTTCAGCCTTAACACTCATGGCGATGTTCCCATTCATTACTGTTTGGGTGGTATTAAAATTGCTGTTTGTAGAATTCTGGACCACAACACAGCTTGCATAAACAAAGGTTTCAAACAAGCTTACCTCTCTCTCTCTTATATTGTGAAAGATATCATTTGCATAGACCGGAGTAGCCCAAATATTACTGCAGTCCTCCTTATCAACATCAAAATCCACCTGGAAAACAATAGAATATTCGGGGATAATGTACTAAGCATGTATTCCAGCCCTTGGTTGTGCTTTTCAGCAAAATGTAAACAGGTAGGAAACACTTCAAGAAATAGTTCAACATTCCCAACATCTATGTTTAATGATAGTCTCAGCTGGGAAATATTTTTTTTACAAAGGTTGCAATTAGGGGCGGGGGTGGGGACAACAAAGATGGCTTTACCTGCAATATAAAAGTTGGTGTAGGCAATTAACTCTTCAATGCACTAGCCTAGCAAATCGATTGTAGCATCAATGAAGAGGGGGCTTTAAGTAGATGGCTTGATCATTTGAATTCATTTCACCAATGTCTAGGACCACAGGGCTACTTCAATTGAATTTACTCCCTGTTGCTCTTGCACCCTCCACCTCTCTATATTCTGTTCTGTCTAATGCATAAATTAAAAACCATTAGGCCTGGTAACTTATCTACACAGCAAAAAAATAGGCACACACATTTGATCTACAGACAGTAATTATTTATTCAACATTTTAGCTCTTACCAAACTCTTATTTGGTTTGTGAACTGCATGCTCTGCAGCATCTTTAGTCTTTTCAGTGGTTGACTTCAGTAAATTCTGCTTTAAGCATCTGCAGAAAGCACAAACAGCCAAGCTTTTAATGGCCCTTCCTCCTACCAAGTTTCAGGTTACTCAAGGCGTGTTCAGTAGTAACGGAAAATGGACAGACAACAGGTGTTAAACAGTGATGGCTATGTGGACACTCACTGGTACAAGTGGCTATAAACACACCATGTGGTTCTACCCCAAACCTAACTGGTTCCCCATGCTTCTTCACAGCATGCCTAACATAACTATCTAGCTTACTTCTCATTAGTTTGGTCCTTGGCACACTTCCTTCTCTTGTCTTTTTTGTTTAGAGTCTCTGGTTGGTCCTCAGTTTTTCTCTTTGTATTAACATTGGATAACACCTAAAAAAACAAAAAACAAAACACAATGTATTAACAATTAAAACTATTCCTAGAGGCAAACAAAGCCCATACTAATTGAGCTAGTGCAGGCATTAACTCCTGTATACTAGGGCTCTGAGGTTGTAGTGGCAGACTGGGTCTTGTTGCCTTTACTTGCCAAGTTTCATTGCTCTGAAACTTTTATACAGCAGAACTACAAAATGGCATACTGACTAAGGCCATAAACAAAGCTAGGGCAATACATGAACAGCTTGGAGGTAAACAAAGATAAATGTACTCACCATTGAATTTGTTATATTTCCAAAGGCTCGTTTTTTCTCTCCTTGAAGTACATTCGGGTGGTTTGAACATACAGGGAATTCAGTAACATTGTTCTCCAATGTCTTTAAAAAAAAAAATATATATATATATATATATATATATATATATATATATATATATATATATATATATATATATATATATATATATATATATATATATATATATATACAGTACTGTGCAAAAGTTTTAGGCAGGTGTGAAAAAATGCTGTAAAGTAAGAATGCTTTCAAAAATAGACATGTTAATAGATCATATTTATCAATTAACAAAATGCAAAGTGAGTGAACAGAAGAAAAATCTAAATCAAATCCATATTTGGTGTGACAACCCTTTGCCTTCAAAACAGCATCAATTCTTCTAGGTACACTTGCACAAAGTCAGGGATTTTGTAGGCATATAGTCAGGTGTATGATTAAACAATTATACCAAACAGGTGCTAATGATCATCAATTCAATATGTAGGTTGAAACACAATGATTAACTGAAACAGAAACAGTTGTGTAGGAGGAATAAAACTGGGTGAGGAACAGCCAAACTCAGCTAACAAGGTGAGGTTGCTGAAGACAGTTTGCTGTCAAAAGTCATACACCATGGCAATACTGAGCACAGCAACAAGACACAAGGTAGTTATACTGCATCAGCAAGGTCTCTCCCAGGCAGAAATTTCAAGGCAGACAGGGGTTTCCAGATGTGCTGTCCAAGCTCTTTTGAAGAAGCACAAAGAAACGGGCAGCGTTGAGGACCGTGAGCGCAGTGGTCGGCCAAGGAAACTTACTGCAGAAGATGAAAGACACATCATGCTTACTTCCCGCCAATCGGAAGATGTCCAGCAGTGCCATCAGCTCAGAACTGGCAGAAAACAGTGGGACCCTGGTACACCCATCTACTGTCCGGAGAAGTCTGGTCAGAAGTGGCCTTCATGGAAGACTTGCGGCCAAAAGCCATACCTCCAGCGTGGAAACAAGGCCAAGTGACTCAACTATGCACGAAAACACAGGAACTGGGGTGCAGAAAAATGGCAGCAGGTGCTCTGGACTGATGAGTCAAAATTTGAAATATTTGGCTGTAGCAGAAGGCAGTTTGTTCGCCCGAAGGGCTGGAGGCGTACACGAATGAGTGTCTGCAGGCAACAGTGAAGCATGGTGGAGGTTCCTTGCAAGTTTGGGGCTGCATTTCTGCAAATGGAGTTGGGGATTTGGTCAGAATTAATGGTCTCCTCAATGCTGAGAAGTACAGGCAGATACTTATCCATCATGCAATACCATCAGGGAGGCATCTGATTGGCCCCAAATTTATTCTGCAGCATGACAACGACCCCAAACATACAGCGAAAGTCATTAAGAACTATCTTCAGCGTAAAGAAAAACAAGGAGTCCTGGAAGTGATGGTATGGCCCCACAGAGCCCTGATCTCAACATCATCGAGTCTGTCTGGGATTACATGAAGAGAGAGAAGCAACTGAGGCTGCCTAAATCCACAGAAGAACTGTGGTTAGTTCTCCAAGATGTTTGGGCCAACCTACCTGCCGAGTTCCTTCAAAAACTGTGTGCAAGTGTACCTAGAAGAATTGATGCTTGATGTTGTTTTGAAGGCAAAGTGTGGTCACACCAAATATGGATTGATTTAGATTTTTCTTCTGTTCACTCACTTTACATTTAGTTAATTGATAAATATAATCTATTAACATGTCTATTTTTGAAAGCATTCTTACTTAACATTTTTTCACACCTACCTAAAACTTTTGCACAGTACTGTATATATATATATATATATATATATATATATATATATATATATATATATATATATATATATATATATATATATAGTATGCCTACTTTTTAGAAGCACATGTTATACCAAGTGAAAGGATCACATGAACTTGAATAAAGAAAACAAGACTATACTTAACTAGACAGGTTAATAGAGTTAACTAGGAAATGGTGTAAACTTTACCTGCAGACACTTTAATAAGAACTAACATATACTGTTTTCTACACACAGAGATAATACCCCTTTAAAAAGGAAATGTTGCCATGCGTTTGGATTACCAGTGCCAGGCCAAGACTGCAGCCTACATTCACAAACATGTCATGCCAGCGCTTCACAATTTCATCTCATTTCCAAGACATATTCAATAGTGCATCTAACCAAGTGTTAGCACGGCAGTGCAGTACGCCACGCCAATATTTAAGTTCTTAAACATTACAAAAGCTTACAGTAAAAATACATTTAAAAAAACAAACACGTCACAACAATTTACCTTGCCAAATTCCACGTTTTCGTTTGACGTATATTTTCTTTTTTTGACTACCCTCTTAGGATGTCTCATAGGCTTCATGTTTTTCACAAAAGCTGACATTCTGCAAGATCAGTGTTCACGGTAAATTCCCCAAAAAAACCACAAACATACAATTTGATCAATTAAGACATTGTAACAAACAACAGAGGTATCTCCAACATTCTAGCAATTGGTTACGGTACAGTTATTTACGCAGAATAAAAAGATAGAATATTCTGGAAACAAAATGATCTTTCTTTCTTTCTTTCTTTCTTTCTTTGTTTGTTTGTTTGTTTGTTTGTTTGTTTTATAGTTCTCCTACCTCTCAGCGTTCCTACTCAATAAGAAACACGATTTACGTGCGTCGATTTAACCCATCGTTTTTATAAACAGCTGACGTAATTTTCAAATGAGTTGGATGAAGCGGAAGAGCTAAGATTATTATTGACAGCTGCCCTTTTCAGCAAAAGTTGAAGCGCTAACGCCCACTTTACAGGGTTAAAAATAAAGTTACTGTACTTGAGTTTAGTTCAAGTGAGTTTTTTCTTATTGTTTTATAACATCAATGTGGAAACCTGGCTTTAACCTTAGGTCTTCTTGGTCGTTTACGTACCAAAAACGTTAATGAATTACAATTATTTTTAGTTTGGTACCCAGACCCAAACAAGTGTTGATATTTAAATAGCTATTGGGGTATAAGGTGATTTCCTTACTGTTATAAAACATGATTCGTGATTCAAGTATGAGAAGGTTGGCTTTACTTAGTTCTAAAGAAGCGTTTCATGTGTATTAATATATATATATATATATATATATATATATATATATATATATATATATATATATATATATATATATATATATATATATTGGATATTTTAATTCGAGAACAATGCAAGACGCGGCCTTGTCGTTTTATTTTTATTCTTCAATATGTTTAAGTTCTCTAGTACCTAACCTCTTGCAGTAGTTTGCTATTCCTGTTTTCCATGTTTCGTGTGCTGAATATCTTTTGGCTCTGTACCTCGAATGCAGCTCAGTATGGTATGTAAAGTTGTTGTTGCTTCCTGGTATCACTCCTTTAAACCAGAAATGTATATATATATATATTGTGCATGTGTCTGTCTCCTTGACTATGCAGTATAACATGTCTTCATCTAGGCAATGTGGGGAAGGTATAAAACAGGCCAACAAAATGCTTGGACATATAGTAAAAAGTGTTGAATTTAAATCAAGGGAAGTAATGTTAAAACTTTACATGCATTAGTAAGACCTCATCTAGAATATTGTGTTCAGTTCTGGTCACCTCAATATTGCTGCTCTAGAAAGAGTGCAAAGAAGAGCAACCAGAATTATTCCTGGTTTAAAAGGCATGTCGTATGCAGACAGGCTAAAATAATTGAATACATTCAGTCTTGAACAAAGAAGACTACGCGGCGATCTGATTCAAGCATTCAAAATTCTAAAAGGTATTGACAATGTCGACCCATGGGACTTTTTCGACCTGAAAAAAGAAACAAGGACCATGGACAATACAATACAATAAATAAACAATACAAAATAAACACGGGCGGAGGGGACCCGGCTCTAAAATAAAATAAACAAAACAATGTACAGGGCTGCTCGCCCTGTTACATATCCCCTTGTGCAGCACACATGGCCCTACGGCCACCTCCCCCTCAGTCTTAAAGTCCCGGAAGAGGGAGAAGCAAGGTGTTTCTGGGGGTGGCCATGGTGGAACGTCCTCCACCCCCACTTCTTGGTGGCTAACAGCTCCCTCTTCGGGGCTTCAGCCACACCATATCCTGCCGCGAAGTGCGGCTGGGGAACTGGTCTCCTGACCTCCCCCTCCTCTTCATGGCCGGCAGCTCCCTTCGTGGGGCTCCGACCACCACGATCTCCGGCAGCGAAAGTGCGGCTGGGGAAGCTGGTCTCCTGACCTCCCCTCTTCTTCATGGCGGCAGCTCCCCTCCGTGGGGCTCCGACCACACGATCTCCGGCAGCGAAAGTGCGGCTGGGGAGCTGGTCTCCTGACCTCCCCCTTCTTCATGGCGGCAGCTCCCCTCCGTGGGGCTCCGGCCACCCAATTTCTGGCAGCGAAACTGCTGCGGGGAAGCTGGTCTCCTGACCTCCCCTTCTTTGTGGCCGCCAGTTCCCCTCCGTGGGGCTCCGGCCACCGTGTTTCCTGCCACGGAAATGCGGCTGGGGAGCTGGTCTCCTGACCTCCCCCTTTCTTCATGGCGGCAGCTCCCCTTCATGGAGCTCCGGCCACAGTGTAGTGACCCGAGGCAAAGCAGAAGCCCGGCGACCCCAGGCGAAGCAGGACCCTCGGCGACCCCAGGCGAAGCAGGATCCCTGGCGACCCCAGGCGGCGGCAGCAGCAGCGACCCTCGGGAGGCGGCAGCAGCAGCGGACCCTCGGGAGGCGATGGCAGCAGCAGCGGACCCTCGGGAGGCGGCGGCAGCAGCAGCGGACCCTCGGGAGGCGACGGCAGCAGCAGCGGACCCTCGGGAGGCGAACTTCGGGAGGGAGCCCCTGGCCATAGAGGCGGCAGCGGGAGCTCCACTTCTCCCTCGCACCCTGCACCCTGTGTGGAGCAAAAGGCAGCCCCAGGCGATGCGGAGCGACAGGCAGCCCCAGGCGTCTGGGCGGCTGGCAACCCCAGGCGAGCGCGGAGCGGCTGGCAACCCCAGGCGATCTGCGGAGCGGCTGGCAACCCCAGGCGATGCAAGGCAGGCATCCTTGGGCGGCGAGGCAGGCATCCTTGGGCGGCGAGGCAGGCATCCTTGGGCAGCGGGCAGGCATCCTTGGGCGAAGCGAGGCAGGGAGTCAGGACAAGCTGGGGTGCGGGTGTTGGCCCTCTTCTCGGCCTCTGCGGCGGGCGGTTCTTCCCCGTGCTTCCCTCAACAGCCTATGCAAGGGCTGCTGAGGACCGCCAGCATCTAGTCCTGGTCCTTCTGGTGACGGGAGAGGCAGCTCCTGCTCCTCTCCTTGTGACGGTGGGGAAAGTGATACCAGCAGGCATTCATCCTCTGCTGGTGGGGGAAGTGATACCAGCAGGCATTCATCCTCTGCTGGTGGGGGAAGTGATACCAGCAGACATTCCTCCTCTGCTGGTGGGGTTGGCGGAGGCAGAGGCAGCTCCTGCTGCTCTGCTCCTGCCGATGGAGGTGGCGGAGGCAGAGGCAGCTCCTGCTGCTCTGCTCCTGCCAGTGGAGGTGAGGCGGCGTGTAGTCTCCTGGCGGCGGAGGTGGGAGCAGCGTGTAGTCTACCCTTGTTTCAGGGGACTGGTGCGGCCCTCCCTCTCTTGTAGGGGACTGGTGCGGCTCCGCCTGGAAGGAGACCAGCAGGCATTTTCCCTCTGCTGGTGGACAGGGACCCAGCAGGCATTCTCCCTCTGCTGGTGGACAGGGACCCAGCAGGCATTCACCCTCTGCTGGTGGACAGGGACCCAGCGGGCATTCACCCTCTGCTGGTGGACAGGGACCCAGCAGGCATTCACCCTCTGCTGGTGGACAGGGACCCAGCAGGCATTCACCCTCTGCTGGTGGACAGGAACCCAGCAGACATTCACCCTCTGCTGGTGGAGGAGGCAGAGGCAGCTCCTGCTGCTCTGCTCCTGGCGGTGGAGGTGGCGGAGGCAGAGACAGCTCCTGCTGCTCTGCTCCTGCCGATGGAGGTGGCGAAGGCGGGACCAGCAGGAATTCACCCTCTGCTGGTGGAGGTGGGAGCTGCAAGCAGTCCTCCCATGGCAGTGGAGGTGGAACCAGCAGGAATTCACCCTCTGCTAGTGGAGGTGGGAGCGACACACAGTCCTCCCAGGGCAGTGGAGGTGGAACCAGCAGAAACTCTCCCTCTGCTGGCGGAGGTGGGAGCGACACCCAGTCCTCCCAGGGCGGTGGAGGTGGAACCAGCAGGAACTCTCCCTCTGCTGGCGGAGGTGGGAGCGACACACAGTCCTCCCAGGGCGGTGGAGGTGGAACCAGCAGGGACTCTCCCTCTGCTGGCGGAGGTGGGAGCGACACCCAGTCCTCCCAGGGCGGTGGAGGTGGAACCAGCAGGAACTCTCCCTCTGCTGGCGGAGGTGGGCGACACCAGTCCTCCCACGGAGGTGGAGGCGGAACCAGCAGGTATTCACACTCTGCTGGCAGGTACCTGGGCTGTGGATGTTCGGCCTTCCCCTTTTGGGCTGTGGGCACTGGCTCCTCCCTCTTGGGCTGTGGACATTCGGCCTCCCCCCTCTTGGGCTGTGGGCGCTGGCTCCTCCCTCTTGGGCTGTGGGACTTCGGCCTCCTCCCTCTTGGGCTGTGGGCGCACGACTCCTCCCTCGTGGGCTGTGGGCGCTCAGTCTCCTCCCTCGTGGGCTGTGGACGCACCGACTCCCTCTCCAGGTCCGTGTAATCCCGGCTCTTCAGGGAGGGGGCAATTAACTGGAAAATGCCCCGCTCCCCACAGATACAGCAACAGTATGTGTGGCTTATGCTGTGGAGGAGGGCTTCCCAGCTGATCTCCTCCTGTGCCTGCTGTTGCAGCTGCTGCTGTCTGCAGCCTTCCACCTTCTTCCTCCCATTCTCCTTCCTCCCCTTCTTCCTCCTCACTCTCCTTTCTCCACAAGTAATAAAAAAATAACGAAAAAACTGCAGTACCCTCTTCTGCCTGCGTCTAGGAGGCGCTGGTAATCCCACTTCTGACACCACGTGTGACAGGGTGACTGGCGGTGACGTCAAGCAGAAGCAGGAAGGATCACTGACACCAGGCAAGTACTGCAGTTCAACGAGGCTTGTGCCGTTTTATTAATAACAAAATAAATAAAATATTTGAACAAAAACACGCTCACAGAGCAAAATAAAAGGTTAAACCAAAAACAAATCTCGAACACAAAAATACAAACACAGGTCAGGCTGGGCAGATTGCCTTCACTGTTCCTATGTTCTTTCATCGTTGCTCTCGCTCTCACAACAAACCACAACCACCGAGCTAGAGAGCTGCAGCCTTTTATATCGTGGCGAGGGGTTTAACTAGCTTGCAAGTAATTATTCCATTACCCTCGCCACAATCTGCACGAGTTTATTAATCACTACGTGGATGGGGCTGCCCATCCACGTTACCAAACAATAACAAAACGTATGGCGCCGCCGTCATATAAACAAAACAACCGGCAGCCGTCATAAATACAATACAATACAATAAATAAACAATACAAAATAAACACGGGCGGAGGGGACCCCGCTCTAAAATAAAATAAACAAAACAATGTACAGGGCTGCTCGCCCTGTTACAGTCACAAATGGAGATTAGATAAAGGGGTATTCAAAACAGAAAATAGGAGGCACTTTTTTACACAGAGAATTGTGGGAGCCTGGAACCAACTACCCAGTAATGTTTTTGAAGCTGACACCCTGGGACCCTTCAAGAAGCTGCTTGATGAGATTCTGGGTTTAATAAGCTACTAACAACTAAATGAGCAAGATGGGCCGAATGGCCTCCTGTCGTTTGTAACCTTTCTTATGTTCTTATGTTTTTAATCTAAAATTGTAGTCTGCTTAAAGTCATACTCTGGTCAGGAAATAATTATTTTGTAATAATATGGTAGTGTAATGCAAATAAATACTCCTGTCCAGGGCTAAATAGAAATAAAGGAAAATAGAAAATATTTTAGCCTGCTTTATTTTTGTTCCACAAGGAGGAGCTACCAACATGTCTAATAGTAGCCTACTGTGTCTTAGAAGGTTAGGCTGTATTGAAGAAATGCTTAGGACTTATGAAGACTTATATACAGTTCTGTACCAAATTTATTTCAATTTCTGCTATCTTTATATGCAATTAATGCAACTGAAAGTTGAAAATAATCAGCTCTTTAATAAATCTTCATTTTTTCTTTTGTTTTGGCAAAAGTTTTTATCTAGATATAAATCAATTATTGTATTATTATTATTATTATTATTATTATTATTATTATTATTATTATTATTATTACTAATAAACACAATTACCTTTATGGGAAGGCTCTACGTCTGCAGGTTCAAAACTTATATTTTTTTAGGTTGATATAATTGCAGGTATCGTCAATTTATTTTTCAGCATACAAAATAAATATTGCTGGCTAAATATGTTAAATTGGACATGACATATTTGTGGTTTAAGTTGAAGACAGATTTTTCATTTTGATGAAAAACCTCACTGTTGGTATCTAGAGTCTTTCAGTTAAGGCTACGCTAGGTTTAATCTCCTAAATGTATTCATGTACTAATGAGGTGTGCAGAATATACAGATTTGACTTGCATTCACATTTACTGTATCTTTGCAAATTGAAAGCAAATTGTACAATTAAATCACATCCCTCCCTTCTGTCTAAAATCTGTGGATTAATGCTCATCAATGAAGTAAAACATGGAAAGGTTCAAACTGCTTTGCAATCCCTGATATTACACCTTTGCTTTTTTACCTCAATATTAAGGTTTTACTATACAGTGCCGTGAAAAAGTATTTGCCCCCTGTCTGACTTTCTGCATTTCTGCACATTTTTCACATTGTATTTGGTCAGATTTTTTTTGTGGGTTGTAGTAGTAGATAGAGGGAATCAGAGAAAAATGACACCAAAATTTGGTGCTTCTTTCATTTGTTTGGTGTGCAAGGTAATCAAACATGCAATCTTCAGGTGTGAAAAAGTATCAGAGAATTCTACAGGAGAATGTCAGGCCATCCGTCCATGAGCTGAAGCTGAAGCGCAGCTGGGTCATGCAGCAAGACAATGATCCAAAACACACAAGCAAGTCTACATCAGAATGGTTGAAGAACAAGAAATTTAAAGTTTTGGAATGGCCTAGTCAAAGTCCAGACCTAAACCCCTTTGAGATGTTATGGCAGGACCTGAAACGAGCAGTTCATGCTCGAAAATCCACAAATGTCACTGAGTTGAAGCAGTTCTGCATGGAGGAGTGGGCCAAAATACCTCCACGGCGCTGTGAGAGACTAATCAATAACTACAGGAAGCGTTTGGTTGCAGTTATTGCTGCTAAAGGTGGCGTAACAAGTCATTGAGTCTAAGGGGGCGATAAATAAATGAAATATGTATCAGATTTTTGTGTTATTTGTTCACTCAGGGTCTCTTTTACCTAATATTAAGTTTTGGTTGAAGATCTGATAACATTCAGTGTCAAAAATATGCAAAAATGCAGAAAATCAGACAGGGGGCAAATACTTTTTCACGGCACTGTATATATATGAAAAGACATGATTTTAATTAATGCCCTGCTTGAGTAATGAAGATCACCTGGTTTCTATCAGCATGATTGAAGGCGGTCTGTCTGTGAGAGAAGTTGCCCGGAGAATGAGATGTTCTGCTTCAACAATCAGCAGACTAGTCCAGAGAAACCAGGAAACCGGCTCTGTGAGGGACAGGCCACGTCCTGGAAGGCAGAGGGTCACCACACCGGCCCAGGACCGTCACATCCGACTGATCCATCTGCGTAATTGTTTTCAGACTGCAGTGGCTACAGCAAGAGAAATTCCAGGAAGAAATAACCCACGCATCAGCAGAATGACTGTAGCTCACCGTCTGCATGAAAATGATTTGCATGCTCGGAGGCCGTTCAGGCGTGACATGTTGACAGCTGAGAGACAGAATCACCATGTTCTGTGGGCCAGAGGACATCTGAGGTGGTGGCAGAGAGAGTGGTGGAATGAGTTTTTCACAGATGGATGCTGTTTTGCTCTTGACAGACCTGACGGAAGACAACGTGTGTGGAGAAGTCGTTATGCTGACTGTTGCATTGTTGATGTGGGGAGGCATCTCCTTTAACACAAGAACACCTTTGGTGCAGATTGAGGGAAACCTTACTGCACAGCGATACATTGATGAAGTCCTTGAGGCAACAGTTTTTCCGTTCCTGCAAGCCAATCTGGAAGTGTTGATTTTCCAGCAGGACAATGCAAGATCACACAGTGCTAGGATTACAATTGCATGACTTCAAGAAATGTCAAGGTCTTGCCGTGGGCAGCTTTTTCTCCTGATCTGTGTCCAATAGAATATCTGTGGGACCAAATCACCAGTGCCATCCACAGGAGACAACCACGACCAGCCAAACCTTTGCCAGCTGGCTGCAGCTGCACAGGAAGATTGGCGGAACATCCCACAGCAGTCTATCCAGAGGCTGATCAGGTCTATGCGTCAACACTGCCAGGATTGTGTTAATGCTCAGGGAGGTCATACCTGATACTAACTTTGTAATGTTTTCATTTTGACAGTGTGTCACATTTCATACTGAAAACTTATCATGATTCTTTGATCTGTATTTTTGTTCACATTTTCTGTGATATTGTTTGATATCTATGTTTAAAATATTTGATTAAATCCAGTGTTGCGTTTCTTCTGTGCATCAAATATATCTAATATTTGTTACAACAGAGTGCCCCATGGACTGTTCTGCTTGTTAACCAATTCTAAACAGCTGACACCAGTAAAAAAAATATTTTCTAACTCCATGTAATTGCATCCATATGCAATTACATGGAGTTATAGGAGGTATCCATAATAATTTTTAAAATGCTCCTTGCGACAGTACAAGGGATCCATAATTAGTACGTTCTGTCTGTGAGGAATCCATCATTCATTTATGAATGCCCAGTCTACATCAAACTGAAAAACAGGTCACTTTGCCCTCTGAGCACTGCTATGTGACAAAGATAAGCCGTACCTTCTAGTATGCAATTTATTGGTATTTTGCACAATGAAAAATCCAAAACTATGGAGAAGAAAAATAACAGTGGACGACAATGTATAATAATCATTTACAGCTGCATATTTACTCAGCATACAGTATGAATCAACTGGCTGTAAATTCGGAAAATCATTTTCAGACAGGGAAAGAACAACTTGTGAACAAACTGTGCGTTGATTGATTTTACAGTATTACCACCAATACATTGATGGATTTATTGATAAAAAAAACAAAGGATAGTAAATGATTAAAGTCATAGATGCTGAACTCAAACTGACCATCGCCTAGGAGCAAGGTTACATGCCCAGCAATGACATCATGGATCCCTAGAATGAAGAGAAAACACATCATTGAGATGAGACAATAAACATAAGGGATAAGGGATGAGCCTCGCTTTGCGGCAAACTGGAGCTGATAGCAACCAGCGAGTTCAGTGTTTTTCTTGGTTCACAATGAACCTTGGCAAATTGTCATAATCTGCATATGGCTAGTCGATAATAGGAAATAAGCTTCAATTTTGTGCCCTTAAATAAAAGTACTACACTCACCAGATCATGTATCCTTGCCTGACTATCTTCATATTATCTTCCAGTAAAGAATGCAAAGTACCTGATTACTTGGTCCTTTTCACAATAACAAGGCTATCTGATATTTCAGTGGTGTTGGTGTCATGTTAACCATGCATATATTTATTCACCTGTACATTGGATCTGGTCAGTGCTTCTATAGTAAGCAAGTCATTGTTGCAAGCAGGAAGCAGCTTAGGTCTGATTAATAAGGTCACAGGGTCATTCTAGTTAAATATTCCATTAATAAATAAAGTACCTTACACGTTGAAATGCAGGTATAATAATCTAAATGGTACCTCGATATGTTTCTGTCCACTAAAGCCAGTTCTCTGCTATTTATAAATAAATGCAAAAAAATGACTTGGCAATCAGGATGCCGGGTGAATGTAGGGGATATATATTTGAGCTGTGAGCAGGAGATAATTAAAGAATATGCCTTCTAGGCTTCTATAGAAGAAGAGACTGGGATTTTACACAATCCAAATTATCTTAACTGTAAAAGCTCCCGTATCAACTGAGAATATTAACAATGTATGACCTACATAATACATATCTTATGCATAACACATTGCAAGTGTCAGTATAATAAAAAGTAGGTCACCATGACCTACATCCACAGAATTTAGAATATTGTCAAACTGCAGTTCTTAACAAGCAACCTTCTATTACTCAGCCGATATGAACTCCTCTGGTACCTCCTCTTCGCTGGCATTTATAATTAAAAAACTAAAGCTCACTTCATGTTGGAAATTATGTGACTTATGATAACTACTATCAGCACCTAGAGTAATTGATGAATTCACCCCACTGAGAAAAGTGTACTTGCAAGTACAGATGTTGTCATTCAGTGCAGGGATGTTTTCTATTATTAAGTCTGGAAATCAATTGACCAATCCTGATGTCCTGAGCTAATTAATATTCCCTTTCTTGTACACAGGGAAGCATGTACATCATTATTATTAATTAAAACCTGTGCTGAGAGGGTGACACTATTATTGGTATGCAATGTTGTTAAGTTCAGATTAACTGTGTTTTACTTGCCTTGTCTATTCAGACATGCTATGTTTTAAGAGCCAATTAATTGTTAACCACAAGGATTACCTTATGCATAGTAATTCATTTATAAACTAATAAAATTGTAGTTTTAAATATGTTACTGCAGTAATGTTCTAAGAAGTGAGAACAGTTATTAATAGTTTATAAATAGGTTAATATATATTTTTTTATATTTGCAAAACATGAACAACATTTAACAAAATAAGTTGGTAACAGTTAATAAACAAACAAAAAATAATTTATACAAGCAAAAAGTAATGCATTGTAGTCTAATATACTTTATATTGATTTAATGTTCTATTTCATTCAAATCACATTTATGTTAAAACGTGACTGAGGATGAAATTAAATTGCAAATATCAATTTCAGTAACATCAGGGATTTTTCGAAAGCTCTTTGATCAAATCCACTGTGGAAGTCTTCCAGTTCACTGCACACATGGCAGGATTCAGAGTCCTCGTTTCACCTTCACCATTATCAGGACTCACCTTGCTACAACTGCTACTTGTTAGTGATCTCCCCATAAGAGGCAGATAATTCAAACTACTTTCACTGTCATATCTGACTATCTAGTCAGTGGTATAGGAAAATATTTAATGTCTTGACTTTCAGGTTGACTTTGATAAACTAAACTCACAACATGATTCTATCTGGAGTTATTCCGCAATTCTAAGTGCTTACTTTTTCGGTTGTATAAAAAATATCTAACAATTGAGGATTTTGCTGTTGTAAAATACCCTGCGGGCTGAGGGGTTCCTGTGTAAATAAACAGTTTACTGTTCTTTATTTTGATCTTCAGATATTCAAATGTTTTTTAATCTAGATAACATGTTCAATTTAAATCAGTTGGATAGTTTAATGCTGATGTAAAACCTTGCCTCCAGGAGGGTTAAGGGCTTGCTTTAGTTCACCCCGCCTGATTGAAACGTCAATATTAATAGGAGAAACAAAGTAAATAACAAATCTCTGTTGGTTATAAATTGAGTTTTTAAAAACAAGAAATGTCTTTACAAACCAAAATTATCTTGGTGTGCCAATCACACAACAACAAATGGAGTTTTGAAATGAGAGATGAAGGGATAAACTGTAAGTAAGAGAAGAAAGCAGATTCAAATCAAAACTGTAGTGTGGACCAGAGATAAGATTAGCCCCAGTCGAGTGGAAAATCAAATAACGTATGCAAGCCCTCAGCTCCCTTTAACAGAAAAGGAATTTTCGAAACCACACCGAAGTCTCTGCTGAGAGGATGATAATCAAGGTACACATTTAATTTCCTATCCGTCGAGACAGAACCAGCAGCATATTCTTACACACTTTCAAAATCAAACGTGTATCTTAGCAAATCATCTCTATTTCATTCACACGGTGAACAAAGCTCTTTTCATTCACGCTGTGTCTTTTGGGCAGGTAAAACCCACACAGAGAAGAAGATTGTAACTGTTGCTCATCACTGATGACAGGCAACATGACAGTTTCTACTTGTCCTGTCCAGTTATGACTTTCCGGGATATATAAAGAGATATATAGGGGCCTATTGTGTGTGTGTATATATACAGTACTGTGCAAAAGTTTTAGGCAGGTGTGAAAAAATGCTGTAAAGTAAGAATGCTTTCAAAAATAGACATGTTAATAGATTATATTTATCAATTAACTAAATGCAAAGTGAGTGAACAGAAGAAAAATCTAAATCAAATCCATATTTGGTGTGACCACCCTTTGCCTTCAAAACAGCATCAATTCTTCTAGGTACACTTGCACAAAGTCAGGGATTTTGTAGGCATATAGTCAGGTGTCTGATTAAACAATTATACCAAACAGGTGCTAATGATCATCAATTCAATATGTAGGTTGAAACACAATGATTAACTGAAACAGAAACAGCTGTGTAGGAGGAATAAAACTGGGTGAGGAACAGCCAAACTCAGCTAACAAGGTGAGGTTGCTGAAGACAGTTTACTGTCAAAAGTCATACACTATGGCAAGACTGAGCACAGCAACAAGACACAAGGTAGTTATACTGCATCAGCAAGGTCTCTCCTAGGCAGAAATTTCAAGGCAGACAGGGGTTTCCAGATGTGCTGTCCAAGCTCTTTTGAAGAAGCACAAAGAAACGGGCAGCGTTGAGGACCGTGAAGCGCAGTGGTCGGCCAAGGAAACTTACTGCAGCAGATGAAAGACACATCATGCTTACTTCCCTTCGCAATCGGAAGATGTCCAGCAGTGCCATCAGCTCAGAACTGGCAGAAAACAGTGGGACCCTGGTACACCCATCTACTGTCCGGAGAAGTCTGGTCAGAAGTGGCCTTCATGGAAGACTTGCGGCCAAAAGCCATACCTCCGGCGTGGAAACAAGGCCAAGCGACTCAACTATGCACGAAAACACAGGAACTGGGGTGCAGAAAAATGGGCAGCAGGTGCTCTGGACTGATGAGTCAAAATTTGAAATATTTGGCTGTAGCAGAAGGCAGTTTGTTCGCCGAAGGGCTGAGAGCGGTACACGAATGAGTGTCTGCAGGCAACAGTGAAGCATGGTGGAGGTTCCTTGCAAGTTTGGGGCTGCATTTCTGCAAATGGAGTTGGGGATTTGGACAGAATTAATGGTCTCCTCAATGCTGAGAAGTACAGGCAGATACTTATCCATCATGCAATACCATCAGGGAGGCATCTGATTGGCCCCAAATTTATTCTGCAGCATGACAACGACCCCAAACATACAGCGAAAGTCGTTAAGAACTATCTTCAGCGTAAAGAAGAACAAGGAGTCTTGGAAGTGATGGTATGGCCCCACAGAGCCCTGATCTCAACATCATCGAGTCTGTCTGGGATTACATGAAGAGAGAGAAGCAACTGAGGCTGCCTAAATCCACAGAAGAACTGTGGTTAGTTCTCCAAGATGTTTGGGCCAACCTACCTGCCGAGTTCCTTCAAAAACTGTGTGCAAGTGTACCTAGAAGAATTGATGCTTGATGCTGTTTTGAAGGCAAAGGGTGGTCACACCAAATATGGATTTGATTTAGATTTTTCTTCTGTTCACTCACTTTGCATTTAGTTAATTGATAAATATAATCTATTAACATGTCTATTTTTGAAAGCATTCTTACTTTACAGCATTTTTTCACACCTGCCTAAAACTTTTGCACAGTACTGTATATATATATATATATATATATATATATATATATATATATATATATATATATATATATCTCAAACGTACCAAAAACGTTAATGAATTACAATTATTTTTAGTTTGGTACCCAGACCCAAACAAGTGTTGATATTTAAATAGCTATTGGGGTATAAGGTGATTTCCTTACTGTTATAAAACATGATTCGTGGTTCAAGTATGAGAAGGTTGGCTTTACTTAGTTCTAAAGAAGCGTTTCATGTGTATATATATATATATATATATATATATATATATATATATATATATATATATATATATATATACAGTACTGTGCAAAAGTTTTAGGCAGGTGTGAAAAAATGCTGTAAAGTAAGAATGCTTTCAAAATAGACATGTTAATAGATTATATTTATCAATTAACTAAATGCAAAGTGAGTGAACAGAAGAAAATCTAAATCAAATCCATATTTGGTGTGACCACCCTTTGCCTTCAAAACAGCATCAAGCATCAATTCTTCTAGGTACACTTGCACACAGTTTTTGAAGGAACTCGGCAGGTAGGTTGGCCCAAACATCTTGGAGAACTAACCACAGTTCTTCTGTGGATTTAGGCAGCCTCAGTTGCTTCTCTCTCTTCATGTAATCCCAGACAGACTCGATGATGTTGAGATCAGGGCTCTGTGGGGCCATACCATCACTTCCAGGACTCCTTGTTCTTCTTTATGCTGAAGATAGTTCTTAATGACTTTCGCTGTATGTTTGGGGTCGTTGTCATGCTGCAGAATAAATTTGGGCCAATCAGATGCCTCCCTGATGGTATTGCATGATGGATAAGTATCTGCCTGTACTTCTCAGCATTGAGGAGACCATTAATTCTGACCAAATCCCCAACTCCATTTGCAGAAATGCAGCCCCAAACTTGCAAGGAACCTCCACCATGCTTCACTGTTGCCTGCAGACACTCATTTGTGTATCGCTCTCCAGCCCTTCGCGAACAAACTGCCTTCTGCTATAGCCAAATATTTCAAATTTTGACTCATCAGTCCAGAGCACCTGCTGCCATTTTTCTGCACCCCAGTTCCTGTGTTTTCGTGCATAGTTGAGTCGCTTGGCCTTGTTTCCACGCCGGAGGTATGGCTTTTGGCTGCAAGTCTTCCATGAAGGCCACTTCTGACCAGACTTCTCTGGACAGTAGATGGGTGTACCAGGGTCCCACTGTTTTCTGCCAGTTCTGAGCTGATGGCACTGCTGGACATCTTCCGATTGCGAAGGGAAGTAAGCATGATGTGTCTTTCATCTGCTGCAGTAAGTTTCCTTGGCCGACCACCGCGCTCACGGTCCTCAACGTTGCCTGTTTCTTTGTGCTTCTTCAAAAGAGCTTGGACAGTACATCTGGAAACCCCTGTCTGCCTTGAAATTTCTGCCTGGGAGAGACCTTGCTGATGCAGTATAACTACCTTGTGTCTTGTTGCTGTGCTCAGTCTTGCCATGGTGTATGACTTTTGACAGTAAACTGTCTTCAGCAACCTCACCTTGTTAGCTGAGTTTGGCTGTTCCTCACCCAGTTTTATTCCTCCTACACAGCTGTTTCTGTTTCAGTTAATGATTGTGTTTCAACCTACATATTGAATTGATGATCATTAGCACCTGTTTGGTATAATTGTTTAATCATACACCTGACTATATGCCTACAAAATCCCTGACTTTGTGCAAGTGTACCTAGAAGAATTGATGCTGTTTTGAAGGCAAAGGGTTGTCACACCAAATATGGATTTGATTTAGATTTTTCTTCTGTTCACTCACTTTGCATTTAGCTAATTGATAAATATAATCTATTAACATGTCTATTTTTGAAAGCATTCTTACTTTACAGCATTTTTTCACACCTGCCTAAAACTTTTGCACAGTACTGTATATATATATACACAGTATTTACTTTTGTAAATTTGAAGCACATGCACAGCTATGGCCAAAGGTTTTGCCTCGCCTTATAGAATTAACAAATTTTGCTTCATAAAGTCGAATGAAATCTGCTGAATAATGTTAGGTTAACAAATTGAATTACATTCCACTTTGTAGTTTTCCATATAATTAACGAAAAACTGAAAAAAATAAATAAATAAAATAAAATACTAGGCAGCAGTGTGGAGTAGTGGTTAGGGCTTTGGACTCTTGCCTGGGGGGTTGTGGGTTCAATCCTAGGTGGCGGACACTGCTGCTGTATCCCTGAGCAAGGTACTTTACCTTAATTGCTCCAGTAAAAACCCAACTGTATAAAGGGGTAATTTTATGTAAAAAATAATATAATTGTATGTAAAAAAATAAATAAAAATAATGTGATATCTTGTAACAATTGTAAGTCACCCTGGATAAGGGTGTCTGCTAAGAAATAAATAATAATACATGAGGATAGAATGAAGCTTAGTGAAAGTACAAGCATGGCAAAACATACAAAAAAAATACGTACTACTATTATGGCTTCCGGTAGACTTTTGCAATATCATTTCGAAATTCCTTTGATTACACAATGTTAAATAAAATATCGAAATTTTATATATATATATATATATATATATATATATATATATATATATATATATATATATATATATATATATTTTTTTTTTTTAAATTATGTCTCAATCCTAAAATTCTTGGTGATGCAAAACCTTTGCCATAGCTATATATCATTTCATCATTTTAGAATAAAACAACTAATGAGCATTAATATAAATGGTAAAAGTGGAATACTATACCACGGTGAAACCATAGCAAAGTGTGGTAAAGCATTGCAGAAAAAGCGTAAATCACAACAAAGCATGGTAATTCACTGTTATGTTTAAAAAGGATGGTTATTACAGTGCATGGTATAAACCTGGTAAGACAAAAAAATGGCTATGCAGATTTACCACAGTAAACTTTAATAAGGGTACCATCTCACATTTATCATTATAAAAATAAATTTGAATTGGTTTAAATCTAGATCGCTTAATGGTTGTTAATATCTAAACTAAGCAATGATTTAACGAACAGGATGTTCTGTCCATTTGTGGTTATCCATGTCCTGAACTATATTTCACCAACTTTATGTATCAATCCAACCTCCCACACAGGATCAAAAGGAGACAATAGTTTAATACCTTTCCATGACCTGTTGGCATCCTAAAAAGCATTGCTGTACTAGCACCATTTACAGTTATGAAGAGCCAACCACATTTAAATGTCAACAAGTCCTATAATTTCAATTCCTGACCATCAAATATGACAGCCTGCCCTGTTTGCATTAATAAGCGTCAGTTTCATTGTGTCAGACCTGACTATCACCTCTGCGTTGTCTTACACAAATGACATCTATATGACCTTAACAAACCACCTGAACAGATAGGGTCAATTACAAGCAAATTAGGTTAATGAGTCAGAAGATTTGCTTTCATACTAAAGTGTATTTCAGCTTTTATCACGTACAGTACCTTGTGTGTCCTCTCCTTTTAGAACCGCATGCAGTGTTTCATTTTAAACTGCAAATTGTAACAATGTATGTTGAAAAGTCAATTGAAAGTAGGGAACAGGTCTATGTGGCTCAACTTCAAGAACAAAGCAACTGTGATAAATCTCCAACAGGCAATGATACTTTCAATGCTCTATCCCTGCAAGCTCAGGTGACAAAAACAACCCCCTAAATATTTATTAGCAATATTGAATAGATTTTGTTAATAGAATGGAGCAATTGAATGCACAGAATTAAATAACATTATATTGATAGACAGCACTCATGTTTTAATGAGACGTTCGTAATGTTGCAGTCATTCTGAAATCACCATATAACCTAGATCATAAATAATACAAGTCCAATGTGGTTTCAAATGCAAATGGTTTTGTGTTCTAATTATTTTAAAAAGAAATTCCCATTGAGACAAAAACACAGCATTAAACTGTTGGATTACTAAAAAATCATGTTTTTTTTTTGTTGTTTTTTTAAATTACATAGTACTGTAATAGCGTTTTTTTTTTTAGTATAGAATAGATACATTCCTGCTTTTTAATTTTAAATTTAATTTTTTTTTTTTTACAGGAAACATGTTTTTATTTCAAATCTATACACTCATGAAGGCACAAGCCGAAATGTTTATCTGAAATATATTTGCATGTTAATTGTACTATTGAGTGTTTGTAGTTATGGGTTTGTAGTCATCTGGAGAGAATACGAGAACGCATTAGGGAGAATATGACACCACAGTCTGTCTAGCTCTAGTATCAGATTTACTAAAGATACAGTGTGTTTACTTCTTCCAGTTACCTCATCTTCTTCAAATTAATTAATGGCTTTTCTTTCAGTTCTACATTTTTCATGAATTTTTTAAACATTGTGAATGTCATAAATATTAATTCCCTTTCAATTCAAAGATGACCAACAACAATACTTTTGGCATATGCCTGCCTCTGCGCATGGATCAGACAAGAGGCACCCTCTGGCACCCTAAACCGGGCAGACTCCAGCTGTGGATTTGGCCCCTGAACGGGACCGTCTGTCCACCTTAGGGCTCTCAGATGCGGTAGTTAGTACACTGCAGAATGCTAGGGCCTCCTCCATGCTAGGGCCTGCTAGGGCCTCCTGTATGCCTATAAGTGGAGATATGTTCAGGATTGGTGTATGACCACACGTCATGAGCCTATCTATTGCCCTATAGCAACTATTTTACAGTTTATGCAAGATCTGCTAGAGGCAGGCAGGTCTACAGCTCTGCAGGTGTTACTGGGGGATAGTGTGATGTTTTGTCTTTTCCACTTTGTCTAAAGCCCCTTTTACACTGGCACTTCTATCCTGGTCTGGACCCAGGTTCTGGTTACCCGGGTCACAATCCACGTACCTGGGTCTTACACGGTTAACCCGGATCCCAGGGACCCAGCTCAGGATGTAGGTCAACACACTTTGACCCCGGTTGAGCGAGACAAAATGCATGACGGAGGACGAAATAACAAACAGCCGCGCCTGCATGAAGGTTTCACTTCAGCAAGGATCGTTTTTGTTTATTCTGTTTAGCTACATTTTGATTGCTTGAGACACACCATGAGCCAGATTGCAGCAGGGATGAAGAAATATTTGCTCTAATCAACATTTGGGCCGACGGTTTAAAAGCAACGTGAAATCACATAGCGTGACTCACATGACACTGGGTCCTGACCCGGGTAGGTTCCGACCCAGGTAGAGCATGCCAGTGTGAAAGGGGCTTTAGTTTTTTTAATTAATGTTAAGAACATGTTGTTAACATTGTTACATTCTGCGTCTTTCGCTAAATTCACTTTTCTGCTGTACGGTGGGTCATTCATAAAGCGATTGATCCCAGCAGCTCGCACATTTATAAAGCTTGATATGTTATTGCGCTCCATATTTATTCCTCCCAGAAGCGACATAAAATTCCCTAAGGTGACTGTTCAACTGGTTCCCACAAAGTACATTCAATGTAAGTCTACCTTTTTCTTGCAGACAGTTTTGTTTGTAGGATAGTCAGAGCCCATTTAGATGCCTTTATTTAGATGCCTCATTTTTTATTTTAATTTTTTTTAAAGTAATTACTGGCGGAAGAATTTGAATCAAAGATGATGTGTGTTGAAAGGTTGTGTGGGATTAATGTATGGCTGATAGAATGCAGCCAACCAGTCAGAGAGCATGATTTTTCCAAGCAGATTTATAATCAAAGTTAACACCTTGCCCAAGACTGCAATCCCACAATTCACACAGAAAATATGCATTTTTAAGGAAACTAAGGAAAGTGGGAAACATTTCATACAGGATAAAAGAAAGGTAAGACAAAAAATCACTTACAGAATATAACAGTTTGATCTCAACAGGCTCTGTATTAAATAACACTGTCAGCTTGTTATTGATTATTATTATTTATTTCTTAGCAGACGTCCTTATCCAGAGCGACTTACAATTGTTACAAGATATCACTTTATACACATTATACATTATTTCACATTATGCAGATATCACATTATTTTTTTTTACATACAATTACCCATTTATACAGCTGGGTTTTTACTGGAGCAATCTAGGTAAAGTACCTTGCTCAAGGGTACAGCAGCAGTGGGATTGAACCCATAACCCTCCAGTTAAGAGTCTAGAGCCCTAACCACTACTCCACACTGCTGCCCCTTAATAATTATTGATTGATAATTATTGTGTAAACAAGGGAAACCGAGGGACCGCATTGTTTTGTGTTGAGTAATTAACACATTTTATTCAATGTAATTAATACCTAACAACTTCAAATTTCTTAAAGGTAGTTACTCTGAGTATCACCATGCCCCTAATGTAGAGCTTGATAAAGGGAATACACTATCCCTAAAAACATGGTCACACCTGTACACCACACAGCCTTTACCAAGCAGCAGAGATGCGGGCCATTTAATATGGATTATACCATTATCAGGGGTGTTTCATATCACTACTTCAGACACAAACATCATTCTGATGCCTCTTTCCTGTGGCCCCAATTTTCTTTGAAGAAACAAAAATGACTTCAATATAAACAGTACTGGACATACTTATTCTTCCTGATAGAAAGGAGATACATGTCCACCACCACTTGAATTCATATTGTTTGTGCTTTCCTTCGTCTAGCATCTTGTGTCTTTTAGTCCTTGTTTCCAGTTTTAACATGCCATTGGTTTCATAACCTGTCTCCAGCAACGTCACATACAGACTTTCAACACGGTTTCTTGCTTTTGATTTTACTTTACCTGAAATACATTGAGACTTTCTTAACAGATGGCTAAAACATCTTTTTCAAGGCAGAACCAAAATTACATCTTGCTTGTGCGTTTATATACTCATCTACAGTGGCAAGGAACCTTTTTATTTAACAAAGTTTAATTATGCAATAAAGATCATTTACTTTTAATAGACTGTCATGCTTTGAGGTGTTCCCGTCTGTACCAATTTTGAAATCGATTCCCAACAGTGATAAGAAAAGTGAGAAGAAAGACAGCAAATGACAAGTGATCAATGTAATAGATCATTTGAATAGTTATAAGGCTGCTGTCAAGGTTGGCATGTATTTCAGAGTGTTTTGGAAGACACCAGCAGTATTGTACAGCTCTTTAAATGATTTATTACTATATGAGGTTTATTTTCTGCTAACTGAAAAATAAACTTCACTTCTGCTCAGCTTACTTTATATTAATATCATTTGTTGTTGTCATTATAATACAGTGTTTTTTGTTTGACAGCTATTGTACAGCATTGGCCAAAAGTTTTGCATCACCCTATAGAATTAACACATTTTGCTTAAGTTGAATGTAACATGCTGAATAATGTTATGTTAACATTTTGAATTACATACCGCTTTGTAGTTTTCCACAAACTGACAAAAATTGAAAAATGTGACATCTCAAAAATCTAACGTGAAATATTGTACTACTGTTACAGCTTCTGGTAGACTTTTGCAATATCATTTTGTAATGTCTTTGATTACATGATGTTAAATAAAAGATCTAAATTCTATTCACGTAGTGTTTTTTTTTGTTTGTTTTGTTTAATGATTTCTCAATCCTAAAATTCTAAATGATGCTAAACTTTTCGCCAGAGCTGTACAATATCACTTCAACATACAACAGAAAAAATATATTGTAGGTTCTTATAATTGTAGATTAAGGTCCTGTACATTTTTACCACTTCACAAAACCCTTAAAAGGTTTTGAATTAGAGGGATGGTTTGCACTGTGTTGTATGGGGGTGGCAGCAGTCTTTGCAAATAATGGAAGTTTGACAGCCACTGCAGAACTGTCAGAAGCCATCACTTGATTTATGTATAGAAGTACACCTGAAGGTGACCGTAAGCCACTCAGAAAACCATAATATACACCATCAGTTCATGATACGTGCCGTAATGCCAGGTCACTTAAGGTTGCTATGACTGTAAAAATATATTTCAGTTGACCCCTTTGTATTGAGAATTCAGGAAAGATTGCAAGGAACATTTACATGTTACATCAATATCAGTTTGATATTTAAAACCAGCAGTTTTAAAACAATAAACAGTTATTTTGATCACATTGTTAAACTGCTTAAAAAACATGATCTATCTCAAGCACAAGTAGTTTCATGAATGTCTCCACAAAGCACATTGTGACATTTTAGAATGTAAAAATGTATATTAGAATGTATATATTTTTCTGCTTTTTGGATGACTGACGACTACCCTTTTTCACATATAAACATGCCTGGGTTGTAAAAATACTAATGAGAATGAAGAAAAGAATTAATAGACCATGCCATAGTGTTCTGAGGGATATGGCCAGCATCCAAATACATTTAGTCATTTCCCACTCGAGGAGTAATTTAGCATGCTTAGCAGGATGAATATTTACTTTCTTCTGTTGAATGACGCTTGTTTTTAGCTGAAAGGTATACTTTATTTTAAGGGGGGGGGGGTTGGTGGCTAAAAATCTGGGTATATATACAGATCCAGACACTAGAATTGAATTTCACAACCACACAGGTTTCTTCACTGTGACAGCCTCTCTCTTCAGACAGACTGGAGACTGCCCTCAACAAACATTATTTTCTGGCATTATTACAGGCAGGTTACACAAATTGCATTACACCTGTGGCTGTGCAAACACAGCCACACACCATCATTTATCTGGCAGGAACAGCAATTGTGGAGTAGTGGTTAGGGCTCTGGACTCTTGATCGGAGGGTCGTGGGTTCAATCCCAGGTGGAGGACACTGCTGCTGTACCCTTGAGCAAGGTATTTCACCTAGATTGCTCCAGTAAAAACCCAGTTGTATAAATGGGTACTTGCATGTAAAAACAATGTGATATCTTGTAACAATGGTAAGTCGCCCTGGATAAGGGTGTCTAATTGCTGGATAAGGTGCTAATAAATAAATAATAATTATTAACCCTATCCCTGCCAACACATTTCTTTCAGGCAGGGATCTGATATAAATATAAATATCTATCTATATATAATTATATAAACAACATACACAACTATAATTTATTCCTACTCAATTGTGGATCAATGTGATAGCAGTCCTGCTTTATTACCCTAATCCACTTAGATTGGATATTGTGTTTGTACAGGAGGGAGGCTGCTGCCGTGTGTTTAGATTTAGGCGGGCTATTCTCAGCTGACTTCTTTGCATTTTGCATCAGCACAGCACTCAAAGCTAGGCAGAGATTAGCAACAGTCTACTACTGTACAACCCAGCAACCAGAACACTCACACGTACACACACAGACAGACGGAGCAGACAAGCAGGGACTGGAGAGGCTAAGGTACAGAGGAGAGCATTTGAAGAACCCTACGGCACTTGGCTGGCATGCTGAAGACTTCCTTCTATGTATAGTAAGTACTGATTACTAAACATTTTGCCATTGCCTTTTTCTGTAGTTGTAGTAGCCTAGTCTGTAGTTTTGTGTATGGTTTCCTTATGAAAGCTCATGATATCTTGGGATGTGAATGCAGGAACTTGCTTTTTGCATAATAAAGAAAACGTACAAGAATAGTAAAGTATGATATGCATAACAATATATACTAGCTTGACAGATGAATAAAGGATGGAAGGTGGCAATGTTTCAGAAGACCAGTTCAAAACAGTTGTGTTTTATTATTGTTTATATGCCCTCGCTTCATCTCCAGGTCAATGTAAACAATTTCTGTGTAAAGTCAATTCAGGAAAATATGTTCATAGGATTGACAGAGACCTTTAGAAAACTGAAGGGAAATTTAAGGGGATTATCTCAATTGTTTGTATTTGAGGAGAAACTCAATGTATCATTCAAATCTATTACTCGACTTATTACATGAACTGTTACAAAATACTAAAATCTTTACTGAAAGCCAACATCATTTAAAAATTACCTTCTTTTTACATCTACATTTATAGAACAACATCCATAAGTATATTTCCATGTATATTTCCATTTAAACAGTATTTAAACATGTTTTTATCCACAAATAGTAACAAATTAATTCTGGAATAGAAAATGGTTTATGTAAGACTAAAATTTAAATAGGCTATTATTTCTTTTGATGTCTGCAAAATCAATGCCTTTATTATTATTATTATTATTATTATTATTATTATTATTATTATTATTATTATTATTATTATTATTATTATTATTTATTGTTCTGCTTCATTATCACAAACACAGTGAATAATTGGTATTATGTTGATATTAGCGTTAGCAGATGGGGAATACAGCTACCATTGACTACATGTTTTACATTGATTTAATTTTGCCAAAACAAGTTGATCATAAGAAAAGGAAATTGTAATGTCCAGGTATGGATGTGTAAAAGTGCATTTATTCAGATGTATCCAGTTTGAAAGATTTGCATTACAGTTTAATAATTTCAATATCCACCTGTTCCTACTGTTTTTATGGCTGTTTACCTGTAAATTGTACTTCAGTAGTTATGATGCATGCACACAATGCCTGTTTGCCTGTAAACTGACGCGTGTGTCCTCACTTATGTTTTTAAATTCTAGGTTTATACATTATATTGCTTGCTAGGTTTGTTTTTGGAAGGGGTAGTTTTTTTTTCTTCTATCAATCGTGTCAGTTCAGGAAGGAAAGTCTCACAGTCAAAACCTTTTTGCATGCACTAGATGTTTCTGTTTTAATTCAATAATTTAGCATTTTATTTGACATCATTGTGTAAAAGTCACTTTCACTTGGTTAACTAGGCTAAGTGCACTAGCAAGTAGTTAATCAATAGTGATGCTGTTGATATTGAACAACAAATCTTAATAGAATAAAAAGAATAAATAGTGATTTTTATAGTACTATATTACAGAGCCTATACAATTCTGTTATGACATACTAAGATGTGAATATTTTTGCATGGGAAGCTTTGATATAAAAAATAATAAAAATAAATAAATAAATACTGTACATTCTGGACCGAAATTGAAATGAAGTCCACAGGAGATTGATGACAATAAATCTATTATGTCACAATTGATAGAAGCTCAAAAGATGTTCTTCTACTCTTTTGGGAATATGGCGATATATTTGTATCCATTCTGCAGGATTAATTGCAGTGTTAGTATGTTTACCACTTCATATGTCACTTTGTGCTCTATTACTTACTTAGTTTTTGCACTGCCCTTCTAACTGGATGCTTCTGTCTCAAAATGTTATACATTGTATAGTAGACTAAGGCTTATCCGGTTTGACCAAGAGTCACTGCTGATAACTTGATTCAGAATTTACACAGGATATTGCAATAATGGAAAATTGCATTAACAGCACAATGAAATCTTGTCCAAAAAAAAAAAAAAAAATAGGTTTTGCTGAAGTCGTTTTTCGTAAATCATTTTTGCATAAAGGATTTACAAGTAACCCCCTTTTTTTAAAAGTTTTTCTTCTAAACAATTCTAGAGATACAGTATGGAAACTGTGTGAATCCTAATCTACAGCCAAGCTCCACAAAGCAGCAATACAAACAAGTACATTAATAATTGAAATGTTTTCAAATCTAAATGGAATGCTTCACTGACTGAGTGCTTGTCTCCCGAAGCACTGCGGTCGTGTAATGTAACTGTGTAAAGTGCTTGTCTAGATTTAGGGTCGTGTTGTGCTAATCTTTAGTACCCTAGTTGTAGGACCGTATTGAATGAATGAAATGGCTAACTCTCAAGGTCATGCAAAGAACAGTTATTGACAATATTGAACACCTTTCCCAACCTTTGAACACTTTAACTCTGACTTCCACTCCATTTTTTTTTTCTTTTTCCTGCCAATAGCATTTGTAGTTTCGTTCAAAGGACCTTTTCAATCGCTTAAACCAAGAGCTCATGCTGGATAGAATTATACCAGTGCTACAATCACTAGCTAATGGAAATATCAGGGTTATTCTCTAACAAATTGTCGTGACAAAATCTACTTGTGACAGCTAATCAAAAATATATAAATAAAATAACTTCTTCAGTAACTGTAAGGTATGCCAGTGAATCCTTGTAAATTAGCCTATGGCTACTATAAATGATATGCCAAATTTTGTTAAATTAGTAATACACATAAATAACAGTAACGAGGTAGGGATTAAGTCACTTCACTATCACCGTGAAATTGCAAAGGCAGTCAGGGTATTGTCATTTCAGTTTCTAGTATGACAAGCAATCAAGCTTTAAACCAGTAAAAAAAAAAAAAGCGTAATTGTAAATGACAGCAGCTGGAGGAGTCGTTATCTGTCTCTCTCAATTTGATAACCTCCTAAACCTACGACTACCAAAGAGCTGAATATTGGTTTATATGTATGTATTTCCTAATATCCTCCAAATCATCACTCACATTATTAAGTGATTGTGGCTGAGAGCCAAGTACATAGTACAATGGGACTTCCACACAATTAGTCACCCAACTCCTAATTCCTTCCTGCCGTTAAATGATGATGTGCTAATAAAATTGTTTTTGTTTAATAGGTTTGACTGATATATAGCTGTTATATATATATATATATATATATATATATATATATATATATATATATACAGCTGCTAAATAACCAATGCAATAAATATGTTATGAACAGCATAATTCCCTTCTCTCATCAATATCTCTGTTGTAATTATGTCCAAGTTGGCGTCTTCTGACTGAAGTTTTGCAGAATAATATGCTGCCTGCTGTGCATGAAGAGGTCACGATTGAGGTTAATACAGATGGAGTTCAATGTATTTCACTGAGCTCAGAGTTATACCTGGACATTGGACACTCTTACTGCCTTGAAACCCCAGGCAAATATCATCTTTAGAAGCTCAACACACTAATTTGAGCCTGAAAATTTTAAACAGGATGGAAAAGTGTTCCTGTCCTGTGTCGGCTCTGCCACAAGTTCAGTCTGTTGGTAGTGACGTCTGTAAGCTGTGGATCATGGAATCCGGTTTTGGTGAGCCTTTTTAAAGATTCAATAGCAACACTTTAAAGAAGAACAGCAGTGTAAAATCCAGCAATCCTGTAATAAATAAAGGTTGTAGACTGCGTAATTTATTATGCCTTGATGTGTATGTTTTCCA
Source organism: Acipenser oxyrinchus oxyrinchus (assembly GCA_030684275.1). Classification (NCBI taxonomy): domain Eukaryota; kingdom Metazoa; phylum Chordata; class Actinopteri; order Acipenseriformes; family Acipenseridae; genus Acipenser; species Acipenser oxyrinchus. The sequence goes on from CM060262.1 coordinate 8,699,807, forward strand.
CAATTTGTTTTACCGGCTTAGCTTCCTCAAGGCATAAAGACTGCTTCTGGATTTTTACAACCACAGTTTGTACATTTGGACAAAATCAGAGTGTACAAATCCAGAAGGGTTCAGATGTTGTAAATTCTTCATATTTACTGAATGGGCCATGGTGTAAAGTGCTTTTTATCGGTTCACCGACTGCTGTGTGTTGCATAAACTGATACGCTCTCTTCTACAAGCTATTGATTAGCTTCTTAGTCAAACTAAAAGCACGAAGTGATGACTGGAAACTTGTGGTAATTAATTTAAGAAATATAAAACTCACATGACAGGGTTCCTTTTAGCAAGGAGAAACACCAGTGTCTGTGGTTTTTCATTTTATCTTTTAAAAGACTCTTAATGCAAGATAGAATAAACTGTTTATTATTGGTTTTAGACTAGGGGCCGGACCAAATCAAGCCCAGATCGCTCTTGTGAAAGTGTTTATGCGATAATATCGCTAGTTTCCATATCACATTTTCTTCATCCCGAAACCAAAACCAGCCATTTCCAATCTCCGAAAGGGGTGGTGAAAGATATCGCTTGTTTGGGAAGCAAAAGTAAGAAGCCACAAAAGAGCAGCTGTCGACCAATCACAGCTTACGTTCCAGACCTTCCAAAAGAAGCGGAAACAGGAAGAACACTATCGAATAACAAACAAAGGTAAGAGTCCGATTGTGAAATAATTAATACACACCCTATATGCAAAGTGCCGTTATTGTACCTGATTCAGCTGATGCTAATGTAAAATACACCTCTTCTTTCGCAAGTACAAAAGAAAACTCGGGTCCGGTTCAGCAGAGAGGATGAAGACATCATCATGGCAGAGGTAGTGGAGAGATGGGACTAGCTCTTCAGTGTGTGGAGACTTTCTTTCGTTGGAGGTGCCAAGGCCCGTATATGGCAAGACATAGCAACACGGGTCTCGGCATCCTCGAGTGGTGTAAGAGATGGCGAGGACGTCCGTAAAAAGTGGACTTACATCAAAAAGAGCTTAAGAACCAAAGTGGCTGCCCAGCGGATGTCCACCGCACAGACTGGCTGGGGAGTTAACACCACACCGGAACTCACCCCCCTGGAACAACGTTTGCTGTCCTTGATGGTCCACGAATGTGTGGGCGGTGTCTGCTCCTGATGTTGGCTTTGGTGAGTATATAGAGGTGATTAGCAAATTTACTCATCACATGAGTGAAACGTGCATGCATTCCGTACACATCAAAGCTATGAATTACAACATTAATAAATACTAGCCTGCCCTTTTACCTGTCTTTTAAAGGAGAAATGAAACTAACATGTTTGAAAAACAAAATGTAACACAAATATAGTTGCACTCACAGAACATTAACATTAAACTGTCTGGTCTGTCACATAGGGACAGAGCCACCGCTGGAGGAAAGTTCCGACACCCTGTCACAGACCAAGGAGCGTGACACTGTGGACTCACCATCAGCAATGAGGTCAGCCATGAACACCAACAAGAGCCCACAGTGCCATCCACGGCTGCCTCCACTTCCACATGCAGGGGTCCACCTCCAGAAGACAACCTGGCCCCTATCCTGGCAAGCATCCTGGACAGACAGGAGCAAACACTTACAATGCATAGGGAGGCAATTGGAATATTGCGATAGTTAGCTACGGACATGCATAGGTATGTGGATTAGGTCATCTCAACACCTGTACCTGTGCACGTCCCAGCTCCAATGCTGACTGGCAATATCTCAGTTGCCTCCCAACACACACCATCGCACCCCACGTACACCATCCCTAACCACTCCCCAGACCCCTTCATCACATTTCCAGCAACCCCACACCAGCACCTAACAGTTCCCACCCCAACACCCCCCCCAGCTTATAGGCCCTCCCCACCCCCAGTGTGCCACTTATCACCACACGCCCCCTAGGATGCACTGTTAGATCTATGCACGCATACTCACCCTCGCACATTGACTGTCCCTTCACCTGCTCCTGTCAGATTTGTCCAGGACTGCCAGGAACACACTGCTCCACTGCCCCAAACCTCTGCCCAGGAGCCTCTACCGTCACCTGAGGCCATGCCCTCCAGAAGGGGAAGGGGCAGGGGCAGGGGCAGGGCCAGAGACAATATCATCTAATAATTGTTCCTGCACAGTTTGCGCATAACATATATTTGTATACCTACCTACATAAAATGTTGCTGTATGATTTGCTGGCGTTTGTTTGGCCCTGGGAATAGGCTTCCACATCCTCCTCACCCTCAGACCTATCACTATCGTTCCTCAGCAACAGGCTGTTCTGGTTGCTGGGGAATGTTGGCCTCTTGTGGCAGCATTACATCACGGGATAATGCAATGTTGTGACGTACACAACATGCAGTGATGATGCGAGCACACTTTGAGGGCTTGTATTGTAAGGCTCCACCTGATCTATCCAGGCAACGGAAACACATTTTAAGGAGCCCGAATGTCCTGTCTACAACACTGTGGCTTCGGCACAGGGCCTCATTGCAGCGTCCCTCCGCCTCGATCTGTGGATTTTTCACAGGTGTTAAAAGGCAGGGGCAGAGAGGATAGCCACTGTCACCTGAAGGCGGAACGGATAAAATATATATAATCAGCTTAACGCAGTTACCACACGTATTACATAACAGTACAGTACTGATATAACATGATATATAAAGTATTAAACACACATGCACTTACCAATGAGGTGACCTGTGCCGTGGCGTCCCTCTATGCCATATGCTTCGAGGGGACTTTGCTGCAGAATGTAGGAGTCATGGCATGATCCCGGGAAATGTGACACAACGCTGGTGATTTTGCAATCTGAGTGCAGTCAAGTGCCCCTATTATACTGGGGAACCCGGCTACACTATAGAATTGTTGTTTTACTTGGTGATGGCTTTCAACAGGTGGAAACCTAATGAATCGGTCAGAAGCAGCCACCAGCGTATCTGTCACAGATGTTTTGACATTGCTGATGGTGCTCTGGCACGCTTCCACTGTATCCCCTATTGTGGTTTGAAAGGAGCCGGTGGCATAGAATGCCAAAGCGGCACAGACCTTTGTCTCCACAGATAGGGGGTGGTTGCATGTATACCGAGACATTAGATGAGGTTGAAGCACATCACACAAGTATTCTATAGTGTTACGATCAACCCGAAAACGATCAACCAGGAGGTGATCAGGAAGTTGTGTTTGGTCCTGATGGGGTCTGAAGGTGTAGGGAGTGGGACGCCGGCACTGATGGCGTCGTCTTCTTCTTCTTTCTAAAAGTATCACAATTGCCTCGATGTCAGCCATTGTTAGGGAAGAAGGTTAGTGTGTAGCCTTTATATAATTCTGCTGATAATCACAATTGAATTGGTGTAGGTGTGTAACCGTAACATTAATTAATTACCGGTATGCCTGTGTGTGTTTACGTGTAAATGTGTTAATGACATATATCTTTCAATCTGCAGCAGAGACAGAGTGAGCTGAGCCACGGCTTGAATGCCTTTTTGTGATTAAAAGATTCATACATTCTTTATTAGTATTCCAGTTTGTTTACATTTGCTTTACTCAAGTCCAAAACACATCCTGCGATGGACTGGCATCCCGTCCTGGATGTAGTCCCACCTTGCGCCCTATAATGGATGGATGGAGTTTTTTTCTTTGCGTTAAAAGCGTAGACGAGTGGGAACAATTTGCAAATATGGCAGCCATAAATGTAATGTAACTGTAGTTAGCTAGGAAATTGTAGATATTGTTAAGTTATTTAACAAGCAAATTATTTGTGAAATGTATGTTGTATTGAGTCGCTGGAATTAATTATCTATCAATGAATTAATCAATTAACTAGATAGGTAGCTACAAAACTAGCAGATGATATAAGTGAGCAATATATTTCAAAATTATTATTTCTCTTGGAATTTTTCTTGTGTTTTATTACCGCGAATGCTTTCGCGTCCTCGTTCGCTAAGTGCCAACTTTGATTTGGTCCGGCCCTAGATTGAATTCCAGGCTTTCAGGAATCCATATATGAAGCAGGTACAAGTTTATATTCTCTCTATTAGTAAACTGCAGTAATTATTATTAAAGACACTGTTTTGCTTTAGAATCTTTTCTGTATAACGGTATTAACATGCATTCTCTACATTGTAATGTGGGAATTTCGTCAGTCTGGGTTTTTGTTTTCCTTTAGGGAGACTGCCCCTAAAAGTAATTGTCACAATCTGAAGTTCCAAAGGTAGAACAAAATGGTCTCCTTATCATTGGTATACATAGAGCCTTTTCCTCAGTATAGCTGTCATGTCAGTGCACTTTATTCCTGGAAGCTGTTTATTGTTTTCCATTAAAGCTATGAAGCCAAGCTGTTTCGAAGGGCAACAAAGCAGGATGACCTGTATTTATCATCCCTGCATTGTCAAAATCTCACTTTATCAAGGTTGGAAAATATACTAATTAGCAGTTTGTGCACTGACTTTGGCTGTTGGCAAAACATTGTAAGGAATTCAATATGTTTTGTTCAAACTTCTTTTCAGCTCACAGGTTATTTTGATTTGGATCATTTTTCTTTGCGCTGCATTTCCCAGTCATGCTGATAGCCTTAGCTCTTCAGCTTTAACTTACCTACCAAGCACAGCTGGTATCCTCATTACCCAGGCTCCAATAAAGCAAAACAAGATGGGTAAGATAGTTCTGTTGAGCAGCAGATGGGGACACTGCCTGCTTTGCTGCACGCCAGGTACACATGCCAAAGCTGAAACATTACAAGTCCTTTATTGCTCTTTTGCATTTTAGTCCTCAATTGCATTATACTCATATATTCAAGCTAAATGTGGGCGTGCATGGGAGAGCTTAAAGATTAACTCCATTATAAATACACTTATTCAAAAAAGAAATACTGCTATGTGTTTTTCTAGGATTTCGAGAGGATTCTTTTAATCCTGTAAATCTGCTTGCTAAAACCTGTATTGGATTACTAACCAGTACATTATTAACGACTATTGTTCTTCCTCGGTTACTAGTGTCCCAAACACATTTTTTTTCAGTAATTCAGATTATATCATGACTTTGTTTCTCTGCTGTTTCTTTTGTATCTTCAACACAAAAATATCAAGTGGACTAAAATGGCATGCTCCAATATACAGATCTGCCTAGAAGAGGTCTGCAATAAAACTAGACCATATCTGGAGGTGAGAAGATAAGTGCCTTCAGTCAGAGCTGCTGGGAAAACAATGCCTCTCTTTGACTGTGGATGTGATCGTACAACACTAACAACAATCAGAGGAACATCAACAGCTCTGGTTAAGCCGAGTATTGGTGTAATTGACCAGTATCACTCTAAAGAGAAAGTTTTTCAGGAATTGAGAAATGTACAGTGCTGGTGGAGGCTGGGGTACTGGTTATTATATAGCCATTGTGCTTCTCTGAGACTTTACTGTCCATACATTATGTTTCCCATCCCGCTGTGCAGAATAATAATGAAATAGAATTGGAAATAGAATTAGAAATAGAATTGGAATATACAAGTCTTTGCATGAGCACATACCCCTGCTACCCCATTATTTAACTCAATCTAACATAAGAAGATTGTACATTGAATGATTATAAGTCCTTATTACCAGCATCTGGACAGCATGAGCAGAAATCAAAACAGCCGGGTTGTATGCAGCTGTAACCTTGTAGGAAGCCTTTGACAGTAGTTTCAACTGAATCATATACCAGTATTCATAGTAAATGAGTACATCGTGTTTTTCTTTTAGGACTGTAAGTCTTTATACTCCTTACTAATACAGATGAAGAACTTTTGAAATGAATTGTTCTGTTTGCTTTGTGAAAAGGTTGGATTTGACCACTACAAATGGATCTGTGCTTTCAGGACAGTTTTAAGACTTCACTGCCTAATGGTCTCCCTGAAAACTAGCTTAGTAACTGTTTGTTAGTACCAGCATATGTATTACTTCTCAGGTACAACTCAGGTTAAATTATTTTTCTCTTGCTTTCACTTTAATGTTTCACTTTCTGTAAATTACTTCATACAGTACCTTCTGGTCATTGTTGCGAATAATCTTTTATTTTATTTTATTGTGTGGAACAGCTTGTTGGTAGAACTTTTCCCATTGTAATGCTTTCCATTAACTGATTTTAAAAAAAAATGACCTAATTTAATAAAAAGCTGGGGTTTATCATTCAGACACTTTAAATGTAATGCCAACTGGGTGAGTTACCATCATTAAAAGCCAACTGGTTGTGTCCCGTCCATCCCCCCCAAATCGTTTAATTTGTCTAGTCAGACACAGATAGCATGGTAAAAAAAACAACAAAAAAACCTGATAAATTCATAAAGGCCAAGCGCACCTCAGACAGCACATATATCAGAAAGCTTGATATGTCTGAATTTCAAGACGTCACACAAATAGGTTTTACAAAAGAAAGTCATTTGATTTTGGCGATATGATCCCTGTGGCGGTTTTCCATTTGATAAGCACAGATTCTGTTATACCTTTTCGTCACAGGGTAATATATTTTAAAAGCCTGTTAAACCCAGTTTTTGGTCTCTCATTAGTATTCTGTCTTTAGAACAGCATAATAAAATACACCTTTTTAAGATATGGCATCTAATGAATATTATTTGCAACCAGCCTTGCACCAATCCTTAAAGGATAACAGGTGAGGTATGTATCCTGGTCACACAAACTCACAGTTGAATCTTGTAAAATTGTACAGAATGGACTATAAATAAAAAAAGGTAGGTTCTAATACCAATTTGATTTATAATTAGCGAAAAAACAACAAAAAAAACTGTAGATTCCTATTATGTTGTTCCCAAGGGATGTCATTGTATCCTGCTGCGCAACTCTCTGACTGCCTCCTAAATTCTCACTTCAGCTGAAGAAGTATTGATCTTTTTAGGAAGGTTTATATTTACTAAATGCATAGGCTTTTTCTCAGAGCACATTCACTGTATCTTACTTACTGCTCTTTCAGAAACAAAATGGCATAAGTACAAAAACTCAATACTAGATCAGGCCACAAATGTATGGGACACAGACTCAGTAGAAAAGTGTAATTCTTGACTAGCCTCTTCATAAAGCCTTTTGCGCTCTGTATTTCTTTAAGAGCATTTGCAATTTGATTTCACACAGAATTTGTTCTCTGGGAATGCTCCATTAAATATGGTTTCCTAATGCTACTGAGTGGATGACTCAAAACACAATCAAAAATACAGTAGAAGGTAAACATTTTTAAGGGGTTGATTTGATCAACCTTTACCCTGATAGAGAAATGGAAAGTACCAGGGATCCGCGTAAATTGCATCAATCATTGTTTTGGGGTAATTCAGTATAACCTAGAAATATGCAATCCAAGGGGGCTGATGTAAAAATAAATCAAGCTGTGGCTGGCAGGGTATAGGTTGATAAAATTAAGTAGACAAACGATTTGGTTAGTGCTATTAGCTTGGCATTTCCCAGGAGCAATACTTTCTAGATTACTCCTGAGATGTGTTGCATTGGTAAATTGTTGAGTATGTGGCAATTGGTCACATTGACTGCTCGTACACATCGTTATAGTGATGCACAAGAGATTTCTTGTGCAAAACGGAGGATGTTATTTCAGAAAATAGAATGCATTGATAGACAGACAAATCAGTTCCTGTAAAGCGGGATGCCTACCTCATTTTCTTTTTCAGAGCTAATGATAGTCCAGTTCTAAGTAATTGTAGCCTGTCAAATGTGACAAGTGTCTATGGATATTAGTCTTTCGTTTTTTGAATTACAGAACTTATTACACAGACAACCTTCATATCAAGCATTTTTTTTATTTAAATAAAATACATAGTTAACTGTATTAACATAATTAACTGTTTATCATACCCATTTATACATAATATTAAAACATTATTCATCTGTTTTGAACTGCTGATAAAAGTAATAGGCACCAGTAAGAGGTGACAGGCATTTGGTTTAATGTGATTTTCAAATTTAAACAATTGGATCATTAATTGAGAAACTCTTCCTAACTGAGCTTTTTATTGGTGCCTTTTATTAATCTGATGCAGGTTTTACTTCCGTAAACAAGAATTGACTACCTGATATCATGAACATCTGGCAACAGAGATTGTGACCGTTTTGACACGTGCTATCCTTTCAAAGATTGACGGAATAATACATCATTCTAATACATCTTGCATGTATTGTACTAACTTTTATAGATGCAATACTCTTTAATACAGAATTTTGGAATAAATCATCGGAAATGAAACATTTTATAAACAGTGAATAGAGGAAATAGAAAAGAACACATTTAATTGGGGCGGGGGGGGATTTCAGTAAATCCCTAGGATGTGTTTTTTTACTCTTTCTACCTAATTTGTAAAAAGTAGAGATCCCTGCTAAGAAAACAACAAGCTTCTAAAGTATGACAGATAAAGGAAGTGCCAGGCTCCGGTCCACATGTAATGGAACCCATATCGGCCACTTACAATAAGCTGTACTCCAATTAAGGTTATTTTACAGTACAGGAGCAAATGACTACGGCAACAATATAAACTAACATGATACAGTCAAACCTGTAGTAAAGACCACATATAGAGCAAACCCTGGTTTTTATAAGCAGCAGCTATTTTAAACACCTCTGGCAGTATACAAAATGTTACATATCTGTTTATTACTTATTTATGGGCCGTCTGATTCGCTGTGCTATACTGGCATCTTTAATTAATGTTAGTAAAGCAATCATTTTTCTTGACTACCTATCTAAGATTGTTATTGTTTTTGTGTGTTTAACTGTGTTTTGGCCTGATGTCAGTATATATAAGTGTGTGTGTGTGTGTGTGTATATATATTGTGTACGTCACAAACAAGAGCTTTCAGAAAGGGTGTTAGGGTTGTATTGAATTGGATTGGCCTTTCTGTAAAATTGCAAACAGCAGGTATTGTGATTTAGCATATGTACCGCCAGTCTGCTATGGCACAGAGGCCAGCCCTCAGATCTCCATAGATATCTGTCTGTGCTTGGCAACCCTTGAGAAGTCAAGTTGAGGGCAGAGCTGTCTGTTGTGCACTGCATTGGAAATTACTAGAAGAGGAACTTTAAAAGGCTGGATCACTGCTAATAAAAAGTGAAATGGTGTAGAATGAGCTGAAAAACAGAAGACCAGTTGGAAAAAAAGACCAGTTGGAAAAAAAATGTACTTATGTGTGTTTTCTCACAATAAGTATACATTGCACTATTAGTTTTCTAATGCTTTGGCAATATAGTGTGCTGCCTTTTTTCACAGCCATGAGCTTTTTTTTTGTATTTTTCTTGGTCTCAGCTGTTTGAATTCTATTACTTTAAATCAAACACGCCATGCTTTTTACAGCATTTTTACCTATCCTGCCTCATCCTGTGTGATGCACTTTGTATTGCTGAATCACAATCATAATTATTTTGACATTTTAGTTTCACCACAAACAGTAAAATAAATAAATAAATAAAAACCTTCAGTTAACTTCACAACGTCAAGCTGCCACAGGTTGCTGTCATTATAAATCATAGAACGTGGATCAGCCCACATGCATGTGATGACACTGTAACAGTCTTAAAGACATTGTTGGAAAGCATATTTTCCTGCAAAATACAAGTCCCTCTCATTGTCCTATGGTTAAACAAGAGAAAACAGCAATGTGGTTGTGAGAGACTTTTGTTTAGAATGAAATATGTTCCTGTGTGCCATCTGAAGGGGAAAATGTTGAGATTTTCAACCATGTGAGTGGTGGGATTGGGAAAGTTCCAGTTGATAAATGGCCCATGTGATTTGTTGTGACTCTGGAATATAGATTGACATTGTGTTTAAAAATAGATTTGCAACAATACTTGAATGTTGGAGATATCAACAGTCTATAGAATGTTGTAAAAAGTCCTTGCCAGCACTACAGTCGACAGTTCGCTGAAGTCCACATGAAGTATTGATCAATGGATATCTGTGCCATAAATTTGCGAGTAAGCTGTTGGAGCAATTTGTAGTCGCTCTACGATTTTGACTCCCCTTCAAGCTGAGCAGTGAGGATTTCAGTGCTGCATAACTAAAATGAATAATTAAAACATGTGTCTAATTATTAATATAAATTACCATTCAGATATCCAAGGATTGTCACTACTTTAAACAGAGCATGACTTGTAAAGTTCTTCAAACTTTTTATAGGAGCAGAAGCTTGGAAAATCTAGAACTCTGTTTTTATTTTAGCATGCTAATGATAGCAATACAAATAATGCTTCCATGGATAAATATTGTAAACAGCAAATGAAATCTGTATGAATTCATCACTTCACTGAGATAGTTAGGAAGAAAAGTGAAATAAAACCGAAAAAACAACAGTGCTGATGCAAAAAAACAAGACTCATTTGAAGCTGGCCGATAAAATACTACAGGCTATGCCTTCTTTTATAGTCCAGTAGAGCACATTTCAGAAATAAAGTCTCATCTTTTAGATGGGTTTTATTCCTCAAGGCTATTTGATATTACCTAACAAAACAAAACAAAAAAAAATGAACTGACATCAACAGATGCAAGACCAGGTCAACAACGTAAAAGATAGTGTGAGTGTTATTGGAAATTAACAATTTATGAATCAAACAATGCAAAAAAAGATGCTGCTGTCTAAACCATGATAAATGGCAGCTGAAGATGCCAAGAGCAACTGAAGAAACATACCCCAGGCAGTTTTCTGCATCTCCTCTACGTGCTTTCATTGCATCACGTCTACATCTTAAGAAGTAAACAGAATGGTATCCTCTTGTGTATTCTGGAGGAGTGTGAGCACAAACTAAGCATGATTAAAACAATCAGGACTCAAATCATCACTGGTGATTGAACCAGTAAATGCACAATTTAGGAACACCTGGACATTACAAAGGGTTAGCAACACTGTCATCCTACTAATGCATTACAAGCCTCAGTTGGAGAGTTGCCATAACACTAATCCAGGTTTTACAATCAGGAATATCATTTATGGTGATACAAGGACTTTACCTTTGGTGATTGTGAATTAGTGAATGGCCCTAAATGGACACAAATAGGATTGATTTGAGTAATTGCGGTTGGAATGGAAAAACTGGCATCAGTAAGTATATTTCAACATGTTTGCTTACTATTAAATATTAAGCATTGGTCGTATGCCCGTATTTATTTATTTGCCCGTGTTTTAAAATACATTTCTGTTAGATTTCTTTAGTAACTGTACTTTTTTCCTCACATATTTTAATGTGTTTTTGAGGATGATCACATGGTGCTTGGTGAATGGTGCTTTTAAACCAGGTTTGTTGTAGGATATGTAGTATATTGCCTAATACTGAATTTGTTTAGCATGTAGTTTGTGCCTTTACAGAGCTTTGAATAAACCATGCCTCTGGCTGTTTTAGCCTGCTGTACCCTGACTGCCAGGTGCATATCAGCCCTTTGCCCCATGCATTAAATTGAAAAGGCTTCTATTACTTTAGTAGAAACTGCTTCTGATATTGAGGAATATATTGACGTAGACGGTCAAATCAAAATGAATCCTTTCCAGTGTGGCATCAAAAATAAATAAATGCTGTATGTTTAATTTAATTGAAAACGTTCTGTAGGTAAACACATGCAGTGTTTTATTTCAAACCATCCAAGTGTGATATTGCTGCATGTTCATTTACAGTTCTTGTCACTTTTTGTCAGAATGGTCTTTTAACATAAAGTTCTCAAGTTGGAGGATTCCTCAGACTCAAAGGTGTTCAAATTACTTTTAATAAAAGGTAAGTAACTGGAGACAATCACACACAATCTGAGCTTATCTTTAGCACAGCATTATTAATATAATAAGAGCTAGAATACATGCCTACTGCTAATAAAAAAGACAGTAAGACTTAAAATAGTCCAATGCTTATCCGAGAAATTGCTTGCTTCTTAATTTTTGATGCATTCTGCAATGTAAATATGTTGACGCAAAGCCTGGGGGTTTCATGCCTCCCTGACCTTCAAATGGACAAACAACTTAATGAACACAGGCTGTTTGTTAATGAATCAGCTTTCTCCTCCTTTATTACTAGATGACTGGTTTAGCACTGTGATGAACCAAATCTACATAAAAGATGCCAGAAAACAGTGTTTTTCCAGTGGTACACAATTGCATTCGGAAAATAGAAACCCTGGTAAAACAAATCTATGTGGCAACAATGCAGAATCCATACACAAACACAAATGCACATCTAAATGCTGCTTACCTGCAGTATTTCATGTATTCATTTAATGGATGTTGTATGTTGTTGCTGGGAACCATAATCCATGTAAATGCATTCTAGGTCAAATCTAAATAATCATTTACAACAAAAGCTAAAAAAAAAAGCACCAAATACCTGTAAACACTACAGTGTTCTTAATTTCTTTGTAAAGAAAATTCTAACGTTTACTTAAATACATAGAGGGACTGAGGATAACTTTTCAACTTGGAAAGTGCAACAGTAATCCAATTAAATTCAAATATAAGGCAGATAAATACATCTGATGCCTCCCTCTCCCCAGTGGAGCTTATGCCCTGTACAGATGGTATAACTCCCCCCAACCCCCACCCATTTTCATATTTTTCTTATGCCAAAAACCTTTGTATTTAATTGTGTTGCGATACTGTTAGACAGCCTCCAAATCCTTAAACATCAGTGCTGTGGATTTTGAATGATCCATGAATGATGGAGGAGTAATCCATTATTTTATTGATCATGTTGCTGTACAGAACAGGCAGCCTTCAAAATCGATAAAGATTAGAGAAGCTGAATTCAGTCACAATGGGAGACTCCGCCGGACAGTAATGCTCCAGATTAGTTTTCCTGTCTATCTGCTGAAAGAATTTTGTAAAGCCTACTAAAGATCAACACCCTTTTACTATATTACTCTGTATAAAAACCCATCAACCACTATTTAAATAGAACCCTAGTTTGCCATAAATAGTAGTTAGTTAATTAGTCATGTTTTATAGTTTGTAGTGCTAGAGAGTGATTCTGAACACTGTTTTAAATAAAGTGTTATAATAAACCTTGAGTTACATTTTTTAAACTGCTGTACACTTCAGGGCATCCCAGAATTGTTGCTCATTTGGTAGATGGAAACAAAACATCACAGCAACACTCCCAGAGGTTTTCCCATGAAAATGTGGCTGCTGACAATACCGCTTCTGCATCAGTCTGTTTGGGTGAGTCAGAGCTTTCAAAATGCTGCAGGAACCTTGGCCTTAGTCCCCAAGAGGCAAGGGATAAGAGAGTAGATTTGACATTTCCATAGCTTGTTTTATTTTCATACTGGAGCAACAATATGTGTGAAAAGATATCCTGAGTTTAATAAATACTTCTGTACCACTCTACCCTCCACCCCCACCCCCACCCCCAAATGGAGCCATCATCAGTATTCTGAAGAATTAACCAGCAAGTTTAGAATCTCTCAGATGTCAACTTTAATGCTATAATATAAGATTTGTGGTATAACTCAAAAGGTAATTGGCTCTTGAGTGCTAGGGTGAAAATTAACCCACATGAAATCTGTTTTTCATTTCGGTGATGAAAAATAAAGCCAGAAAATATTGGTCATATACTTGGTCATAGTGAATTGGGTACAAATGGCTTAGGGGAAGCTTAAAGAAATGGTGGATCTATCCCAATGGTCTTAACAGCAGCAGCCCTCTTTCTATTCAGCCCTGAGCCACAAATGAATATGGGCATGCTTCTGGACCACGTTCCGCTAAATTCAGTGCCTATGTGTGGAAGTTCAAAGTACCTTGTGTGGAAGTTCAAAGTTACGTTTACCTTTGCTTGTAAAACTGTTGTGTGTCTGTATTCTCCTGATCTCGCAAGTAGATAATCAGTAATACTGATAATCAGTAATAAGCCAGTAAATCATTTTAATTGAAGTTACAGCAAAAGTAGAAACAAATGAAAGTAACCCAAACTTGATTATTGAATGACAATTAATTATTTAAAGACCTGATGCTGAAAGACATCAGAATGTCATAACCTAGTGTATTTAGGTCAGCAATTTCTTGGGTAAAAAAAAGTCCTTTTGAGGCTTTATATTCAACGAAACATCCAGATAAAACCCCATGGCACTGGATTTGGGCTTCTCTTTATAATCAAACCTGACATGTTAAAAAGAAGATGCAAGGTGCTGCAATAATACTGCACAGGATAATATTCAGCAGAATTAAAAAAATAATTGCTGTGCTTTCAAACCTTTATTGGTTTAGTAAAACATGATTGGACATAGATTGAAGCCTCAAATTATGATAAATACCTGTGAAGGTGACCTGCATGCAGTCTTTCATGTCACTTTGGATTATTATCATATCATTTTCCAAGGGAATTTATCGTTATGGCTCTGGGTGTAGGACATTCTGGCCCATGGGTCAGTGACTCCATATCTTGGTGGATTGTGGCTGGTCCATCTGCCTTGAGTGTCCCTTGCATTTGGAGCAGATGATAGGTCAAGTTTTTGTTGTCAGTCATAACACTAAATAATGGGGGAACCTTGCAGCCAGCTGCAGGGTGCAGTTGACTCAATTTATGGTAATGTGAAAAACATATGCAGTGTGTTGAACTGACTACATCAGTCAAGCGCATATACTGTCTGTGTCTGCCAACAGAATCTGATGCAGTATGGAATGCTGGTTAACCCTGATGTGATCAATATGCAAAACATAATCAACCTAGCGATGTCATATACTGTGCCAGAACATGGTTAGTAGTTGACTATTTCTGAATTAAAGAATGAGTTGAGTTTAAGAAAATAAGATGCAAGTGTTGAAGGAAAATAACGCCCCATATCAGAACAAAACCAACAAAAGAAATGTTTTAGTCTGGGTTACAAAGCAGTAGAGGAACGGACCCTTGAACGTACTTAAAGTCTTATATTTCAACTTAATGTTTTCCGGAGGCAAAAGCAAAAGCTGTGCAATAATTGAAGCTGACAGTGGAGAAAATCGATCTTTTCACATCGTCAAGGGCATGGCACGTTTCAACAGTTCATTGCAGATTGCTCACCATTAATGCATGAAGTTCCCAAATGACGGGAGTTTGTCCATGAATTATGTCCATTAACAGTACAGCATTTCCTGTTGTGGCTACTTCCTTTTTAATACAACCTCAATTTATTGTGAAGCGACAATTGTATAAAAACATTTTTTTTTTTATTTACCTAGGTTTTATAACACCATCGGTTTCAAAGAAATGAAGAATAATGACGTAATTGAAAAGCACTTTCAATTTCCTCTTGCTTTCAAACTTCTAGCCACTGCAAACACTGTGCTTTTTCTTAAACTCTAACCTCATACGTTATTTTCCCAGTGACAGATGCATGACTAGTTTAAAGATTTATGCTTTTAGGTAGAGGCGCAACCCTTGTGTTTGAAGGAAAACAAGAAGAGAAAGTACGGGTATGCTTTATCACCTGTGAAGGATGTTGGATTGATTTGCCTGGCTTCCCATTTCCTGCAGGCTTTTTTTTCTCATATCAGAGTGATTCATAAGGAAAATGCAGAAACATTTATTCTTTTTTGGATCTTCAAGAAGAGTTGTGGTGGACGGGAACACATAGGGATATATTCTCAAAGCTATTTATTCCATATAGTGTGTTTTTATAAATGACTGTAACTGCTTTATTGCCTGTAGCTTGTTTGAACAAATTCATATTACTTACCGTAAACACATGTACACAAGAAGAGGCCCATTTTTATACTACATAAAATATAATTACAATTGTGGTAAAAAAAAAAAAAATGGCCAGTGGCTTTTTTTAGCTGCCAGACTTACCATTGTTATATAAAATGACAGAACAGTTTTTATATTATAAAAGAGACTATTATAAAAACAAAAATATCGCCCTTATAGAAAAGTTACACCATTGATACACTGTTATAATATAATTGTTTTGACCTGAGGTACCCTCAGCAGAACCTTAATAGTCAGTCCACAACATTGACAACATATTGGATTTGGAACAATGTAGTAGTTCTGTAATTTTATAGTATCAGGGGTCAACAAGATGCTCGGATATATTGTGAAAAGTGTTGAATTTAAATCAAGGGAAGTAATGTTAAAACTTTACAATGCATTAGTAAGACCTCATCTAGAATATTGTGTTCAGTTCTGGTCACCTCATTACAAAAAGGATATTGCTGCTCTAGAAAGAGTGCAAAGAAGAGCAACCAGAATTATCCCGGTTTTAAAAGGCATGTCGTATGCAGACAGGCTAAAATAATTGAATACATTCAGTCTTGAACAAAGAAGACTACGCGGCGATCTGATTCAAGCATTCAAAATTCTAAAAGGTATTGACAATGTCGACCCGTGGGACTTTTTCGACCTGAAAAAAGAAACAAGGACATGGGGTCACAAATGGAGATTAGATAAAGGGGCATTCAGAACAGAAAATAGGAGGCACTTTTTTACACAGAGAATTGATTGGAACCAACTCCCCAGTAATGTTGTTGAAGCTGACACCCTGAGATCCTTCAAGAAGCTGCTTGAAGAGATTGTGGGATCAATAAGCTACTAACAACCAAATGAGAAAGATGGGCCGAATGGCCTCCTCTTGTTTGTAAACTTTCTTATGTTCTTATGTTATGTTCAATGAATTGCCAGACTTGTGTTAGTTTATTCCTTTTTGATACCACTGGTGATACCCAAAAATGTCTCTTAACGTTGTAGCTGCGCTTTTTTGTACTGAACTGTTGAGTTTTCATTGTATTGCCACAGCTTTGCAATTGAAGGTCATTTGGAAAGGATGTGGATTTTAGAGTAGTGCTTCCTGTTGTAACAATATATGTCTACTGAAGCATACAAAAACAATAAAAACAGAGCTGAAAGCACAACTATGTGCAGTGTTAAAAAGTAAACTACAGTTGAAACATTGCAAGCTGCAACATTCCCTTTGTGCTCCATTTTCACTTCAGAAAAGGAAAAAGTGGTAAACAACCTTATTAAAAGAGACAACTGGATGAACTGGTGTATAGATGACAGACAATTTAATCCTCTTTTGGTTGGTTATTTCCTTGATCCCCTAGAGGAAGTTTCCCTCCTTTGCTTTATGAAACCAGAAAGCATTGGACCTCATAATCAGCAAGTGACACTCTCAAGTCAGTTTTGATCTGTTATTGTCACAGCTTCTCACTGAGTCTTGATTCTATAGAATGCTGGCAAGGAATGCAGAGGTCTGGAAGTGAGTCATCACGAATGAGTCATAAATATTCAACGAGTTCTGTGCAATTAACTTCCCTTGATATGCTTTAAAACTGCTGCTCATGTTACACAGAGAATACAATCTTAACTGTCTGCTTGCTGGTAAAAATAAATAAATAAATAAAAAAAAAATCACGATACCCTTTGACTTCTGTGAGACCAGAAAACCAATAAATAAAGGCAGACAGAGTGTATTAAATCTTTAATGCTGCTTTAATAAAAAAATAATACAAAAAAATTCTCACCAGAAAAATTGAGTTCTGATGCTCTATTCCTTTAAATGAGTGGTCATTTCTTACCCATTGACACACCAAGAGATTGACAGTGTTTAGATATTGTTAGGAATATAGAGTGTAAGCAGAGTTCACGAAGTTCAGTTTCACACACACGCAGTTAGACAAGAGATATAAGATATATAGTGAGAACGCTTACCTGAGAATCCTCTCCTGAGGACAGACCATCTCAGTACCCGACCGCTTCTCCCAGAACATTAGGTAATTGATCACTATCTGATTTCTGTTCATAACTAGGTGCTACATTGTTGTGTCTAATAATATGTTTAAGCTATATGTGTGTAACATTTGAATATTGGAATCAATAAATGGAAACTTACTAACATAGCAATTGGTATTGTGCACAGTCATTTACAGACATCAAATTAGAATAAACTGGTACTGAGTCTTAGATGCGCTGAGCTAACTGGGAACAAACACAATTTCAGAAAATGATCAAAGCTGCTAGGAAGAAGATTAAAGGTTTTCAGAGGAATTGTAGGTGGAGAATGTTAATCCTAACAACAAAGATACACATCCATGGTATAGATTGGGTCCATACATTTAGTTTTTTATTTACTTTACAGAAATTTCAACCCTAGCAACAGCCCTTTACTTAATTTTTTAGAAATGCAATCAAGTTTTTTCTTTTTTTTTTTCTCATTGGCTCAGACACTTGCCTTAAATACATTTGGAGAAACTTCCATTTATTTTATTTGAAAATTGCACAGGGCAGTTCAACTTTAAGTCAGTTTGACAATTTGGATGTGGGTAGGTCACTATGTGCCAGTATTCTCCACTGCCCCTCAACAATAAGATTATACAGCATTCTACAGAATAAAAGGGAATAGGAAAAACTGTTACCACTAGTCTCTTTCTATAGCTGGTTGCCATCTCTGCGTAATACTTATTTAAATGCTCAGACATAAATATTAAGGAGCAAATAGAGCCGCAGTGTGATGACCCTTATCAAAACAAATAAATAAGAAGAAACTAATGTTTCTTCCAAAAAAAAAAGGCTATTGGTGTTGAATTGGCTCGTGTGGTTTATGTGATGTGCTTGGCACAATTAAGTGATGTAAATGTAAACCAAGATTTCTGCACAACAGAGACCCTTGTGGTGCATAACAAACAATGGGTCCTCTTATGTGCAGCAGGAAGAAGATAATTAGAAAACAATAAGATTTTCTTTTTTAAGACATAGAATCACACTGTATTTCACAAATAAAGAAAAGTCATGATGCAATCGGTGCTTTTAATTTTGTCTCTGAAGGCTTTCATTTTAAAGCTTACACACTCAAGCCCTTTGAGTTTCACATCTCTTTTAAAAAAAAAGCCCCAATGGTATTTAATTATAGTACTTTATTATATTTTACTAAAGTATTGCACTATTCCACAATTAAGCCTTAATTAAGAGAAAAGAAAAGACCCTTTCAATTAACTTAAAGGTCTATTTTATGAGTGTATGCTATGAAAGAAATGCCGCATACATGTGTTTGAGTCACAGATTAATTACAGATTTGATATGTAGACTCGGCTGAATATTATTTTTAAGATTAGCCATGGATATGTTTTCAATGTTGATATTTTTTCATAGTAGATGTACAAGAGTTCTCCACTTAGATAAAGCACTCATAACAACAGTGTCACTGATCCTGTTCATCAGAGTAGTCAGCCCACCACTGGTATTGTTCAGACCTGAAGATTATGTTAAAGCATAGCTAGGCAAAAGTCGGCATGCAGCTACCGACACTAACAATAAGGTACACAATCTGCAAACGGATGGGAACATGAAGCATATATGCAAGCTAAGTCAAGGTCTATAAACACAAATGCTATCCCTCTTCCCTAATGATAAATCCAATACCTTTTTGTTTACAGATTAGCCCCTGCCTATTATACAATGCATCCTAGGATTACTCTTTGTATTGGCAGCACAGATAGTGAAGTTGTACAATACAGCCAGGCTCTCCTACAGTTAAAGTGCTTCTTATTCCAATGCAGTCTTACTTTGAAAGAGAAATTTCACCCTAGATTGAATTCCACCACTTGGGTATAGTATAAATAGCACCGGTATCAGTATAAGAGGCTTTTAGTTTTTTTTTCTTCTATTCCTTTGTGGATAGATGACTGAAGGTCACTTTGTAGAGAATATAAATTGCTACCTAATTCACTTTCATTGCAATTGATTGAAATAATCTCCTTAAAAAGCTTGGTTGACTGACACCCTTAGCGGTGCTTTAAATTGTGCTCTCCGGTTGTGTACAAACAGCAAGGAATTATTTACTGAAATGACACTTCAGTCACTGACCTTTAAAACATGACTGCAGTGCATTGCCATGCTCAATGATCATCACAGCAAAGATGGATTGATCAGCAAACATATTTAAAAAAATACATAAATTCTTAAAATTTATCAATATTTCGATCGCTTAAAGTCAATACAAGCTGGAGTTTGTAATGCTTAATTTATAGCAGCTCTGCAATGATTGAAACTCATTGAGCGTGTTGTTACGAGTCAATAAGCAGTAAGTAACAACATTACTGTCCCTTTTTGTAGTCTTTATGTTTGGCCACTCATACAATTTTGTGACGCAAATACAATATAATGTGGTTTTGTTGCTGTTATCCATAAAACAGTTTTAAATATTCCAGACAATCTCACAATTGGATGTAGCTTGGTACTCTGCTGGGCGTTTTTACACTTATCCTAGTTACTAGTATTCTTTTGATCAAAGACTAGAAAGTGTGAACTCAAAATTATATAAGCAGCACTTAGCTAATCTAAAAAATAATCTATAATGGAATGTGAAGTAAACCTCATGGGTGCATGAATTAGAAGCCTGAACATGAATCATAATCAATGCATTAAACACAATGGCAAACAAAAATAAATAATCAAATGAAAAGAAATTTCACTGGGCTTTTAAATAATATGTTATATAAATCTAGAAATACATTATATACCTAGGTCCTGACAACATTTCAAAATGTCAAGTTCACACACATACTGTACCATACCCCTTGAGATGTGCTCGAAGTGAAAAGTCATTTGAACCACTGTCACAGTAGAATTCCAGCTAGTAAATATAAGAAAAAAAATATGTTACGGACTAGAAAATAGCATTATAAATAATATTAGACAGGGGATATCTCTGGACAGGCAGATCCATTGAGAAAGATACAGTTCCAACTAGTAAGAGGCATATGCACAATGTGGTTTGTATTACTCACAATATTGAAGCAAAAAGCACAAATCGCTAAAAAAATGACCCTTTACTGAAACACTGCATCATGCTGAAGGCATATCATTTACCAGCTCCTCATTACAGCTCCGGATAAGTTTCTCAAATATGAAAACTTGGTTCCTCCATCCTGAAGCTCACTGTATCAGCAGGGAGCTGTATGTAAAGGATTTTTACTATGATTAGTAGGGTGAACTGAGGTGAGCAGGCACTCAGGCAAGAGAGCTCAGTGAGCAAGAACAAATGTTCACCTATATGTTTGAAATTCATGACTGAATTTTTTAATTTACCTCCTCCTCCCCAGCATCCTCCTCATTTTCTGCTTCAGGGTTGGCAGTTGAGCTGGCTCTCTGCCTAGCTGTCAGTGCCGTCAAAATTTCAAAACAGCACCAACTAGGGTGATCCCAGGACTTCATTACAGGAGCGATGATTACAGTTTAAAATAATTAAACCTCTTCAGCCTAGAAAAAAAGAAAGGAAAGAGGGGACTTGATTGAAGTCTTTAAAATCGTAAATGGCATTGATAAAGTCAACCCAAGACACTAATTCAAATTTAGCACAGAGAGAAGAACAAGAGGGCATAAGTGGAAGCTGAGTAAAAGTAAGCTTAGAGATTATGTACTTTTAAATGATTTCCTCCTTAGTAGGGGAAAATGGTCTGCTGATAAGGGACTTGATGGGTTGAATGACCGAATGTTCTTATGAAATGCAAGACCGAGAGCCAAGTGCAAGCAAGTCATTGCTTATTAACTCTTAAGGTAGGGATAAGGAAAGGTCACGTGTGTGTGATGAATCATTACAATTTTGTTAATTTGCATACGTTTTGTGTCGTGTTTTGTGTTATTTACGGCAGTTCTGACAGCGCGCATGAAGAAGATGTCAGTGCCCAAAGTGAAAGGAAAGTTTGCTTCCAAATGTTTTTTAAGCCTCATTCCGTTTCGAAAAAACTTCCTCGATCACACATGTGCCAGCAGAGCAAGTTGAAGTGATCACAATGAGTGACCATATCCTGTGTATGCAAAAAACACTGAAAAAAAACAGCACTCTACAGCAGGCAGTTCTCAGAAATCCTGCTACGATGTCAACACAAAATGTGCTGCATGTAAAAAGTGGTCATAAATGATGGACTGAATGGGCTAACACTGCTTAAAACACAGAGTAACTATGAAGGTACACAGACATAAAGAACATTTTTGAATTTCTAAAACATATCTTGTAGGAAATCAGTGTGCTGACTGACCCTTACTCATGAGTGCTTTTTCCTCCATGTAATTTGTTAGATCTTCATATTTTTCCAGAAAACATGGTATTTTCTTGTTTTGTTTCAAAGAACATATGTTTATAAATGTTTAAAAGCTAGCAAATTGAAAGGTCTCCATATTCGTTTTTTGTCTGTACACCAAAAAAGCAGACGTGTTTATTATTTTTTGACAATTATTTGTGTTTTTTTTGGATATATATGCAAAAACAAATGCCAAAAAGTCCACAAAACTAAATTCAATGGACAGTTATATTTTTCAGATCACAAACACTGGTTAAGAACATGTATTGTAATATGTA
Organism: Acipenser oxyrinchus oxyrinchus; assembly: GCA_030684275.1. Classification (NCBI taxonomy): domain Eukaryota; kingdom Metazoa; phylum Chordata; class Actinopteri; order Acipenseriformes; family Acipenseridae; genus Acipenser; species Acipenser oxyrinchus. The sequence goes on from CM060262.1 coordinate 8,722,097, forward strand.
TTGGTCTTCTTAAAATGCATTGTACTGAATTTAAGACCTTTGACCTTTTTTGGTTCCAGAATGCATATCAAATGATCCAATCTTTGGTAATTTGCTTTATACATTTTAAATGATGATTGGTGAGAAAATGGAAAAAAATCTATCTGTTAATTATTTTTAAAGCCTTGCGTAAAGGTTCATACTTCAATTATTGCTGGACTGTTTTTTTGTGCCTCTCAGCCATTTTTTCTTTGTTATTTCTGGTTCCATTTTTATACATGAAACATGTTTTACAAATTAAATATTACCAATACATTCCTGGCACTTCAAGCTTGCTTGCATTTTTCAGACATAAGCTCGACTGGCTATGTTCTGGTTTCTTAAAATAGAAAATAGAAGTTAATTCTCTTGACTAAAAGTACAAATGTATCAATACTATTGTTTTCCTTGAATCTCCAATACTCAATTTCTATTAACAGTTTAATAATACCACTGTTTAGGTCAATAGGTCATTTAAGAAAGGTTATCTGAAATGATTTTTAACAGTTGAGTTTGCTTTTCACTGAATTGTAATTATTATTATTTTTATTTTTTTTTACATGTTTGGGTATTATAGTGTACTACAGTAAAGTAAATCAGTTGACATTAGCTATAACAAATAACAACTTGGTTGTGCTTTTGAATGTGTTTCTTGTGGCAGAAGCATCGGTTTGTATTTGTGCAATATTAAATACACTCATTTGTTCCCTTACAACTGGTCTTCAACTAAACAGTCCTTAACAAAACATTGAAGGTACTTTTGTTTGTCTATATACTGTAGTCCTTTGAAGATTGAACATAATCCATTATACAGTTTCAAAACAACAATACCCCAAAACAAAAAGAATTGGAACTGATTGAACTACAGTGTCAAAATGCTCATGTCTTCAGTACAAATGAACACAACAAAACTCCTCAAACAAATATAATTAATATAACTGACAGAAAAACTGATATGATTAAATCCCATGTTAAGATGAAACCTTCCTGCTTGGAATAAAGGAATTAAAATAGCAGAATTTTCAAGAAGTCACTGTGCTTGACTGGGTGTTGTTCATTATAACAAAGCTGTATATTAAATGAAACAGAACAACTAGGGATTTCGGTTCACATTCTCTTTGCTATTATCTTCTGTCTGGTGAAAATAATCTGAGCTAAAAGCATGCTTAAAACATCTCACCAGTATTTTAACATCAATCCCTGTTCTCCCAAAGGAACATACTTTTAATTAGAAAAACAGAGATGATGAGTTTCTTTACAAGTCCTGTCCCATATGTCAGGGGACTTTAGAAACCACATATTTTCTTATTGCAGCATGGTAGACTGTACCATACTTACCAAGTCTCCTGATTTTAGATTGCCAATTATAATGCATTTTTACTTTAAGTAAATGTTTTCTAACCATTGCTCCGCTACAATACAGTTCTCAAATCCATCACTGGTTCTGAACTTGCTACTGGTAAGTCAAAACACTTTGATTCATTTAGACACCTGTAATAAAAACCAGTAAAATGTACAACCATTTGATGAATATAATCAGTTGGATAATCTTCATAAAAATATGTTGCAAGCTCTTACATTCAGCTCTAGATACTGGACCAGGAATTCAGGAGGTTGAAGCCACACGCTTTTCAAATTTTCCTGACATTAATGTGCTGGTACAGAACTTTGAAATATTTAGGATATTTTAAACCTGCTGCGAACATCGACCTCCCAGATTACCCTATAGCAGTGGTTCTCAAACGGGGTCCTCGGGACCCCATGTGTCTTCTGGTTTTCATTCATCAGATAGGCTTTCAGTGTGAGAGCTGTAAGGGGAAGCTCTCATGGTGTCTGCCAGCACTGTAACTGTAGCCAGTCCCATTGTCCCTCACTTTTTATTAGAACTGCAAGGGACCTCTTCACATGAATAACTAGGTACGACTATGTTCAACAAATATGTCATAAAGCAGGCTTGGTTAACTCCTGTGCCCAGGCAAATGGAATCAAACGTTGTAAATGGGGACAGTTTGTTTACTAAACATGCTTAAAAATGTCAGGCTTGGTATTTCAGCATTTTGTTAACACTGCATGTGCAACAGCGCGGAAGCTTGATGTGAGCCAGGAACTCCGTGCACCACCAGCCAGCTTCTTAACCACAATGCAAAAGAACCAGGCTCATCTGCATTTGTGGTTTCAGAGCTTTTAACCTCATCTCACCGACGGGACAGGACAGAATCCGTGCCCTCTATGCTTCGTGTGCTAATCTATTCCTTGATTTTATGAGAACAGTGAGCGATTTGACACCATTGGCTCCTTCTTGCTCTGCCCACACCTATTAGGGAAAATGGCCTCTTCGTGCCTCACATTTCAAAGTCAGATTGTGAAGTAATTGCCATTCTGACAAGGAAATCCACAAAGGATTACAATCGGATATGTCTGGACTTGCCTTGTGTGCAATTATGAAACCTGTTCAAGTTCAAGCAGGTTCACAATACTGTAGTATATAAACAAACACAGGTTGGTTAAATAGGTGATGTGTGTAATGTACTAGCCATTGATATAAAGGATAAGATAGGACATGACGTCATTTTGATACGAGTTTAAAGACATCATCTTATCTAGGTATCAGTACTGTGGTTCAAAGCCACTTCACAGCTACAGGTATGTACAGTGGTCTCGTTTTTCTCTTATTTTGTGTCTTCTAACGGATAGCAGTGTGTTATGCCTCATAAAATACAAACCATATTTATGTCATTTTGCTATGTGTAAAGTAGGAAATAATGCCTTTTGAGGTAACAATTAATTTTACTTGAAAAGTCTATGAAAACCAAGTAGACTAGTTTCTTTGTGGGTTTTTCTAAGAAATCAATCTGTTATACTAATTATACACGTCTGGTCTCTTTCCACTTTATAGCCTTTATATTATGCAACATGCCTGTCTATTGTGCTGCTATAAATTGTTCAGAACTCTGCAATGAAGACACGTTGAAGAGGGGGATCACCTTACACCGATAACAAAGAAATAGGTGTATTTATATTATTTATTTAGCAGACGCCTTTATCCAAGGCAACTTACAGAGACTAGGGTGTGTGAACTATGCCTCAGCTGCAGAGTAACTTACAATTACATCTTACCCGAAAGACGGAGCACAAGGAGGTTAAATGACTTGCTCAAGATCACACAATGAGTCAGTGGCTGAGGTGGGATTTGAACCGGGGACCTCCTGGTTACAAGCCCTTTTCTTTAAGCACTGGACCACACAGCCTCCTTACTTTTTACTTTTTTGAGTTATTTATAAATAATAGTGCTTGCTTACTGGTATCTGTATAAATGTTTTAGGAAATGGAGATCGGTTGAAGCAGTAATTCAGTATGTACAGTACAAACGTTTTTTTTTGTTTTGTTTGCTTATAATATATATACTTTACCCAGATCACTCCAGTAAAAACCCAACTGCAGGGCATGAAGTTAAGGTCATGAAGGGCAAGGCAATGCTGCCTTCATTGGGAGTGAAAATGTAGGGGCACCAAGGCAGTTTTAGGGGGCAAAAAGGCTAAACTTATTATTTTGATTAAATTAATTCAAACAAACACAAATCAATGTTTTCTGAGTGATTCACACACTCCACTGCATTTTAAGTATTGCAATTTTAAGCCTGTTCTCTCACAATTCAATTGAACTCTGTCTAATCTCGTCCTTTCTGCAGTACTTGACAACTGTAAGTTCACATTAATATTATTATTATTAATGTTGGGGATGAATTGTTGTGCACCCATTGCTTATCTGAACATTAGGTAAATCCAGAACACTACGCTGTCAATTTACAGATCTTCTTCCTTCTTTCTTTTCAAACATTTTTGAGTTAACGTGGTACTCACAGATGGAAAAATCTCGGTCTAAAAGCTCAGTCTAACAGCGTCCCTCCCTCTGTTTGCCCTTCATTAACCAAAGATACAGTATGACTTTCTCGTGGCTTAGTGCTAGGAGGGGCACAGTAAAAAGAATGGCAACAATAATACATTATGATAATGAGTCATTTTCTCGCAGGACGAGAGACAGAGAACGTTAGGTTACTTACCATAACCCTGGTTCCCTGAAAGAGAAGACAACGACTTAGTCATCTGAGCCACGCCGGTCCGTGTTCAGGACACAGGCCGTAGCTCCCCACCTGCAGCCTTTCCCGGACTTTATGGAGGAGGTGCGCTCCTCTTGGGATCGTCCGGCCTCAGCGCCAAGCGTGATGAAGCAAGCCTCACAGCTTGCTTCCTTGGAAGGCACGGATAAGCTGGGTCTGGCAGGGTTTCCCCAAGTAGATTCCACCATTGCAGCCTCCGCCGGTGGGGGGATTACCTAAGGACCCTGTGTGCCCGATCCCGCAGTGCAGGGTTACAGAAACACACTTTCAAACGGGCATATGCAGCGGAGGTGCAGATGACCCGCCTTGCAAACACGGCGTGCATACTGACCACCTATATGGATGGCATACTGAGGGAAGCCCCGCTCCCAGAGCCGGTGGCTACTGAGTTGCGCCTAGGCCGGAGCGAAGGCTACAGGCCACAGTGGCAGCGGGCAACCGGGCTCTCCCGCAAGGTAAAGGGAACGTAGGGCATGGTGCATCCACGCAGAAGCGTTCTAGGAGGCAGTTCCAGGGCTGTCGCCCTAGGCAGCCACCTCAGAGTGCTCCGCCCCAACCTCAGCAGCCCCAGCAGGAGCCCTGAAGGCTTGAGGCCTCAGACCCATCCATTTTCCAAGCACCAGCTGCAATACTGGCGCGCATGTACCTCGGACACCTGGGTGCTCGCAACCGTGCACAATGGTTACGTGCTACAGTTCCCTTTCGAGGGGTCACAAATACATCCGTGACAGACAGAACCTCTTCAGGTCTCGGTACTCCAGAAGGATGTGGCTGCCTTGCTGTGCAAGCGAGCCATTCGGCTTGTAGACCCCATCTTTTACGAAGAGGGGTTCTACTCTTGGGTACTTTCTGGTACCAAAGAAGGATGGTGGCTTTCGTCCTATACTAGACCTGAGACTCCTCAACGAGTTTTTGAAGGAGAGGAGGATCCAAATGCTGACTCATGTCACATTCTCCAGTCCGCCCAGCCGGACAACTGGTTTACCACCATGGACTTACGGGACGCGTACTTCCACATTCCCATTCGTCCCGAGCACAGGAAATACCTCCGCTTCGCTTTTCAGGGAAGCGTTTATGAGTTTTCCGTGCTGCCGTTCAGCCTCTCATTAACTCCTCGTACGTTTTCAAAGTGTGCGGCTGATATCCTGGCCCCCTTGCGTTTGCAGGGGATCAGAGTACTGAACTACCTCGATGACTGGTTAATTTGTTCCCAGTTGCGAGAGGGAGCAGTGCCCAGACAGCGATTGTGACGCAGCATCTGGCGAGGCTGGGCCTCACCATCAACGATGCAAAGAGTCGGCTTACACCAGTGCAGTGCACCTGGTCAGGCCGTTGGACGTCCCTGCACATAAACATGCCGGAGTTGTAAGCTGTTTTACTTGCCCTCCAGCACTTCCTCCCGATGCTGCAAGGAACACATGTGTTGGTCCGGACGAACAACACAGCAGTGGTGGCATATGTCAACCATCAGGATGGCCTCTGGTCCCCGGGGTTGCATCGCATTGCCTTCCGGCTTTTGATGCGGGTTCAAAGGAACCTGCTGTTCCTACGGGCGGTGCATCTTCCTGGAGTTGCATGCTTGCCTTTAACAAATGACAGCACACTGTTTTAGTAAGGAAGCAAGTACCACTATTTTTAGGCTTTTATAGTTCTCTGAAATATTGTCTACTTAGGTTTATTTAATGTTTAAACAGGCCAGCGAAATCCTAATTTTATTCCATAACCTACCTGCGAAAAGTACGTAAATTTACAGTGATTTAAGTAGACCCCTACTATAGGGAGTGAAGTTCCTTACCTAGGCAATATGGCTGCCCGGTTTGCATACTGCTGCTAGGAGAGTTTCATTAGCCATGTCCAAACTAATCCTATAACTATGGTACTAGCCCTATTGGGTTAAGGTACCAGTACTTTTGTTGGTTTAATTCTTATTTAATATCCACAAAGGACCTGTCAATTTGTTGTCAAATGTCCACAAAGCACTCATAAGCACCAGTAAGTTCATCACAGCCAATAAACAGTTGCTGGTACTGTCTGACTCATAGTTGGGTCTGGCGACAGGTGTTTTAATGTCACATGGTGGGGTCCAAAGATCCGGCAATACATTTTTGAATCCCATAGTAATTTTGGTCAAAAGTGTACCTACAACAATTTTGCATTTGTTGTATTATCAAGCTTTTGCGAATGTGCAACTCTGGTACTAGCTATACCTTAAATGTTCATTCCTGTGTGGAATTCTAAAGCAACCCAGACAATATGCTGCTGAAATGTCATTGTCAGGAAAGGTTACCTGGATGCACAGAATGCCTATGTCTATTCACTGAGCTGCCCCACACTATCACACTCACTCCTCCCAACTGATTGGAGTACAGAACCCAGGGACAAGCAGTCACTCTTAATCTGCTGTCTGCATGCCACTGGTGAGCCTGCCAATAATCTGAAAACAATACAGATTACCTCTGAGCGCTGATAAAACCAAGCAAGTGTAGCCTTCTCTAAAAATATCTTTGGAGAAGGCTGGCTCTAACATGGGTAACATTCAGAAAGCAGTGGGCTGTGTGTGTTCATGTAATTCACTAGTTATTCTTGCAGCTGGGAGAAAGCCATGTTGTGTGGCCATTTTTGTCAATCTTGGAGCATGGTCCTTTACTGTGCCTGCACCTCAAATTGTTGCTTCAGCTAATCAATTGCCAAAAAAAGATTCTTATCTGCCACCTGGTGGCTGGGTCATTGGGTCTGTTAGGTATTGGTCACTTTATTCTCCTTCTGTAACTTCAATCCTGTCAGTTTGAACCCCTAGTCATTTAGCTGAAGGGAAAACCATGGTTGGTGACCATGCATACAAAAAATACAAATGTAAGTAACAGCTCCATAATCTATTCAATATTTATGAGACAAATAGTAAAATGAGAGTCAAAATTAGATAACATTTATAAGTCAAGTAGACAGATTATTGTGGTCACAGTAATAAAAAAAGAGATATTGTTTGTAAGACAGTTCATCTATTATCCAAAAAAAACATTACCATAATATAAACTGTAATTTTGGATGATCATTTTTTTCTGACAGGGTCTGTATTAAATCCTTAAATATTAAACTTACAATCTGCATTTTTAAACCATTGCATGATTTGATTTTTAATAGGTTATATAACCAGAGAATAGATGTCATTTGACAAACTAGAATGAAAGAAATAGCATTTGACAACCTTTATTTAAAAACGGACTTGGTGATCATCAGCCATTCATTCACACAGATAGCTGAGTCACACAAGCTGTAACTTCTCTTCGCCAGAGCACCCTTTAAATACAATTATCCCCCTTCTCCACTGGCACATCCGACCCGTGAGGGCTCGGTACAGTATGGGTACAGGTGGTTCTCCACTGGCTATCTGTCGAGCCGAGTGAGAACCAAACCGTGAAAATCTGGCCTCACAAGGCATCTGAATCTGGCTTAATTCAATCAGCAAGTCCCTTTCTTTAGCACACATCCCAAACCCCATACATATTCCCAACACAGACCCTCAACATTACATTCACCTGTATAGTGCCTAAATCTTTACCTCCACCATATCACACGTTTATTCCTTGTGGTTGAATAAAATATTTAGTGTACAATAATTTTTAAACAATGTGGTCACAGTACGGATACATAAAGTAAAAAAAAAGATATTTATGTGGCTTAATAAAAAAAAAAACTGGCTTCTAAAAACTCTGTTTCACATGACCTTTTCTTCAAAGAAGAGGAATTCACATAAAACTATATTGTAACATAAATAACTCCAGTTTTCTCATAAATGCTAGTCTCCAGAAGGTCAAAGAAAGTAGGGAAATCGTGTTTGTTATTTTTGTGTGTGAGTTTGTTGGGTTTTTATTGTATTTTATTGTATGCCATTTATAAATGTCTCTCATTAGCATCATAATACTTTATTAGTCAGCTGTGGTATTAGGTAATCCTGCATCATTCTTTTTATTGTGAATGTCATGGTCTCCTAGGTTAACAATGTAATGTTAGAACTGCAGAGGTGAAAATCACTGAAGCATTCCTTCTTTTGAATACAGATGTTTGAAGAGCTAGTTACACTGAAAGAAAAAAGAACTCATACAGTGCAACTGTATGGATTGTATTTTCATTTGCTGACTTCCTTGATGCCTTTATTATATATGTTGTGCAAAAAAAAACAACCTCACAGCTCCAACCAGCTTTGCATAAAAAATCCAGTGTATTTATGTTGTGTGAAATTAAGTAAATTCAAACCTTGTTTGATTGATAGTATAAAAGGAGTTGAATCTACAGGTCTGCAGTGGGTATGTGCTTTTTGCCTGGCAAAGGCAGACAAGGTGGTTTCTTTCACAGTAAAGTCTAAGATATACAGTATTTCATCCACAGGCAGGTGAATAGATTAATAGCGGAAATTAGGTTTTACTTGGTATATAATTTGTATGTAGTGGGTTGTATGTCTGTGTAAATGTATAAAATGCATTGTATATTGACTGGAATACTCCAGAGACCATCTGAACAGATTGATTGCTCCAGATATTGAATTAACTGTCCAGATTTGAGGTGTGAGACTGTGAAATCCTTGTTTCCATCATGTCAGGAGCCAGATTCTTGAATGGATGTTGAAAAGTACAGTTATTGAAGTGCCCTTCACACAATAAGGGGGCTATTTTCAAAGGTTTTTTTACTCCAAAATATATATTTTCCCTGAAGAGAAGAAACTCATCTTAAACTATGATGTTAAATTTACAAAACTAAAATGTGTGTCTCCCATAATACAATTACTGCCAACTTAACTATGCCAAAGTAACTTGCCAGGAAGTAAGTCTAAGATGGTTGTACATGAAAAAAAAAAAAAATAAATTCGGGGTTTGAAAACTCTAAGCTTATATTGAATGTTTTGTGGATATGGTCGCTTAATTTAAACAAAATGAGACTGTTGTGTAAAATATTCTTTGTTTACTTTTTTCAAGTAGTCTCCACTGGGCCTTTTAATAATATGTCATTATGGTGCCAGTTAAACTTGGCACAGGCCCCCTTGAATTTCTAATGAATTTCTATCATGTAACAGCATGGAGTTGTGTTTACTGTATGTGATACACATTATAAATAAGTCTCCTAACAATTTTGAAATTTCATGAGCATACCGAACAATGGTTATTCAAATGGCTACCATGGGGAACTTTAGATCTGGAAGTTGTGAGCTTGATTCCTGTGTACAAAATGCAATGAAAAATAAAAATTCCGAAGAAGACTGCTTGACTGATCAGAGGATTTCAGATTCCTAACTTGGCTAGAATAAACTGGGATCACAGATGCTTACTGGACAACATACAACCACATAGCACACTAGAAAGAGGCTCTGTGTGCCAGAGAGAACTAGATATCAGTTAGATACTAAAACGAAGAGAATTCTCTCCAGCCCAGTCGCTCTGAGGAAGGAAGGTTCCTAAGTAGTGTTCAATACAAAGGACTCTAAACCATTCAGGCAGACTAGAGGACTGTGAATATTTCGGAAAATATTATATTGTATCCAACATACTGTAGATGATCTTTGAACCTGGGGGCAGACATGGTTTGATATTGTATCATGATTAGGCTTTATTGTACAGTCTGTTCTAGTGGTGCAATTGGAAAAGGCATACAATACAGAACATGATCTATTGTAGAACAGTTTAGTAAAGTTATGTTATGAGCCACATAAGATCGGTTTTCTATTTTAGTTTTTCTTTTTATGTAATTGAACAACATAACGACATTTAATTATGTACACTATGTGGGCAACATTTAAACATCACTAATGCATAGCGATCACGCTAATGAACTATAAATTCAATATTTTATCAGAACCATAAATACTGATACAATATTTAAGCAGAATCACAAATGCTGGTCAACACAGAAGACCTGGAATGGTAAGGCAAAATCCAGCCAGAAAAAAGGGAATATTTTCTCCTTGCTGTCTGTGGTGGTCTTTGTGTTAATAATTAAGGCTGGCATTTAAACAGAGACCTATCAAAGATAACATTCAGATTGATGTGAAATGTATTCAAAGGCAACTGCTTTGTCTTTCAGTAGAATGTATTAACCCAAGTTCATTAAAAAGCACATCACGCATTGCTCTTGTACACTACTAGTCATTTAATCACTTTTATAATCTTGTGCATTACATTAGACGACTTGTCTAATTCTAAATCTGGCAGAGGCCCAGATACTTAGAACCCTGCCATGAACTCTTGTTCAAAAAAAAAAAACGTTGCTCATTTTAATTAATATATTTTGCTAATTCATCCGTTTAAAAATTGCAGCTCTATTTTAAGAGGCAGACTCTACAGTACTTGCTATTTATTTTCTCCCAGGAAATTAGAAATAGTTTGCTTGAATTATTGTGTTAGTCATGTTATACTGAGCAGGCAAATATTGAGAGTGAAAACCTTAGCTACCATAGGGAATTTGGTTCAAAGACACATTTAAGACACATGTCTTCCACAAGTAGTAATGTTCTGATCATGTCTGATTAATTGGAGAGAGTCTGGGTTCCAAGTTCCCGTCTTGCTGTTGTCAAACACTGGTGTTACAGCCCTATCCTCAGGACCATCCAGTAATGTGACAGGAACAAGTGTCATTATGCTACCAGTGTCTGTACATCTTCACAGTTACAGTATAGAACACAATGACTTTTCAACTTTTACTAAATAAGCAGTAATACCTGGAAGAAAGATTTAAAAGAGGGTTTAAATGAAACTAAAATACTCCATAGAATAAAGACTTTACTGACATTTTAGTTTTTTTAATCCAGCAGGAGCAGAGGCAGTATTGTCACGGTACAATCTGCGAACTCTGGATCTCACAGCATACATTAAACAAGGGAAAACTCGTAGTTTGCACCCAGTTAGAGGGCTGAATAGAACATGGAAGGAAAACCAGAGAGGTGCATTTATAACATTTTTATGACAGTTGTTCAAACGTGAAAATATCTGAAAATAAGCTATTCTAGCTAACAAAATAATTCCATTAATCTTACATTGTTGCACCTCCATTAGAAACATGGGTCTGAAATGTGCTTATTGTCATTTAAATGTAGCAGTGTCTTCTGGGTCAAAGCATGTTCTGTCTCAAAGCAAGTCAGTCAACAAAGAATACAGCTAGTTGGTTAATGAATGGTCTGGGGACAATTTCACCCTTCAGGTGAAATGACCAAGGAAGTGAAAGCAGGGTTTGCAAACAGAAAATCTTACCAATATTCAAGGCGGTCAAGACACTTGGGTAATCCGACAGTATCTCTGAAGTTAATGACATGGAGCATCCTTCGGAGAACAGAACAGATTTCTGTAGGTAAAGAGGTGAGCATTGAGACTAATAAGGGAATTGGCTTTTCCAACCAAAATGATGCAGTCCTCCAGAGAGGAGGATTGATTGAGTGCCCGTGAAGATTAAACACATTATTTTGTCAATGAACCAGCAGTCTGAAGTAAAAGGTGAAGGTCTGAAAGAGACATAGATGCCCTGTCAATGGTTACCACAGGGTAGCTCCTGGGAAGAAAGATATATATTTCCTCATTAGTTGGATTCAACAGAGGTACAGAGTTGACTCACAGAGAGGTTTTTAGTAAAAAGTCAGAGGGGGGGGGTCAGTTGACTGGGCTGCAAAAGGCTATAAAGGAGAAACTGAATGGAAAAAGCTTATGTCAAAAAATTTGAACTGAATATATGCCCCTTTTTCCCCAACTTGTGTGTTTGGAGACAGTTTTCACTTGCTACAATACAGTAGAGCTAGAAGGTGGAAGATTTGTTGAACCTATTCATTGCCACAGCAGGTTTGTAGGTTCAAAAGAAAACAGGCCATCCTCTAACCCAGTAGTTGCTCACTTATTTTTTTTTTTGTTGTGGTTCTTTTTTCTTTCTTTGTGATAAAACTGCAGATAATCAGCAGGCGTCCTTATTGTGAACGACAGAAAACTGAGTAACAAGTTGGGCTATGTGTGGGTTTGTTTTGATACATTAGTCACGTTGGACAACAAAGTCGTGCAAATTCAGCAGTAAGCGTATATTCTGTTTAGCTGACTTTTTTAATGTACACAACACCTTGCTGATTTACCAAATGATGCTTGTGTTTTGCAGGTAAAAGGCTATGCACTTCAAAAGGAGGGAGAAGATATGTTAAGCACTTTGATCAACATGCTGAAAAACTTAACAGAGAGGTAAGGTATGTGAAAATGTATTTCAAACAGAACCCATATCTTAATACCAGGAACTGTTCACATTTGACAGTTACGTGCAGAAAATTTTGCATTGGTAAAACCTTGACCTACTAAGACATATTCGAGTAATGTTGTGAAAAATAGCAGATTGCACTAACACCAAAGGTGATTAAACAAGTAAAAAAGAAAAAGAACTGTTCTTTTGGGAAATCACTTTTCTAAGCCTTAAATCCAAGAAATGATTCTACATTCTGCAGCAGAATGACATTCAGTCTCCAACAGTGTTATAAACATTAAATGTGATTGTTGAATTGGGGCAATGTGCCAGTTTTAGAGCTTTTAATGTTCTTGTTTTTCTCTGCATCTTTGAAGTACATCACATTCCCATTTGTTCAGAGTACAAAATACTTTTAAAGGTCATTGGGATACTGTGATGCTGGAGTTGTACTGTATACAGTAGCAAGACCCGGTGAGATTTAGTTATGCAAATCCATTTCTGTTACAGCGTAATATATATAAATGTATATCAGAGGATAATTACATTTTTGACATTCTCTTTTTAATTATAAAGTATAGGGAAGAGAGTCCTAATCTCTTTTTTGAAACAAGGATACACCAACAGCACTTTAAAATGATTCTCATTAACATGAAGAATGAACTGGCTGCAAAGTAGATGCAATACCACCCATGCTAGGCTGGAGTCATAATGCTGTTATTGTTCCAGGTGAAAGATTAAAGCAGAAAATAAATACATTGAGAACTGTAACTGTTAGAAAGCTTCAATGGAACAATTAGAATACAAGTGGTTGGTCTGTTTATGTGTCTGTGTGTGTTTGTCTCTGTGGTTAAAAAAAAGCTCGTCAATTCAGATGATAACACATTGGAAAAATCAATCACGAGTGACAACGCAGAATGTACCTAGAGGGGATTGGGCACAGTAAGACAGCTCCTAGATTGAAATGACTGAAACACACATTAGTCAGCACAGCTTTGCAATTTTGGAGCAGTGATCCCTACAATGCTAGACCTAGCTTTTGGAGATCAGTTTGAACTACTTCAAGTATGCTGGTTTATTGTTTTCACTCTGAAGAGAAAAAGTTGTAAGTATTCTTTATCAGCTCAGCCAAACAAAAGGTATTTTAAACTACTTGATCCTGCGAAGTATTGTTCTTTAATAATATTGTGATAAACGTGGGGGTTGTAGTGTGTAAATGATAGGTGGTGGTGCAGTGGACTCCATTAATGATAATGGTTAAGGGAGAATGCTATTATGTGTAAGGGGCAGTGTTGTGTGATGCACTGCTGTTACTGATTATCTCCTCTGTTGATCAGATTAGGTTAAAAGCTCTAAATGAAATGAGATGAGCCTGGCCGTAGAGCCACGAACAGGGTGCCCAAAGAAGAGAAGGGTGGGAGAGAAATGCAACCAGAACTGCAGCAGGAGATTCTTCAGCAGCAGGAAGAACTGCTGCAGCCTGGCGCACAAAAAATAAATATGAGCCACCGACTCGGACTGACCGCAGAAAGGGCATGCAGCGTCCGAGTCGGTTGAGTGACGCAGGATCTCTCCTGACGCGAGCACTCCGTGCAGCACCCTCCATCCCAGGTCCCCAGCTCCCCTGGGGACCAGCGGGGAGTACAGGGCCTCCCACTGGGGACTCTCGCCCTCCTGGGGTCGGAGGGGCTCCCACCAAGCGGTGTCTCAGTGGGAGACGAGGGCGAGGAAGTGGAGGGTGTGGAGTGTCATCGCGTACAGGGTTCTCCTCGACGCGGATCGGAGGGGGGTCGAGGAGAACTGGGAGATCCTGCTCAGGTTGTTCTCGAGGGGAGGCCGGGGGGGGGGTTCCAGCGCCTTGGGTTCGATCAGCAGGACCGAAGAGCCAGGGGTAGGGAGGGAAATTGGCTCTCCGTTCCTGAGGACCCCCTCGAGATACCTGTCAGAGTCTGGGTGCAACGCTGCTTTGCACTCCCGGATCGCTCGGCGGGCCGTTCTGACTGTCCCCGAGCGCGAGGAATATAACTAGCAAACCTCCAACTATTAAGTGCTTCACTTGCCACACATACTTTTATATCTTGTTTTCTGTGTACATAACTTAATAAGTTAATAACATTACCTGTTTATTTGAGCAAATACAAGACGGATCAAGTAATGTGGATCCAGCACGTAGCCAAACGCAAGGTGGAAGCCTTAACTGAAGGCAAAAATAGTGCTATTTGATTCACTGGCTGCTTTGAAAAAGCAAGCTAAATGTAATGTTGAATGACGGAAGAGCGCTTTTTTCAAATTATTCTGTTTGAAAACAATGGAAAGACAGAGCAAAGTACAGGCTGAAAACAAACAAAAACGTTATTAACCGATAAACAAAATCTTGAATATCGTTTTTGTTTCCAGAACGTAAAAAAATTAATTTCTTTTTTTTTCGTTTATTGTATCGGTTCCGTTTCGAATCCCTGTATTAAAGTATAAGAAGAAAAGGGCGACGTATAGTAAAGCTTCTAATGCTAATTAGATGCTAGAAGGTTGTGTGGTCTGGTGGTTAAAGAAAAGGGCTTAACCAGGAGGCCCCCGGTTCAAATCCCAGCTCAGCCACTGACTCACTGTGTGCCCTTGAGCAAGTCACTTAACCTCCTTGTGCTCCGTCTTTCAGGTGAGACGTTATTGTAAGTGACTCTGTAAGTTGCCTTGGATAAAGGGATCTGCTAAATAATAATAATACAGAGAGTTTAAAAACCTGATTGGCACTAATTTTAACTACTTTCTTATATAAATACAAAATAGTATGTCCTTGTGTTGCAGGTACATAATTATCCTGATTGCTTCTTGGGCACCATCTAATGTTTTTTGAAGCTAGCTGATGATAAACAAATTGTGCAAGTGCTTCACCAGGATGTGCTGGTAGCTCATCAAACACCCGCAATCAGGATTTTCATGATTTGATTATGCAGCCTGTAGCCCTCAAACAGGTGCAATGTCAATGTCAATTTTTCAGTGTTGTTCTACTAAATTTGATGTTGTGCTATTGTTTGGTGTTTAATAATAAAAAATAAAAAAATAGATTGAAGAAACGTTTAGTATCAGCTGGTTTTAAATCCACATCACAAAGAATTTGCAATCAAAGGAGACATAAGGAAAGCATTAACAAAAGAGTAATACTGTTACGCCTTTCTGAAGTTGTTTTTGTACTGGTGTTATAGCATGCCGTACATATACCCAGAGAGTTCAATTTAATCAGCTGAAACCACAGGAGAGATTGAATGTGGCTGCTGTCCAGTAGAGCCAGCAACTCAACCACCTCCAGATACAGTAGCTCCACCTGTTTTCTCCAGTGCTTGCCAGGACAATTTCTATTAATGTTCCTTGATCAAAGAAGGGGGGATTCAGCACTGCCCTATTTTTTTCTTATTTTTAAGAAAAGGCCAATGGTGTAAAAACAAGTCAAACTTGTGTCATGTCTTGTTCAGCAATGAACTTTACAAATTACAAAATGTATCCCTCTTAACAATAGGATTAATCGATATCAATTATAGAGACATAGAGACAATATATTTCAGGGGGTTGCAGAGCATTTTTTCATCTGCTCATGGTTTAGATACTGTACAGGCTCCAATTATGTTCCAGATCTCATCACAGATATTCTTTGTGCTACATGCTACAGTCTAGGCAACCAAAGCTCCAACTGTGTAGATTTTGACTATCCATCTCTGTTTGGAAATATGTAAGTGCCCTTGTTTTCAGTTTTAATTTTCACACACTTTTGGAAATACCATGACAATGTGTCTTCTTTAAATCAATATGGTGAGCAATTTAAGTACACTAAAAAATATAGTAATGAGGAAAAAAAACACAACTCACTTTTGGATTTGACAGACAATACTTAAAGATAATCTCACAATGATTTTCTTTTTTCCTTACCTGTAGTCACAGTGTCATTCAGTGTCATGCTTTCTGAGCAATAAGCACACATCTGTCATGCTACTTGTGTACAGCAGTTACAACAACTTGCCAAAGATTTTAATAAATTATAGACATAAACTAACATATCATTCAAACAGCAAATAGAATGCAAAGCCAATCTGGGAATGCATTTAGAATGACTTGTTTATCCTTCTGGTGTTCATGGTGTTTATACTGGGTTCTGCATCAGCTATTTTTGGTTTTTGTTAATTATGATTTCCTTTCTTCCATGAATATTTAAACACTGTGCTCAATTGTTACTGTTTATTTTTACACCACACTTTCTGACTTACTTGATCTCTTTACATATTTGCTATTTCCTTCGTGAGACAATCATTTTCATTAAAAATACATCTTCTGGTGCAACTCAATCATTCAGCATGTCTATGCAGCAGATTTTGTCACCTCTTATGCATCAGACTTATTATTATTTATTTCTTAGCAGACGCCCTTACCCAGGGTGACTTACAGTTGTATGCAAAAAATACATATCAAGAATTGCAGTACAATTTAGAGCAATATACAATGACTTCAGTCCTAATGACCGTGTATTCCGTATTATTATTATTTGGTTATTCAGCAGACACCTTTATCCAAGGTGATTTACAAAGACTAGGGTGTATGAACTATGCATCAGCTGCAGAGTCACTTACAACTATATTTCACCCGAAAGACGGAACATAAGGAGGTTAAGTGACTTGCTCAGGGTCGCACAATGAGTCATTGGTTGAGTTGGGATTTGAACCAGGGACCTTCTGGTTATAAGGCCTTTTCTTTAACCACTGAACCACACAGCCTCATATGAGATGTTAAACCTCGGTCTACTGAAATCTTTAGTTGACTTTAAAAACCCAATCAAAAACTGAAGGAGAATACTGATCACACGAAGAGGGTTAATTCAATTTGATCCACCTATACCCTGATGGCATAAACCAATGAGAAATCCCTATAAAAAGTAAATAAATAAAAAAAATTTAAAAAAAAACAACTTTGCATTGAAAGTAATTTTGTTAAAAGTTTGCTTAGTTTTAAAGAATGCATTTACTGGGCTACATGTTGTTATTAATAAAATATTATTATTTGCAGCACAAATTTAGTTTATGTGTCCTTGTGACAGAAATATAATGAGTTCTGGTGGTAAATCTCCCTCCCGACCTGTGAGGGCGCTAAAGAACGAGAGGAGAAGTATCTGGAAGGGCTGGCCTGACAGTTCGTTTCCGGACCGGAAGTGGGTCAGCCTGGAAGGAAGCGAGACTCTGTTGTAGGACCGTGTTGACGTGAAAGGTAAACGAGGGGCAGCTGCAAGTAATAAGGCAGCTGCAACCGCTTACCTGGAAATCATACGGGACTACATATAGGGGCCAGGGTAACGCTGATCTTTTCCTTCGCTTGGGTAGAGCAAGGAGAGAGAAGGACTGAGAGAGGAGCTCTCAGAAAGTGATTGAGGAAGCGTTTGTGTGTGAAGTATTGTCTTTGTTTGTGTCTGTCTGTCTAACTGTTCATTGTCTTCCACCACCAGACAGTTAAACACACCTCCGAGCTGTCGCAGAGGTCAGCACTAAATCCGAGCACCACTGCACTAAACGCTCACCCTTACCTGTGATTTCACTCTGCACCAGCACGACTGCACTCACCCCGACTGGTGACCGTGTATTGTTTTGTGTTCAGGACTGTGTTTTTATGCTTTTCCCGTGCTTTACACATTGCTGTGTATAGCCGGGGATTTATTGTTTGACGGTCGCCAGACCGGGATTACAAATAAAAGCACGCTTTTCACCAAGTAACATTGTTTGTCTTTACTCCTGCTCCCCATCACTGCTACACCTGTACCCCTTCACTAGCCACTTTGCCACACGTGGTGTCAGAACACGGGATCATGGACCGCAACACACTGGCGGAGCTGCTGCAGGCGCTGGAGAGCAGACGGGACGCAGAGGAGAGAAGGAGGGAGGAGCGCTACACGGCGCCATTGAACGGTAGGGCTGGCCGCTGCCGCAGCAACAGCCCCTACCACAATACCGTTGATGTCGCCCAAGGCACGGGCGATGAAAATGTCGGCGGAGGATGACCCGAGGCGATTTGGTGGCGCTCGAGCGGCTGGCCACCGCGGCGGCTTGGCCGCTGGAGTTCTGGGCCAGCCAGCTGGGTCCCTGCCTGATCGGGAGGCTCAGGCAGCGCACCAGGCGATGAGCGACCATCACGCCACCGACTACGACCTGGTCAAGCAGGCTATCCTCCGCCGCCTGAATATCACAACGGAGACCCACCGGGCGAGATTTAGGGAGTACCGAGAGCCCCAGAGACACGCCCCAGGGTGGTGGCAGAGCGGTTGTGCGACCACATGGTGCATTGGCTGACCCCAGGGAAGAAGACCGCCCAACAGATGGGGAAGCCATTGTGGTAGAGCAATTCTGCCATGTGGTCGGCGCCAAACCCAAGCGTGGATACGGGCGCCACAACCCTGACACCCTGGAGGAGGCAGTCAAATTGGCTGAAGATTTCGAGGACTCCCTGACGCCTGCCCGGATCGGGATCCTATCGACCCCTGCCCTTCGGAGCAATCGCCCTCTCTCCCTCTCCTCCAACACCACCACCCCCACCCCCGTGTTCCCAGGACCCAGACCTCCCAGAGCCGACCCCATTGGGCCCCTTGCCTCCCCCATGGAGACCAAGGTTGGCCCCCAGCTGGGGTAGAGGTGCTGCCCCTGCCCCGCTGCCATACCAGCAGCGGGACAGATTTACTCCCTATGCCCCTCTGTCCCTCCTATCTGTTTTAGGTGCCACCAGCCGGGACATCTGGCCAGGTCATGCCCCGCTGCCATGGAGTGTGACGTGGCCGCGTGCAATTGGGCACCTGAGACTGGTAAGTGTGGGGAAAATGGTCGGGAGGGGCCTTGTCTAATCAATGTGGTTTTAGGGAATGTGAAAACCCACGCATTAGTGGACACAGGGTGTGAGCAGACCTTGATTAGGACAGCTCTCCTGGGCGGTGTGTCGTGGCGGCCACGAGGTCAGGTGGCCATCTCCTGTATCCATGGAGACACGGCGACATACCCCACAATAAAAGTATATTTATCGGTAGGTCCGATAAAACGTCACCTTGTAGTCGGGTGGCGGAAAGGTTGCCACACCCAGTTATTCTGGGCCGAGACTGGCCAAAATTCAGAGATTTAGTGCAAAAGTGGCAGTCTCGCCACACACGTAAACGTGGCAGAGAGAGAAAAGGAACGAATTGGTGATGTGTTTCCTTTTCACACTGAAATGTTTTCTCCTTTTTCCGCCCTAGAAAACAAATAAGGAGAGACGGACCGCAAAATGGGAGGGAGCGTTGTTGAGACAAGGCTGGGGTCTGGTGGGAGAGTGCGGCAATGGTAACAAACGCCAGTCGAAGGGAGTGGGAACGCAGTGTGACCGAGGGAGCGAGGTTACTGGGCCAACTAGAGCAGAGGTTATTCCAGCCCCTCTCAATGTACCGGACCCGTGGTACTCAAGCGCGACCTAGTGTGGGGCCAACATAACGACCCGCCACTGGTGCACGCTTGGGGACAGGTCCGTCCATTGAAGGTAAGGATGTTGATGGCGCTGGGGCGCTAGTATATCCACATTTCAGTATCAAGGGGCAATTACTGTATAGGGTAAACCTAGCCGCGGGCACAGGACAGCCTGTAACGCATTGTTGGTTCCCCGCCTTGTCGGCCCGAGGTCATGAGGCTGGCGATGATATCCCTTTTGCGGGCACCTCGGAGCCGAGAAGACGAGGGAACGAATATTAGCTCGATTCTATTGGCTAGGTCTTCATACTGATGTGTCGAGATATGTAGCCACATGCCCAGACTGCCAGCGAGTAGCGCCGGTCGAAAGCGCCCGCCCTTTGGTCCCACTGCCGATTATTTCCACTGCTCGAGCGCATTGCAATGGACATAGTGGGCCCTTTGCTACCTTCTGACTCCGGTATACGATATATTAGTGGTGGTGGATTATGCAACGCGATACCCGGAGGCAGTTCCATTGAGGTCCACTAGTGCCGCTGCAATAGCCACTGAGTTAGCGCAGATTATGGCTAGAGTAGGGATTCCCAAGGAGATTTTGACCGATCACGGAACCAATTTTCTGTCCAACACGCTACAGCAAGTGTATAAAATATTAAAAATACGCCCCATCAGGACGTCCGCTTACCATCCACAAACGGACGGTCTGGTGGAACGCTTTAATCAGACTTTAAAGTCGATGCTGAGACGATTTGTAACACAGGAGCAGAAACATTGGGCATCGCTTCTTCCCTACCTCCTCTTTGCAGTGAGAGAAGTGCCGCAGAGTTCAACGGGTTCTCCCCTTGAGCTCCTGTACGGCCGGCAGCCTCGCGGCATTCTTGACCTGCTGAGGGAGGGGTGGGAGGAGCACAAAGGCTCGCCCAAAATGTAGTGAAGTATGTGCTCCTACTAAGAGATCGCCTGGATTTGGTCGGTCGCTTGGCCCAGGACAACCTCAGATCGGCTCAGCACCAACAGCAGCAGCATTACAACAAAATGCACGGATTCGAACCTTTCGACCAGGGGACAAGGTAATGCTGCTACTTCCCTCATCAGAATCAAAACTGTGTGCTAAATGGCAGGGGCAGATGAGGTGATTCGGGCTATAGGGAAAGTAAATTATGAAATTAGACAGCCCGATCGCCGGAATGAACGTGAAATTTACCATGTCAATTTGTTAAAGCCCTGGCAGGCAAGGGAGGTCTTGTTTATAGCCCCAGGCAATATGGAGGATGATTTAGGCCCCTGTCCAGAGACCCCGCGCACAAGAGTGATTTCAATGGGGAACAATTGGTTCCAGATCAGCAAAGAGAGCTGCGTAAGCTTATTGAGGAGTTCAGCGATGTTTTTCTGACGTGCCCGCAGAACGAACTTAGTTGAATATGACATTATCTCTCCACCAGGTGTCACAGTGCGAGAGAGACCGCATCGGATCCCAGAAAGTCGACGAAGTGGCGCTCGCAAAGAGGTATGGGATATGCTCGAGCTTGGGGTGATTGAACCTTCCAGGAGCGAGTGGTGCAGTCCGATTGTCATAGTGGCTAAGAAAGACGGCACCAACCGCTTCTGCGTTGATTTCCGTAAGGTAAACGCTATTGCTAAGTTCGATGCGTATCCCATGCCTCGGTCGACGAACTTTTAGACAGACTGGGAAAAGCGAGGTTTATTTCCACTCTGGACCTGACGAAGGGATACTGGCAAATCCCTTTAACCCGCAGCTCCAGAGAGAAAACCGCATTTTCAACACCAGAAGGGCTGTTCCACTTTAAAACCATGCCATTTGGGCTACATGGTGCGCCCGCTGCCTTTCAGAGACTGATGGACCAGGTTTTACGCCCACATCATGAATATGCAGCAGCGTATATTGATGACGTGGTGATTTACAGCTCCACCTGGCGAGAGCATTTGGCTAGGGTTGCAGCCGCTCTTCAGTCTCTAAGGGCAGCCCGCTGACAGCTAACTTGAGAAAATGTGCGCTTGCAAAACAAGAAACTCAATATCTGGGATTTATAATGGGAAATGGAAGAGTGAGACCTGTGGTCACCAAAGTCCAGGCTTTGGTTGATGCAGCGATCCCCAAAACCAAGACTCAGGTGAGGTCACTACTGGGCTTAGCCGGTTATTACCGCCGCTTCATCCCCGAGTACGCCACAGTGGTTAACCCGTTAGTGGACCTCACCAAAAAGAGTGCCCCAAATTTAATAAAATGGTCAGTTGAGTGTCAGGGGCGTTTGATACGATTAAACGTAGACTTTGCCAGGCCCCCACTCTTATTACTCCAGATTTCACCAAGAGATTCATCCTCCACACCGACGCATCGGATGTAGGTTTGGGTGCTGTCTTGTCCCAAAAGGTAGCTGGAGTAGAACACCCGATAGTGTACATAAGTAAAAAGATGTTGCCTCGAGCGTAACTACTCCATAGTCGAAAAGGAGTGTTTGGCCATTAAATGGGCTACTCACTCTTTACGATACTACCTGCTGGGACACTCATTTGATCTGGTCACAGACCACGCCCCACTCACATGGTTAAGCACAATGAAGGACAGCAATGCCCGGATAACTCGGTGGTATCTGGCATTGCAGCCCTTCATGTACCATATGGTACACCGTGCAGGGAAAGACCACCAAAATGCGGATTATTTTTCCCGGAGGGGGAGTAATGGGAAAGGTAGATTTAGCCGAGTGTTCCTTCGGCTCCACTCTGAGCGGTGGGATATGTGACAGAAATATAATGAGTTCTGGTGGTAAATCTCCTCCCGACCTGTGAGGGCTTAAAGAACGAGAGGAGAAGTATCTGGAAGGGCTGGCCTGACAGTTCGCTTCCGGGACCGGGAAGTGGGTCAGCCTGGAAGGAAGCGAGACTCTGTTGTAGGACCGTGTTGACGTGAAAGGTAAACGAGGGGCAGCTGCAAGTAATAAGGCAGCTGCAACCGCTTACCTGGAAATCATACGGGACTACATATAGGGGCCAGGGTAACGCTGATCTTTTCCTTCGCTTGGGTAGAGCAAGGAGAGAGAAGGACTGAGAGAGGAGCTCTCAGAAAGTGATTGAGGAAGCGTTTGTGTGTGAAGTATTGTCTTTGTTTGTGTCTGTCTGTCTAACTGTTCATTGTCTTCCACCACCAGACAGTTAAACACACCTCCGAGCTGTCGCAGAGGTCAGCACTAAACCGAGCACCACTGCACTAAACGCTCACCCTTACCTGTGATTTCACTCTGCACCAGCACGACTGCACTCACCCCGGACTGGTGACCGTGTATTGTTTTGTGTTCAGGACTGTGTTTTTATGCTTTCCCGTGCTTTACACATTGCTGTGTATAGCCGGGGATTTATTGTTTGACGGTCGCCAGACCGGGATTACAAATAAAAGCACGTTTTTCACCAAGTAACATTGTTTGTCTTTTACTCCTGCTCCCCATCACTGCTACACCTGTACCCCTTCACTAGCCACTT